>CM034156.1:11013458-11544219 GCA_019776745.2 Taxus chinensis
TTCAATGTCCTTTTTAAGGAGGTGATGGAAAGGGTTACATCGATCGAGAGTTGGAGATTAAACGTTGGATAGATTGTAACTTACCTTGTAAGCTACGCAGTTGTTTGAGATTAGTAGGTGGGGGCATTCTATGTGATAGCTTTGACTTAGATGGATCGACCTCAATGCCATGCAAGAGACGATAAAACCAAGAAGCTTTCTCGAAAGAACACCAAGACACATTTTTTTGGTTTGAAGACGGACAGAATATTGTACAGTGTGATCAAAATATAATGGTTAAAACATCGAGATGTTCACTGTGATGTTTTAGACTTGCCAAGAGATCGTCGACGTAATCTTCAAGGATTGTGTGCATAATGTCATGAAAAATGTAGGTCATAGCCCACTGATAGGGTGGCACCAGCATTCTTAAGGCCGAATGGCATTACACGGTAACAGAAGGTTCCCCATGGAGTTATGAAGGTAGTTTTGTGTTGATCGGCAGGGGCAACCAAAATTTGGTTGTATCCTGAAAAGCCATCCATGAGAGAGAGCATCTCATGGCTTGCAGTGAGATCAACAAGTTGGTCAATACTAGTTAGGGGGAAGTCATCCTTAGGGCAAGCGAGGTTAAGATCCTGGAAATCCGTGCATATCCGAAGTCCCCCCGTCGCTTTAGTGACAGGTACGATGTTAGAAATCCATTGAGGATAGTCAATAGGCAGAATGAAGGAAACAGAAAGGAGTTGTTGGAGCTTCTCTTTGACCAAGAGGGAAATGTGTGGATGTATTTTTCTCAATTTCTGTTTAATTGGCTTGGAATCGGGTTTCAGTGTAATGTTATGGACAGCAATGTCAGGATCAATTCCTGGCATGTCAGCGTAGGACCAAGCGAAAGCTTGGTTGCGAGCACGGAGGAAAGTAGTAAAGGCGACTTGTTCTGATGCGTTAAGGGATTGTCCGATCTTCACAATGTGAGGATCCTCCTCCGTGTGGATGTTGATTTCTATAGTAGACTTGTTCAGCATGGTTTGGGTTTCAGATGGTAAGGCTCGTTGAATATAAGAGTCATCCGCGCCAAGGTAAGTGAGGATGGAGTCATCATCCTGGCACTCAACAACGTTAATTGAAGGGGAGTCCTCTTCAATCATGTCTGGATATAGAAGGGGAATAGAAGAGGGGTGCTCATTATCGCGTTGATAAGTGAGAGGACCTAAGAAGATAGCATTTATGAAAAAAAAAAGTTAGGAGGGATAGAGTCGTGATCTATCAACTCAGTGGGTGACGATGGCAAAGTGGGTGATGATGGTTTGGTAGGGGTAACGTCGGTCTCTTCCAGAAGGCAACTGTCACGAGGTTCTGTCGATGTAAGTGTTTCCGGAAATCCGAGACCACTACGATCATTATGTTTGCGTGTGGTGATGGGGATGAGCGTATGTCGGCCTTGTTCATAAAGACCAAAACCAAAGCCTTTCCAAGCACAGCGAGTCAAGAAGGTGAGGGCGAAGCGACGATTTGTCAGGTATTGAAAATCGGATTGGAAAGGAACCACACCAAGAGGAGGCTCAGGGGCAACGGAAGACGCGTCGACACCCCCATACGTTAGGTTAGTGCGGCAGTGAGGTGGTCCGTAGGAGATTACTTCCCCCACACGACGGTCATAGGTAGGATGTGCATGTAATTTTCCGTACTCTTGTGGAGTATGGAAAGAACTAACGTTATATAGGCGATACTCCCCCAGCGTAAGGCGCTGAAAAACATCTACTAAGGGGTCCGCGGTTGGGATGTTAGCTGCGGGAAGGGAAGTGGTTTTTGCAATGGTGGTTTCATCAGTTGAAGGCGTAAGTGTGGTTGAGGTGGATGGTTGAGGTATAGTTGAAGAGGATGGTTGGGTTGAATGAACGGGTGTCTTGATTGGTACAAGCACATCGTTTGGGCGGTATAACATAATACAGGTTTTAAAGGGGGGAGGATCAGCTTTTACGGTGTAGGACTTCCCCTCGTACTCAAATTTTATGCATCTATGTAATGTTGAGGGAACGCATCCCATGGCCCGGATCCAAGGACGACCCAGCAATATATTATATTGGAACTCTCCCTCAAGGACATAGAAGAGTTCGGGTAAAGTACGTGGTCCTACCCGAATGTTGAGGATCACGGTGCCTAAGGTAGAGGTAATAACGTCATTGAATGATCGCAACATGATGGGGTTGGCACACATGTAGCTAGAAGGGATATTCATTTGTTGAAAAGATTTTGAAGAGATGATGTTTAGGCTAGCACCCCCGTCAATCATAACACGACGTACACGAATGTCCCGGACGTAAGCTGAGATGAACAGGGCAGGGTCAGGATCTTCTGTACCAAAATCGACAATTTCATCTTCAGAGAAACTGACTGCAGCAGCTTGTGGTACAGAGACAGAAGTGGTTGGGGAGATAGGTTGTTTAGTGAGTGAAGCAACATGATTGGGCGTTAGAATAGAGGTAACAGGCAAGGTTTCATTAGGTAAAACCTCTATCCCTTGAAGGATCTCAACGAGAGCTTGTCGATGAGATTCAGAAGTCTGAATGAGATCATACAGTGTCAATTTTACGGGTGATTGGTGAAGCTGTTTGATCATAGTTCGGTGGGCAACTCCATTAGAGACGGGGTAAGCGGGTCCGCGAATAACCACTTTAGGTGGTGGTGCAATCGGGATGGTTGACGAAGAAAGAGGTGCCGCAGTCGTGTTTTCTTTTGCTTTTCCATTGTTTTTCTGCCCTCGAGTAGCGACACTAATCATATTAATCTCGTAGACCTGAGATGAGGAATATGGTTGGGATAAGTCATGGTCTTCAAGAGGTGGGGTTGTAATAATGATAGATTTTGGTGAGGCGGGGACAGATGGTATAGTAGAGGGAATTGGAGCTAAAGGTCTCTCCCTTCGTAAGTTGTCTTTCTTAACCTTTGTATCCGGGAGAGGTGACTGACGAAGGATGGTTTTTAAAGCTTTGCATCCCTCCACATCATGCCCCGGTGTGCGGTGATAGACGCAGATTTTAGACTCATCATAACCTATAGGTCGGGGTTTAGACGGGTCATAAGGTCTAAGTGGGGGTAGGGAAATAGTCGTATTCTCTACCAACATAGCAAGGATTTTGGCGTAAGATCCTTTGAGTGGGTCAAAGTCGGAGGAGGATGAGGGTATTGGTTGCGCGGGTTTTGGTAATGTTTGGGCGTGGTTGGTTCGTACGGGTTTTGGTAATGTTTGGGCGTGGTTGGTTCGTATGGGTGGTGGTTTAGCCGAGGGGTGTTGACACGTGTTTTTCAATAAACGTGGTTTCTTTGGCGCAGAAGCTATATTGGATGATGAGGCCACAGATGATGTGGTATCAGAAAACAACCACGGGGAAATAGGAGTGACCGAAAACAAATCTTTTGATGATCGAGTTTGTTTAGGGTTGATAGGTGGACAGGATACGCGGAGTGACGGTGTTGCTATACCCTGGGATCTCTGTATGTTTGCAGAAGGCGTAGGTCGCTTTAAAGAAAACGCAGGAGGTATGATATATTGATGTAAGGTAGAGGGATGGGGTCCCAATATGGAAGGTAGGTGTGACGATGATGGTTTTAGTTGTGATAGAGGCATAGGTTGAGGAGATTGAGTCTGTCTCTTAATGGGGTGGACGGCTTTATTTTTAGATAAATCAAACCGCTTAGGTGGGTGTGTTATACTAGGTATGGGTGAGGTCCCTAGCGTAGGAGAAGATTTGGTTAAGTTAATAGAACTGGACGGGGCATTTGGTAGAGGTGAGGGGGGTGAAGGTGAGAACATGGGCATTTTAAGCTTCTGTAAACACTTCGGGTATATGGTGGAGGCCTCAGGATCGGTCATTTACATTTGAGTAGAATATGGCGTACTCAAACGTTCCCATAGGGCCTGTCTATCTTCTATGGAATGACAGTCCTCACGTGTGAATATGAACTTTTGTACGGAAGAAAGACGGGTTGTGATTCCAGTCCACTGTGGGTGTGATACAGGGGGTAGATGAGGCACTGTATCAATAGATGTTAAGAGGTCGACTGGTCGTTGAGAAGATTTAGGTGATGAAGGACTAATAGGTAGGAGGGCGTGTTTGAGAGGATCTGTCATATTTAAAGAATATGGTGATGTCGGTTTAAGAGGTTTCTTGTCTAAGGATGACAAAAGAAGTGGCGAACCTTCCTCTTGTACAGCAAGAATGGTAGAAGGAGACATTTGGGAAATAGATAAATTAGATAACATCCGCTCACAGTCTTGTAAGGATGTGGTATAAGAAGGCTCATTTGTGAGAAGGGAACTCTGGGCAGCCAATTCCTTGATGGGTAAAGGAACGGCAAGGATTTCAGTTTGTCTTGATCATGAGGAAGGGGGTTCGGTTTCCTGCATTAGTGAAGAGGCTTGATTCAGAATTTGTTCAATAGAGGTCTTTGGCTGAGAATCGAAGACTGCATGGATCTCATGAACACTCTCCTTGGCTAAGATATCTTGATTTAGATTACTGTTAGAAGAATGATTCGGGAATGGTTTGTTGAATATTTTCAAATTTCGGTTAGCAGGGGCGTTAGGATTATCGAGGGCTATATCCCCCGCATCAACCATTTCCTGCACTATGTTTTTCAACATCTTGCAGTTCTCATGACTGTGTCCCTTCACGCGGTGGAAGTTACAGAAGTCATTTTCTTTGTACCAGGAAGGTATGGCGTGAGTGGAATCAAACCCGGAATGAGTTTTAACAGGAGGTAATGTAATGGCTCCTGCTTTGAGCAATTTTTCCAATATCACACCATATGTTTCTCCCAAGGGAGTGTAGTTGATGGGCTCGGCTTTGTACTTATAGGTGGTTTTTGGTGGAGTATTGGACGGCGCTTGAGATTTGACCATCACCGCGTGGACAGCTCCTTTTGATTTAGAAGAAGTGGACGCGTGAGGAGTGGTGGTATTTGGTTTATTGGTAGAATCAGGAGTTCGGAAATTGGGGTTTTTGTTACGCAACCGCAATTTCTCTTCCTCTAAGGCTCGAATCTCTAGTTTTCGAGCCATAGTAAAGGCTTCATCGAATGTACGGAAAGTTTGAATTTGGAGAGTAGGAGAAATGTGCTTAGCACATGCCCGCGTGAAAAGTTCGATAAGTTCAGTTTGAGGCAAGGCATATGTAAGTTGGTTGATAAGGCCGCGCCATCGTCCGACGAAATCTGCGATAGATTCGTCTTCGAATTGTCGAATGGCATAAAGGTCGGTGATGGATACTTTCTTAGCAATGTTAATGGAGAAGTAATCCAAGAAAGATTGGGCTAGTTGGTTAAAAGAGAAGATTGAGTGCTGGGTTAAAGCACTGTACCACTCCAAGGCGGGTCCAGATAAGGACATGGGAAATGTGCGGAGTAACAAGGCATCATCATGGGCAATCAAATAACAAGCATGTCTAAATGATCGCAAGTGTTGTTGAGGATCCTCTTTACTATTAAAACGAGTAAATTTCGGTAATTCCCATTGAGGAGGATATGAGTGAAGGGGGACAGAAGGGTGAATAGGCTCCCGACAAACTTGCTCGTATGTCAAGGCGCTACGACTTCCCGACACAGAAGCCTCCAGATTTTGCATTTTGTCCATCATTTGTTTGATGAAATCCGTGGTTGGATGGGATGATGGTGCGGTTGTGGTAAACGGAGGCAAATTGGGCCAAGGGCCTCCGCTGGACAATGGTGGGGTTAAGTGTTGATAAGGTATGGAGGATGAATATGTTGAGGCAACCGAATAGGGATGTCCCATATAGGATGTTGAGGTCACTGGATACGTGTATGGGAATGAAAAGGTAGGCGGAGCTTGAGAAGGAAAGCTCGTGTGGATAGGTGGCAGAGAGCAAGTCATGAACGGAGCAGTCTGCAAGAGAGATGAGGTAGGGGCAGTCGGCGGTAATGATATGTGGGGTTTGAGGTTAACCAACAGAAAGCCAATCTGAGTCGTATGAACCTCTGAAGCCGTCGGATTGGGAGACGGGGCTAGAGATGCAGGAAGCAAGGCGGTATTATCAGGCGGAGTGGGAGCTAAATGAGCAGCTATACTAATAGGCATACCAACAAGGAGCTGACCATCAGGCGTACGGTCAGGGGTATGAGACAAATAGTATTGTACAGCGCTAGAATTAGCATCCAGAAACTTGGCAAAGTCCTTATCTCCCACAGGAATTTTAGGAACCTCGCTGGTATCCGTAGGATTCCCCACAGAATGTGAAGGGGGTGATTCAGGCAAAGAAACAGAGCAAGCATGTGAGACCATGGCGGCGGCTTGCTTTCGAGTGATAACAACCATGGACAGGAGTTCACAGTAGGGTTTCAATCTGTCAGGAATAGAAACAAACTCAGACTGGTAAAATTGGTAGGTTACTGGTTTGTCAGGAATTGGAAAAGACAGTAACCGATATCGGTCTAGTAACCGATGTCGGTTATACTATAGCCGACGTCGGTCAGGTAACCGATGTCGATGTAATAAGTCTGGGCTAACAAGATATAAAAAGGCTGCTAATTTGATTTTTAACAACGTTTAGTATACTTGTCCAATTATTGATCACAGAAGACAGAGTATGAGAAAGAAAACAGAACTAAAAACAAGCAAGATGCACACGCAAATCCAGAGATTAACCCTAGGGTTAATTTTAATTATCGTGGGCTTATGCCTTTAGACGTAGAATGATGTCAGAATCCTAAACAAGAGACTTAGGGGAAATGTCAAGTTGTTTTGGCTTATAAGGTTACCTCAATCGGGCGGAGGAATACCGCGGAAAAAGGGGGGATGTTTGAGCTGTTGTGTTAATTGTGAAGTGATTCGGTATGTGTTGTGCAGTGAATGTAAGATTAATTTCTTGTCAATACCGTGGATATCACCCCCACGTGTACGACCTGTTACTTAATCTACGTTCACTAGAATTGAAAAACAACAAGCAGGAATGTAATGCACGTGTTTTAAACCCAAATCGAAAATTATGTTCGATGAAGCAAGAGAGATGACTTTCACTAATGCGAAACTAGGAAAGCAAGACAAATTCTTTACGAAATATATAACAAAAGCAGCAACAGCAAGTATGCTTCCTAAAATGAAAATAAGCAAGAGAAATAGAAACCCAAAATGGGTCCCACCAGGCGTGCCAAAATGTTTCACTCGGAATGTTTCATTCCTTTTAGAAACAGATAAGGGTTGGGGCTAGGAGGAATACCTGTAGAATGTCGAGATGGTGTGCGCGTACCGTAGAGAAAGATCAGGCTGACTGCGAAGAACTCCTTTTTGTCTTGGAAGGACTACCTGCAAATAAGAACACAAGACCACAAGATTTTAATTAGACAATAAATGAGGAAACTGCCTTGGGCCCAGGAAATATAAAACTTCCTTTCGAAGGTGGTCAGTTCCCCTGCTAATATGAATTAACACAAAAGACTATAAGATATCAATTAAATTGCTTTGTTGAACTGGGTAGGGGAAAGGCTGGTTATTGGTTATAGTCAGTATAACCGATGCCGGTTACTGATAACCGATGGCGGTTACTGATGACCGATATCGGTAGAGTCTAGGATTTGAAGGTTAGTTGTTTTGTGGGGTGGTGGTGTTATTTGGTAGTTGTGTTATTTGTAGGGCTATATATAGGTGATATTAGGAAATAGGGTGATGAGAGGTAGATGAATGACTGTTAGATGCAATGACACGTTGGGTAGTGGATCCAAGAATGGATTTGTGGGGACTTATGATTCAAAAAGTCGAAGAAATGTTATTAAAGAGGACATGCAAGATGTAACTTACTGATTATTCACGGAGATGCAGGTCCAAGAGCTCTGATGGCAAAGGCAGAACTGAGTTAGGATGGTCTGGCACACAGCAGATCAAATCAGCTGAGTATCACAGGGCTTTGGTATCCAGTTGCAGTCCTTGGCTTATTCTCCTTGTCTCTTCACTTGTCTCTGCTCAGTCAAGTAAAGATCTGGGTTCTCTTGATCGCTCCTGATGCTCTTTTTTTTTATATTCAAAGAATCCTTTCCTCTGATCCCAAAAATGAAATTCCGGTCCTTTGTTTTTGGTTTGGGGAGCCCATTAATTTTGTAACAACTCCCTTGAAATTCAAATTGTGCTAATCACTTTGTACATTGTGAAGACCATCCAGTTGAGAAATTCCTTTCTTAATCATAAGGGAACTTCTCGTTTCATTAAAAATCAAATGTTTTAATGGCCAAACTTTTGATTTATTAGGTTATAGTAATTATGAGCAATCCGAACACATATTTACCACATTTTCTATCCATTCACCAAAATTTAAAGGACCCAACCTCTCTCCATCAATTTTATGATCTTCTAGAACATGAGTTATAAAACCCATAATATATGTTTTGGATTGATCCGCTCCATCCCCTCTTTCTATTTAAGTTGGCATTCCCATCTAGAGTTCAGGGAGTGGTTAAAGCAAGTTAATGATTCAACATTTGAATGATTTCGTGAAATCCACATGTCATATATAGTTTCCCTATCTGCTCTCATCTTGTTTGTATTTATTATTGAAAACAACGAGACACTAATGAATGGAGAAGGTGCAGAACGTAATAACCATTTAAATATATTCATAAATCTTATTTACAATCATAATAGAAAAGTAAATAATAATATTCATACCGTATATGAAATGTCATTAACAAACTAATAATATTAAAATTTGGAATTAAACATCATGTATATTACCTCACAAGTTTACTAATTATCCATGCATGCATCTCTCCCTCTCCCTAGTATAAATTAGTATCAGTTAATCTTAAATGCAAAAAAATAACCTAAAACATGACTATGATAATGTTTAAAATTTATATTTTATTTTAAATATAAATAACCTAAATCATGACTATGATAAAGTTTAAAATTTATATTTTATTTTATATGCAATAAACCTAAAACATGGCTATGAATTTTTTTGAAAATTTAAATTTTATTTTAAGTGCAATTATTAAACTTAAAACATGGCTACGATATTATTTAGTATTTATATTTGTTTTTTACCATGGCATAGTGAGACCATTAATTTGTAAATAAATTATTTTCCACCATTTATTTATTAATTGAAGGTTCGTGTTTGTCAAACACGTCTTTGACCGCTCGTTGGAGGGAAATAGGCAAAATTAATGGCAAATAATTCATGCAACTCCGTGGCACTGTAGAGAGATTGACGATGGTTACTAGTTTTGATGATGGGATAGGTATTGGGAATTACAAGGTTCAATGTGGGTCAGCAAAGCTATCTCTTTCTTTTTCATCCTTTCCGCTTTATTTTTCATCTAGTTTCCACTTTTTTTGGTCATCTTTCCACTTTGGGTTGCCTGTATTTTGTTAGACCATTTTTTCCCGTGAAGTAGAAAATTTGAAGAATATTTATGAGATATTGTTTGTTCTCTCCGCTAAATTTTTGTTGACCATTTCCACTTTGGGCTCCCTCTGATTCTTAATACCATTTTGGCTTGTGATGCATAAGATTTAAAGAAAATTTCAGGCATGAATTATTCTAACTCTTCTCTGTTGAATTATTATGAGATGAAGAATATCATTTGGTTTTCTTTCCCTTATATTTTGTTATGGGTTTAAAGATAATGTCCTTTTTTTGATATTCTATATTTTTTGATCTGGGTATTAAGAATATCACTTTAATGTTTTGTAAGACATGCATAGTTGTTAACCTAATCATAGTTGCTAATATAAGGAGTTGTCTATTATTATTTTAGCAAAGTACATAGTGGTCTTACCACATGGGTGACATTGTTTATTTATCGAGATGTGTAGGAAATTTCTGTAGACCGAGAATGACTCATTATTAGAATAAGAATTTACTTTTTTACAGTGAAGAAAATTTTAACTTCTTTTTTAAATTAAAGATAAGTTTCATAGATACTTATAACTCTTCTCTGTTGTATTCTGAGTTTCTGGGTATAAAGATAAATTATAATTCTATATTTTAGATCTTTTTTATTTTTGATATGTGTTTTGAGAATATCACTTCAATATTTTGTAAGACTTGCATAGTTGTTATCCTCCATAGTTATAAAAGGATGCATCTAAATATGACTATTTCTTGCATGTTTCAGAGTCTTAACAAGATCAATCCCTTGCAAAAAATGTATATGATTATAAGAAATCCACTTCCAATCCTTCATGCTAAGATGGGGAGTTAACTATTTTGTTATTACCAAAGTATGGTGTGGGGTTATCACTTAGGAAGCGTTACTTATTTTATGCGTTGGGTGGTTTAGTTACACATGCCCAGATGGGTGGGAGAGCTGTGCAGACCGAGCTGGGCAAGCGAGCTTACCAGCTGACCTCAGTGGGCGAGCTGACCCACCGAGCTTGGTGGGCGAGTTGACATTATGAGCTGGGTGGGCGAGATGATCTAATGAGATGGTTTGTCGAGCTGGTTGTTCAAGCTAGCCGATCTAGCTCGTCAATCGAGCTGGTTGGTTGAGATGGGAGGGCGAGTTGACTTGTAGAGTTGAGCGGGTGAGGTTGACCAACCGGGTTGGGCAAGCGAACTGACTTCCAAAGCTGGGCTGGCGGGCTTTGATTAACTAAATTTTTTCGAATATATAATAGTTAATATAATCTAGAACAAAATTTAAATAAAGTAAATAAATGCAGTAAATGACTATGGAAAATGATCCAAGCAACTAATCTAATGAAAGTAGAAACCATAATATGTAAGAGAAGTATGGAAGTGACTTAGCAGATTTTATGAACTTGTGAGAGTGTGTTGCAGAAGTGACTAGAGAAATAGGAAGCATGACCAAATGTGTAGAGGCCCCGAAAAGGATGGATTTGAGCTATCTAGCTGGGGTGAAGCACCTACAGAGGGACTGGGATGCCTGTGGGTACTATGGTCTATAGAATGGGCATCTTGGTATGTGAAAAAGGTCTAGAACTGAGTTTCACAGGTCCTGTAAGTGATCTGAAACCTTTGTTGTCTATTGCATTAGGTTCATTACACTGTGTTAGGTATCATTGATAATCTAAGATGAAAGACATACCTACAAGAAACCACAAGAAGTATCAAAACCCTAAGAAAATAAGAAAGAAAATTAATAGGTCAGAATGACCTCAATTACCACAATAGTGGACTTACTAATTGAGCATTGCACTACAGTCTAGACCCAAATGTAGTTCTAGTGTGTGTGTGTGTGTGTGTGTGTGTGTGTGTGTGTGTGTGTGTGTGTGTGTGTGTGTGTGTGTGTGTGTGTGTGTGTGTGTGTGTGTGTGTGTGTGTGTGTGTGAATCATGTGCCCTAGGTGCTCTTGTGTCAGTTGCACTTTGTGAAGTAGCGAGTAATAACTAGATGTAAGAATGTAATAGAATGGTGGATAGAATAAATAGAATCCCCTCTTATGCTTATGTGATGCAGATGAGCCAGCGTTGTCCTTTGTGATGGGGCTAAATGTATGTAAATGATCTCCAAATGCCTTTGATGAATGCAACCCTAGGTGGATGATAGTAGTGACTAGTGCTTGGTCCCTCATTATGGTCTCATAACTTTATATTTATAGGGTTCTCTTGATCTAATTTTGTAATTAACCCTGAAATGGCCAACCACCAATAAGATAAGAAGCTAAAATGGCTAGAAAGTGCCCAAAAAGTGGTGGGAAAGTTAAAAAAGGATCGGGGCACCCTCGGTGGGACCAGGGCACCTATGAGCACCCCAATACTAGCCTTAGTGCCCCAATCAAAGCTAAAATAATGTGAAATGACAAAAGCTGACTAGGCATGTGGGTGCAAGAGGTTGGGAATGTTGAAATAAAATAAAGTAAGATGGCCAAAGATGGGGGTTAAATAATACTTTCTTCACTCAAAAACCTTCTAGATAGTAGTATGAGACCGAGACTAAATAATGTCTTAAGTGTATGATTTTGTGTCTACATTTTCCTCCACTTTATGTTGGTGAGTGGAAAGCTTAGTAACATAAAGTAGATAAATATGCATACCTGATAATCCATGTAGAGTGGTGTAGAAACGTGTTGAAGGACTAGACAAAGAATGGAATAACAAAAAGATGATGGAGCGCGGAAACTATATATGAAAATGCACAAAAAAGTGATCAGAGTGAACCTAGGGTGGAAACACTTGTGTAGTTGTTGATGTGATGTACCTACATGGTTAGTGTGGTGTGTTGCCACAAAATGTTATCGTTGACTTCATCGTCTTCATTGTTGTTGTTGCCCCCATTTGATTTCTTGTTTCTCATACGACCAGACCTACAAGGAGAAAATGATCAAGTAGTCGAATATATATGTATGTATGTGTAAAAAAGCAATGTAAAAGACACATGTATAAAATGTAAAAAGTATGTAAATGTAAAATACGCAAATGGAAAATGTAAATGGAACATGTGCACCTGATCCATATTGAGAAAGAGAGTGTAGAAGGATATCCTGTATCGCTGGTTTTTTTTTGGAAAATCCGATGCCATATGGTGAATAAGTGTGGGGAGGAATTCTGATGTATCCTCCGACCTAAAACTTCTTCCCTAAATGTGTGTGAAAATATCTCTGTACATCCTAGTTTTTTAGGTGATCCGACAACACTGTCCAAAGAAGTATATGGAGGAATTTCGCTGTATCCTCCAACCTTTAGCTACTTCCTATAATGCTAAGGACAACCATGTCCTGTAAAAGCCATTGTGTACGGGGTTTATAGACTGGTCTAAACCCACTCATTGTATGTAACCCACAATGCCAAGGGTGGAAAGTGCACTGAAATGAGCCAGTGTAGAAGCATTGTGTAGTATGTAAACCCTCAAATGCTGCCCTCCTCTTTGGGAGTGTATGCAACATCACTAATAGGAGAATGCTTCCCTAAAAGAGGGCCACCCATATGAATGTTGAAACTATGCCCCACAGAGGGAAGGGAATGTGCTTGGTAGAAATCAAGGCACACACAAACAAGAAGGTTATCCAAAGACAAGTGTCATTACAATTAAGCATGCATGTATAAAGTAATGTGTAATCTATGCAAATAGTGTAAAAGATACCAAGCAAAAAAGTAATGTAAACACACAAATAGATAAGTAAACCACATAAATTGGGCTACAAACATGGGACATCACTCATGATGTTGCAAGACACGCAAGGCCATCATGACCGCAAACAACAAAAAAGTCTACACACCAAACATAGGGCAAGACCCAAATACAAGGACAAGTAATAACAGATAGTGTAACAAACAAGTATGGAAGAAAATATCCCTACATAATAAATACTACACATGAAACACCCATTGGCATGTTAGAAAGATAACTATTATGTCAAAAGCGTGCATAACCAAGTAATATAAAGTGCTAAGTACAAAATGAAACAATGTGGTCTCCATTTCTTGCTCAAAACCCTAGACGTGTTGACACATTAATTAGACAGGTCTGAGTGCTCACCTAAAGTGCACAAAGGTACCAAGCCCCTCTTTTTATACCAACTTTTTCAAGATGTTAGCATGATCATTCATACATTCCATAACCATAAGTAATTGAAGGTAAAACATAACAAGATTCATCTCGCAACCATAGTGCATAATAAATAAAACAAGGATCAAGATCAGATTCACCACACAATAGTCATGAGAATTATCATCAAAAATCAATATCCATCCACAAATATCAATTATATTAAGTCATAAAAAAACCCATATCTAAATACATTATAATCACCATCACAAAGTCATGCGCACATAATCATACCAACATAACTCTCTTTCATACATTCACCCATGATCATGATGATGATGCCAAAAAATTGTAAATAAATACATATATAGGGGGTAGGGAACTACGCTTCACCACCAATGCACTCTCAAATATATGCTACATTCTCAAAATAGCCATGCGCCGTTACAAAAGCAACTAAAGAAGCATGCAAGCTTTACCTAATAATAGACTATCTATTAACAACACTAAATCTACATCTTAGTATTAGCTCGAATTATGCATGACTCTTGAAATTCTTCTTGTCCCAAAAATATCTTTGTGTAGTCTCCAAGTATTCTATCTTTATCCAATGCGTGCTCATCACTCTATGTCTATTTTTATCTCATAGCATACAAAAATGGTTAAGTCCCAAATTCTATATTCTTAGGCACAAATTTG
This sequence comes from Taxus chinensis, assembly GCA_019776745.2. Classification (NCBI taxonomy): domain Eukaryota; kingdom Viridiplantae; phylum Streptophyta; class Pinopsida; order Cupressales; family Taxaceae; genus Taxus; species Taxus chinensis. The sequence goes on from CM034156.1 coordinate 11,027,597, forward strand.
CAAGGCGCAACTCTGTCAAACTTACATGCCTCCTTCCTTTGCACCGCTATCAAATGTGCTCTTGGTACTTAGGTAAAAAAAATTCCAGTCAATAAACAATAACACCTATGAGAGACAAATGTGGATGCCCCCAGCGACCAATGTAGGAAGGGTAGAAGGCAAGCGTCCATGCTACGTGTAAGAGATCTGTAGCTATGATCAGAACTAGAAAAATATGTGAACTCACATGTGTGGATGATATAGATAAATGACATACAAGTAATCTAACTAGCATGTGTAATAAATTGACCATGAACAAGCAAAATTAAACAAGATTAAAAGAAACCATAATATGAAGTATGTTGTGGATGGATGGAATGGAATGCAAGATGGATGGTAGGATCCGCGTGCCCCCCAAGTGAATGAAAATGTATGCAATGAGGTTCATTTAGTTTCCCCCCTCAGTAGTCAAGAATGAACCAAAAATGAGAGTGCATCATCAACAAATGGTCAAAACATGTTGTGTGTAACGTGTTGTGATGATTATGTATGTATTAGTGAAATAAGACCTAGTAAACATGTGTGTGTGAGCCTTATAGTCAAAGCATATATCATGACAAGATGAACATAGGAGTGATGATGTAAACTAAATCCTATAACAATACAAGATGAATAAAGGGAGTGGCAATGTAGCCTAAAAGGGTATACCACTATAAGATGATAGAGTAGGTGACCATTTAGCCTATAGAATATGTCACTATCCTAGTAATGTCGCATGATAGAATGGTGAATGATGAACATGTAAGTATGATAAGGTCCTTTTGATTTGTAAACTCTCGATAGCGAGTATGGACCGAGGAACTAAAACACGGCATAGGGTAGTAAGTGCAATGTGTAGAAGATGATGTAGTGTATGTAATGAAAATGACAAAGGACCATGTGATGTGTATGTAGTATATAGTATTGAATGCAATATGTGTGGTGTTCCTAATAGTGTATAGTATGTAGGATGCAATGCTAGGTGAGTATGATGAAAACTAGTATGATGGATGATGTATAAATGTAAAAAATGTCAAAATAAAGGTAGAAAGTATGGTGTATGACGTGTAATGTGAATAGATGTTATGTGTATAACCTATTATGAAGTGTGTGGTGTTCATGTGTAGTAATCCCTCAACAGTCAAGTGTGAACCAAAGCATAAGAGTGTGTCATCAGGTAATGACGACGTTAAAATGTTTGATGAATATGAATATGTGAGAAGATATATGTATGAGAATGCAAAGGTGATAGATGTTAATATGAGTGTGTGTGGGGGGGTATGTATTAGATGCGATGCCCTCAAAGTGTATATGAATTTGTAGGCTAACTAATGACCGTGAAGGATGAATGTCCTCCATCTAACACATGTGATAGTGAAAACGTATGACTATGCTTTAATAATGGTGGTATAGTAGATAGACACTTTGTTGGTGAACAGAGTCTATGTGCATGTGATGGATGAATATATGATGAAGGTCATGGCATCACAACATACGTAGGTGATGGAGATCTACGTGATGTTGAATGTGAAGATGATAAAGACCTGCGTGGAATAAACCGAGGTGGTGACCTATGTTGAGATTTATTAAATGTCCTAGGAATGGGCCAATACCTATTTGTAGGACTTGTGGAACAATGCAGTCATGTAGACGATGCTTGAGTAGGTGAACTAGGAGTAGACTAGACTTTGATAAAAATAGAATGTGATGTGCTAGAAGAAGTAGATGAGGTGCTGGCTACTGTGTGAGGAGAGGACGACCACAAAGTAGATGGAGGGATGTTGTCAATAAAAATGACCTATTTTTTGTAAATAAATTTGAGTCGCAAATGATTCATATAAATGATAGAATGAGAGAGATGAATCTAATTGAGATTGAGAAGAATGTTGCATCCAGAAATTGTGTTTCCAATGAGGAAAGGCACAAGCAGTGTAAGAGGACCAACCATAACATTTAGTTTGACAACGCCAAAGGGTTTTGTTATCACGAAAAAAGTAGCACCTTGGGATTTTTTCATTATGGATCCCTACTTTTTTCTACCATGGGACCATCTCTCAAGATGTGGGACTTATGAACTTGAGAAGGTTCTCCGGAGAAGGCCAGCTTCCTCTTCCTAATCCTAATACTAACACTAATCCTTATGTGGAAAAGACACCTATCTAAACCTACCCTAATAATTCCAAGGAGACATGGAGAGAGAGAGAGAGAGTGCATGAAAAGGGAAATCCTACACTAGAATGGGGTGATACACCAAGAAAAGGGGTGTTGAAAAATCCTAGCATGAAAAATAGAGAAAGATGATCATGGAGAGGGTGGACATGCACCATAGACCACAACACATGCATTCACCATTCCCAACTGAACACAACAACACCAAAACCTTGCAATGGGAAACATAATATGCACATAACACTTGATAATGAATAGAGGCAAGAAGGGAAAACAAATTCATGGAAGGTTAGAGAAATTAACACAAACATAATTTCATTACTCCATTAAATTTACACAGTACATCACAGTAGGGAGAGGAAAGAGTGCCATTACAATATTTTGATTGAAGGATTAAATCCCCATAAATTCACAACAGCCCAGCTGAAGGAAAGAAGAGGGGTGCATGGAAGAAAAATGTCTAACCCTTTGTAATATGCCACCCCTTTACATTTTATAGATGAAATTTTGGAAGAAGGAAAGAAATTCAAGTCCCAATATCTTCAATCACCCACAAGGGGCACCGTGCCTACTTACATCATGTTATGGGTTCCCCTGCTGATGCCCATACCTTCAGTACCTTGCCCTGGAAAGAAGAGTGTGAGCCCATACCTCCAGTCATTTCATCTCTGCATCTATATATGGCCTCCCATTATTCCTGAAACTTAGATTCACCCTAATTTTCTCCTATCAAATCCAACATTTTTCCATTTGTTGTGGTTCCATGTTTTCGAGATCAAAATTCACTTTCTGGTGACTATAATTTTGTCAAGATCCGACATTCTGGGTGAAAGTTATGATCCTTTTTGTGGGGGGTAAAATTTGAGTTTATAGGCTCCATTCACCATTTGCCCCACTGAGCTCCTCTACCAAGCTACTCACCACCCACCGCATTGATTTCCACTAACTCAGCGGTCACATCTCACCTATCCTACTGAGTTGACTCGACGGTCAACTTGCCTCACTCTATGCTAGCGGGTTCGGGTTTTGCCTTGATCCAGTTCAATGGCCTACCAGTTGCTTCATGTTCATCGTGACCACTCTACACTTCCGCACGTCAACTACCCGACTCAATGCAATCCATGTTCATAAGGATTGAGACCCACCAGTTGTATCTAACATGAATTATCTCCTTGCTCTCACCTAGGGTGCATCATTTTAAATGACACTACCGTCTAGCACTCCATTCTTTCCAACATGTTGTCCCCTCCAAGTCATTTGGGCTTTCCCTGATCTCATCGCCACATGTGTTCCACGGGTGCATGTCTGCTCAACATTTTATGCACAAACCACGACTACCCATGCATGATACATGTGCTTTCTCATGCCTAGTCTCGATGTTCTCACATCGCCGACCTCCCCAGCTCACCGAGTTGGCTAGGCGGAGCAACCTTCATTCTCTCGTGCCACGTCAAACTCCTCCCGCGATGATCAATCTAGCCGCTGTGTTGTCTCCATCCGAGTTCACTCGAGCTATGGGCTCTCAACTCTTCGTCCACCTTGGAATGAGATCACTCAAGTTCAACACCCCATCTTTCCCTAGTTACATTACCCTAGCTCATCGAGCTGCTCGACGAGATAATTTTTAGCTTGGTCTCTCTTATGGCCCCTTTTGGGCAAATTTTTACCATTTTTAAAATTTCTTCCTAATTTTTTTGAACCAGAGGGCTGAGGGGAAGGGATGAAATACCCTGAATCCTAAAATTTCACATTTTCTAAAGATTGTTCATTTTTTCTTATTTTGAGCCAGATGTGGCCCTCAGGAGCCCGTTTTCACCTTGAGACAGAGCTCTGTGCCTCAATAACCCACAAGAGGAAAAAATGATCTGAATGGCTTCCAACTTCCCAAAATCCTTGTAAGCACTCCTTAAAAATAGAATTTCACTTATAATCCTAGATTCACCATTAAATGCCATATTCAACACTCAAGCTCATCTTCCCAAGTTGGCTATTTTTACCACGGGGTAAAAATATACAAAAATTTGGTGACCTCTCAGGGACATCTTCCCGCTAGATGTAGTTGGCCAGTAGCCTTATAGAATCCATTTGGCAATGGAGTAATTCTAGCATCCTGTAACTGGCCTGAAATTGATTCCATTCACCCTTGGACCACATGAAGCACCACTTGGAACTTGAAGACAACTTGTGGCTTCTTGCATTTTCCAACTCTTTGTAAGAAAATATTGAAATTAAGTTAAGTGGAAAATTGTTTTGATTCTGGGATTCTCTTTCTCTTCTTCTGTAATCTGATATGTGGGTCTAAATATGGACTTCCAAACTTGTCCCAAAACCTTATTTTTACAAGTATAAAGCACAATGAAACCAATATTGCTTGGCATGCATAGCACATTGCAAAGTTGTGAATAAAATATTTACTGAGTTGGGACATCATGGAAATCTATTAATTTATTTATTTTCTTCTAAACACTGTTATGGGGGTGGGACTGTTCATTTTCTATAATCCATCTGATTTGCGTGGGGAACCGAAAGCTCAAGTTTGATTGGCCAAGAGGGACGAGAGCATGGAAATACTAAAAAATTTACCTTGTCTAATTTTAGTTTTTTTGCATTTGAAATCTTTTGAGAACATAAAATATTTCCTACAACTATGAGCTTCTTTATGTGGCATTCTTCGGAAAACATGGTGCACTATGCTGGAGAAAACATGAACAAAAAATATATACAAAGGAGAAAATCATACATGACCCAAATGGGACATGCAGAGTGTGCACAAGCACTTCTTGTGATTGAAACAAACCTACTCCTACCCTACGCTAATCGGAGAAATGAGCAATCAAAGAAACCCTGACACTGGTAATGAGAAATAGTTTCCCTTTCTCAAAAATTGCAGCCACACAGATGATTTGGCATTAATCATGGTTGTAACTAACTGAAAAACTGAAATGAGTCCAATTCTCCACTTGGTTCACCAAGGCATCAACTGGAAAGAGAATATATTCCTCTTTTTAGTTGATTTACATTTGGGTTTATGGAGGTATTTGATGTTGATCCTTTGGTGACTTTGAAACTCACCCTCACATGCTCAATGAAGTGAATGCATGACTAGGTTGTGGCTCCTCCTTTGGCTCCAATGAAGCCAAATACCTAATGGGGCAAGGTCTAATCCATTGGATTTTCGCATTGCTTTGAGTTCTAACTTCAATAAGGAAGTCTTCTTGTAAACCTTCCTGGAAAGTGGGGTTGTCTATGAGATGATTTTTGCTTTGTGGCTCATCTACAAAAAATTGATGTTCTGCCTTGGTGATTAGTATGAAAATGGTTGTCATCCTTGTTTTTCTCTTCCTTCTCTCACTGTGAAACTTGGAAGATTCAATTCCTCCAATCTTGATCTCAAGAGGATTCTTTTGAAGAAACATGATGCTCTTGCATGTTCATCCTCCATGATCAGTAAGCTCTTGATGTTCGAAGATGAATGATGGGGAAAAAAATAGTCATGATTTCCATAAGCTCTTCTCCATCAAAGCACTCCAAGTCTGATAAATAATCTCAACCTCTTCATTGTCCTAATGTGCCAAGGGTTCTCCTCCTCCATGATGGCCTCTGAAGTCTGATAACTTGTTCACCATGGTCTTCCCTCATCCTCCAATCATGAATTTTGAGAGCTCAAACTCATCCTCCAAAATCATAATTTGGAAAGGACAAAGTGGGAGGAAAGAGATTGAAATCTTCTTGTCATGGCATGCTCTACATTCAAGACCTCTTGAAACTATGTGGTTCTCCTCCATAGCATGAACATGCTCCTCTTCTTTTGGATTTGGAGGTGTTTCTTCTTCTCCTTCTCAATTGATTCTACAACCGGTGATGGATCAATATCTTGTGAAAATATAGTGCCCACTGGTATGAACACTACACTCAAACGAAACACGACTGTTGATATTGGTCTTCTTGTACTTGTTCTATGCTCTGCTACTTCTACTGCACCAAATCAGATTTGGACCACCTGTTCTCCAACCTTGGCCTCCTCTGAAGGTTTAACCAACAAGGGTATTTTTCCTAATCTGAACCTTGAAGCCCAATTATTAAAAAAAAATTATTTCCTCCCTGTTGGGATCCTTTTCTTATTGTGCCTCTTGAATGGTTTTTTGGGATTTTTCCTAACATGGACTAGGGAATGCAAGAAGAGAGGTGAGTTGGGGTTCAGATGGTTTTTACATTCGATGTGGTGATGGAAGGGTGGGTATTAGATTTTTCTCTCATGGAGGGGACTTGGGTTTGGAAGGGAAAAGGGCAGAAGAATTAATATGGGGTGGAAGACTAGAAGATGGAGAAGGGGATTCCACAATGGGGGAAGCAGTAAAAGACATATTGGAAATTGAGGTCTCATGCTAAGATGGCAATGATGTGGACTTGGGTGGGAAATGGAAGAACTTTGAGATGTGGTGTGGGAATTATCCATTGACAAGGTATCCTCACATCAAGATTCATAAGCCTCTATCTCCTCGGCCCATTCTGGAAGTTCGGGTAGCATTTCAACCATGAAGTCTAGTTTCTGTTGAGGGCTGAAGTGTCTTAGCATAGGGCCAACCCATGGACAAGATACCCAAAAACCAATTCTAAATGTTTGCATATGAGATGTAGCCCTCAATTGCACTATCTTATCCTCCATGTTTTGAATTTTAATCTGCAACTTAGCATCTCTAGGTGTAAGATAGCCTCCAAAATTTGCATACTCTTGTTCTTAAATAGCTCCATAGCTTGGTGGATAACCAAACTGACCTGCATCTTGCTCATATAGGTATGCATACTGTTGATCTTCATTATAGCATAGATCTGGAGGTGGTTTATAATAACCTACGTATGAAATTTACAAGTTTGGAGGTGGGTATGAATGGCATTGTTGCTACTGCAAGTGTGAATTCCATGTGGGAAATGAAAGTCATGATTGTAAAACTTCATGGAATAGAAGAAAATGGAAGATGTGGAAAGAAAAATGGATGGAAATGAATGGAGAGGAAGGTCTGCAACTCAGAGAGTGGGTTATTTGACCAGATGGAGTCGCCATATGTGCTTAGAAATTACCTCAAAAGGATGGGATCTTACCAAGAACACATAACCCTTGGAAGAATAAAAATGTAATCCTTGAAGGGCCCAAAACCTGATTAGGAAATCGGATCTTGTTTGGTAGCTTTCAATCCTCGAAATACACTGTCAGAAGAAGGGGCATGCAATGCAACCTTCAAAACCTGAAATGCCTTATCCTTTGTGTCGGAAATATAGACTTTTTCTGCACATGTGAAAACCTGAAATACTCTTGTTAGAAGTAGGGACATGTAATGCAACCTCTGAAACCTGAAATAAAAGGATTGGGTCTGTTTGGTGTTTTGCAACCTTGAACTCCCGATTTAGTATGTGAAACGTAGATCTTTCAAACTTGCATGAAAAATGTTAGGTTATGGAGCCTGTTTTGACGTGTGGAAGTGTTGAATATTGTACACTAAAATTATTGTACTGTAAAAAAATTGGCCTCGAAAAACATGCCCGATATTTCAGGAAACGCGCTCTTCTCATATTTGTAGGATTTTTTACCCATAGGTTTATGGGTTAGTTTTGGTCCATGGTTTTTTGTACCCACGGTATCGTAAAACTATTTAAGCAGTTCCCTATTTATGTGGTTTTGTGAAAAGTGATGTAACCAGATGTGTTGGAATTCGGGTGTCAATTATGTAAATTTTATTAAGGATAGCTCCAAACAAATATGGTAATTGTATTTGAAGAGTGGGTCTTTTGGTAAAATCTGAGCAACCTTGAAGCTTGTGGGATTTTAACCTACAAACTGGGTGAACCACCTTCAAAGCTATGAGTCAGATCTTTATGATGGATTTTGCACTTTTACTTCAGATCTATAATAGATTCTTGCATATTAGTTTTCTAATGTTACGATTTTGTGAGGGATTGTTCCACATATTTTATCCCTTATTTCCTAACACCAAAACTATTATCATGAAAAATTAGCACCTGTGATGTTTTGGTTATGGATCCCTACTTTTCTCTAACATGGGACCATCTCTCAAGATTTGGGACTTGAAAACTTGAGATGGTCCTCTAGAGAAGGCCGACTTCCTCTTCCTAATCCTAATGTACAGGACAAATATGTAAGAAAAACACCTAGAATGTACACCTATCTTATCAATTCCAAAGAGACATGGGAGAGAGAGAGTGCATGAAAAGGGAAATCCGACACTAGAACGGGGTGGTGATAAACCAAGAAAAGAGTTGTTGAACAATCATAGCCTAAAAAATGGAGTGATGATTATAGAGATGGTGGGCATGGACCACAAACCACAACACATGCATTCATCATTCCAGAATGAAGATAACAACACCAAAACCCTACAATGGGAAACATAATATGCACATAACACTTGATAATGAAGAGAGGAAAGAAGAGACAACAAATTCATGCAAGGTTACAAAAATTAACACAAACATAATTTCATTGTTCCATTAAATTTGCACAGTACATCATAGTAGGGAGAGGCAAGAGTGCCATTACAAGATTTGGAGTGAAGGCTTGAAGCCCCAGAAATTCACAACAACCTAACTGATGGAAAGAAGAGGGGAACACGGGGAGAAGAAAATGTCTAACTCTTTACAATGTGCCACCCCTTTACAATTTATACGAAGAAATTTTCAAGCAAGAAGGGAAGAAATTCAGGTCCCAATATCTTCAATCACCCACAAGGGGCACCATTCCTACTTACATCATGTTATGGGGGCCTCTGTTATTGCCCATACCTTCAGTGCCTTTCCATGGAAGGAAGAGTTTGAGCCCATACCTCCAGTCATTTAATCTATGCATCTAGTTATGGATCCCATTGTCCTCTGGATTCACCCCTAAGTTTATCTTGTAAAACCCAACATTTTTCCATTTTTTTGGTTCCATGTCATCGGTCTCGAAATTATATTTTCAGCGACTATAATTTTGTCAGGATACAACATTATTGGAGAAAGTTATGATACTTTTGTGGGGGGTGCATTTTGAGTTTATAGGCTCCATTCACCATTTATCCCACCGAGCTACTTTACCTACCTCACCAACCACCACATTGAATCCCCACCTAACCACCTACTCATTTTTTAACTTGGCGGACCACTTTTGATACGCAGGAGTGGATCCCACTTTACACCTTGCATCGGCCCTGAGTTGTTTTGTGTTAATGTGCTTCCATGTTGACCCACTTCCGACCAATCAAGTTCGCCATGTCGTGCTCGGGTCAATCCAAGTTCCACACCTGACATAACTCCTACCTTGTGCGCCCCCATGTTGACTCACCCTTCCTATTTGAGTTGCATCAGGAACCGATCTTCACCCTACATGCCCTAACAACGTGTTCTCACCTCGTGCATATAAGACATTTCCATCTGATGCTCCATCCTTGACATGTCGTGCCGCTCCTTTCCCACCGATCTCACCATCGTGTTCCACGAGTGCAGAACCTGCTCAACATTTCACACCCCTGCTACTTGTGCATGATGCACGTGCTTTCTCATCCTCGGTCCTGATGATCTTACACCGCTAACCTTCTCGACTCACTGAGTTGTCTTGGTGGGCCAACATTCATTCTCCTATGCCACGTCAAACTCCTCCTACACCGACTAATCTGGCCTGTCGCGTTGTTTCCAACCGAGCTCACTTGAGCTATGGGTTCTCAGATCTCCACCCACCTTGGAATGCACTCACTCAAGCTCAACACCCAAGCTCACCCCATTTACATTTCCCTAGCTTGTCAAGCTAATTTTTAGCTCGGTCCCTCTTATGGCCCCTTTTGGGCACTTTTTTACCATTTTTTGAATTTATTCCTAATTTTTTTGAACTAGAGGGCTGAGGGGAAGGTATGTCATGCCTTGAAGCTTGAAATTTCACATTTTCTTGAGATTGGCCAGCTTTTATTGTTTTGAGTTGGATGTGGGCCCCGGGAGCCCATTTTCACCTTAACACAGAGCTCTAGGCCTCAATAACCTATAAGAGGGAAAAATGATCTGAATAGTTTCCAACTTCCAGAAATCCTTGCGAAAAATCCCAAAACATGGAATTTTACCTACAATCCTCATATTCACCATCGAATTCCCTATTCAATGCTCAAGCTCATCTTCCCAAGTTGGTTATTTTTACCAGGGGTAAAAATATATAACAAGTTTGTTGAAAGGGCACTCAATTTGTGATTGAGGATAACCAATAGACTTAATAAGTGAAATAGAACATGCATTAGCAAGCCATGATGGGTCAACTTTAGTCTTATTAATGGCGGCTAAGCCAATAGATGCATTGATATGTAAATGATTAGATGTGAAATTCACATGATAATCGGCATCAAAGAAAGAAATGATTGGTGGTGAAGCGTCAGTGTTTGCAACTAAGAACTCAAGATCTCCTGATGTAGTAGGGGACATTGCGTGTAAGACATAATTAGTGGATGAATCGCTCATTTTTGTGTTATTTTTTGGTAATGGTGCATTAAATATCTTGAATTTATGATTTTCATTAATAGGTATAGATGTTGTGGATTCCGAAAGCTCAATTTGACCATTGTCAAATAAATTCTAAATGAGATGTCGTAGTATGAAACAAAAATCAATGGTGTGTTTGATGCATTGATTATAATCGTAATAAGAGTGTTCATCGAAATTGCATCCTTTTGGTCAAGATGGATCTATTTGAAGAGGAGATGGTAATGTAATAAGATTACTGTCGATTAGCTGTGGTAGCAGAACACCCAGAGGTATACTAATTTTAGTAAAAGGATGTTTGTATGGTTGCGATTGAACCTCCTTATGAGTAGATACTGCATTTATAGCAATTTTGTTGTCTGTGGGTTTAGTCGTGGTAGGCTTAAATGTTGGCTTACCTTGAAAACATGTGGATGATGATGTTTTCTCTTGATACTTAAGTTTTCCTATAGCCAGGAGTTTAGTCTCATGAAGCTTGAGGGTTTGACAAAGTTGATCAAATGAAGGAGATGTCTCAAAGGGAACACTCTCTTTAAGGGGTTGCAAGAGACTTTGAATGAATAAGTCCTGAAGCTTGGAATCTAAAAGTATGTTAGACATCTTAGCTGAATTATTTTTGTATCACAAGACATAATCAGATAATTGTTCGTTAGATGCTTGATTTGAGCTGTGCAAGTTGAGCGTAGGAGATCTCAGAGCCAATGTTGATAGAGAAATGTATGAGAAAGGCATCGACCAGATGCATGAAAGAGACTACTAAATGTATGGGTAAGTCTTAGAACCAACACATCACATAGTCTTGCAAACTACGAGGGAAAATCTTAGCTAGTACAATGTGATCATTCACATAGTAAAGGCATGCTACATGAAATTATAGGATATGATCTTGTGGGTCCCTATGGCCTTTAAAGATAGGTATCTTAGGAGAGACGAAATTTGGTGGCAATGGATAGGTCGATATGGTAGGCGCGAAAGGAGTATGCAATAATACCGTAGAGTCTAAAGATGGCATTGTGTGTGAGGTAGCTAGCTAAAGTCGACAAATTTGGGTTTGCAATTCCTGCTATAAAGAGGTCAAATCTGGAGAATTCGAAGAAGAACCAAGGTGAAGATGAGGAGTACCATGGTGAACGGTAGGAGCGGTGGTTATAGTAATGGGAGTAGAAACATAAGCAGGCAGAGTAGAGACCATGGGAGCAGAAGAAGCAACTACAAAAGTTGAAGCATCATGAGCTCTCTTAGCAAAGATTAGAGCATGTAAGACATGAGGGAGATGAGTAGGGTTTTCATGCAACTCTTGATGAAATTAAGTAATAGTGTTAAGTTGGTCTTGGTGAAAATTGATATCTTCGTCATAGGAGTTGTCACTATCAATTGCTTCTATCTCATGGAGAGGGACGTGATGGGAATGATCTAGAGGGTTATTAGCCATAGATGTAGTTATATTAGCCATTGACCTAGAAGTACGATGCTTAGATGAATGAAGCTCACAATATTGGAAGGATCCAAAACCATCGCTACAGGTAACGGACATAAAATGAAAGAAAGATGAAGTAAGCCCTAAAATGATAAGCAATGAATGAAGATCCTATAAGTGTGGAAATCGAGTTCACAAAAATGATTAACTAAAAATTGTGGAATATATGATAGTTAATCTAATCTAGAACAACATGTAAATACATTAAATGACTATGGAAAATGACCCAAACAAATAATCTAATGAAAATAGAAACCATAATATGTAAGAGAAGTATGTAAGTGACTTATCTGATTTTATGAACTTGCGGGACTTTGTCGTAGAAGTGATTGGAGAAACAGGAAGTAGCAACGACTGTGTAGAGGCCCTGAAAAGGATGGATCCAAGCTATCTAGCTATATTGGAGCACCTGGAGAGGGACTAGGACACTTGTGGGCACTCTGGTTTGAAGAATGAATGCCCTAGTATGTGAAAAAGGTCTGGAACTAAGTTTCACAGGTCCTATAAGTGATCTGAAATTTTTGATGTCTGTCGCATTAGGTTCGCTGCACTGTGCCATGTGTCGTTGACAATCCAAGATGAAAGAAATAACTGCAAAAAACTACAAGAAGTACCAAAATCCTACAAAAATAAGAATGCAAATGAATAGGTCAGACTGACCTCAGCTTCCATAACAGTAGACTTACTAATTGAGTGCTACACTACATTCTAGATCCAAATGTAGTTCATGTGTGTGTGTATGTGAATCATGTGCCCTAGGTGATCTTGTGTCAGTCGCACATTGTGAAGTAGCGAGTAATAACTAGATGTAAAAACGTAGTAGAATGGTGGATGGAATAAAATAGAATCCCCTCTTATGCTTGTGTGATGTAGATGAACCAACCTTTTTCTTTATGATGGAGCTAAATGTATGTAAATGATCTCCAAATCCCTTTGATGAATACAACCCTAGGTGGATGATAGTAGTGAATAGCACTTGGTCCCTCATTATGGTCTCATAACTTTATACTTATAGTGTTCTCTTGATCTAATTTCATAATTAACCTAGAAATAGCAAACCACAAAAAAGATAAGAAGCCAAAATGGCTAGAAAGTGCCCAAAACATGGTGGAAAAGTTCAAAAAGGATTGGAGCACCCCTGGTAGGACCAGGGTGCCCATGGACACCCCAGTACTTGCCTAGGTGCCCTAGTCAAAGCTTAAATAATGAAAAATGAAAAATGATGACTAGGCATGCGGGTGCAAGAGGTCTGAAATGATGAAAGAAAATAATTTAAGATGACCAAAAGAAGGGGGTTAATTAGTACTTTCTTCACTCAAAAACCTTCTAAATAGTAGTATGAGACCAAGACTAAATAATGTCTAAAATACATGATTTTGTGTCTACAGACTGACCTAGCAAGCTAGGTTGGTGAGTTGACCTGGAGAGCTAAGATGGCCAGTTGACCTGTTGAGCTGGGCAGGTGAGCTCACCTGCCGAGATAAGCAATATTAAACTTAATCATTTTCATATAGCAATTAAAATGATTAAGTTCAATTTTGTATCTAATGAGAAAATGTTTGTTCTCATAATTGGAATTATTAAAGAAAAACAAACATAAAATCTAGCTTGTTTTATAATGGGCACTTGTTGATTCTCACAGCCTTCATAGAGTTATTGAAAAGAATAAGTTCAATATTGCTTATATTTCAATTATTAGAATCGACATATGCCCATTCTCATACAAAATTTTGTATCTTCTGTTGAATGGTTAGGTATCCATTCCTATAGAGGTATTAAAATGTTTAAGTTTAATATTACTTGTATTAGAATGTTTAGAATGAGCTTATTCCCATTTACATACAAAAACGCATTTATTTCTTGTATTGAATGGGTAGATGCCTATTTTCATATACAAATCATATATGAAGGATATAGATAAAATTTAATTTGTTTTAGAATGGCCAGTTTCTCATTATCATAAAGGAATCATATAAGAAAAATAGAGCAAATTTACTTTGTTTTTGAATGAGCGGTTCCCCATAATCACAACCTTGATAGGTATTAAAATGATTATGTTCAATCTTGTATCAAATGAACAACTACCCAATCCCATATAGGAATCATAAAAGAAGAATATAGATAAAATCTAATTCATTTTAAAATGGAAATTTTCCCATTCTCACAGCCTTCATATAGTTTTTAAATTGATTAAGTTAAATATTTCTTGAATTATATTGACCATTCCTTTTCACTCTTATATCCTATTACTTTTCCCATTAGTAACGATCAAGTTTAATATTACATGTATTGCAATGATTAGAATGGGCATATGCCCATTCTCATACAAATAATTTGTTTTAGAATGAGAAATTTCCTGTTATCATATTTGAATCATATATAAGGAAAAATAGAGAAAATTTACTTTATTTTAGAATTGGTAGTTGTTCATTATCACAATATTCATAATAATTAAATTAATTAATAAGTTCAATCATGTATTGAATGAGAAAATGTGAGTTCTCGTATAGGATTCATAAAAGAAGAATAGAGATAGAATTGAATTATATTTAGAATGGCCAGTTGCCCATTCTCACAACCTTCAAAGAGTTTTTAAAACGATCAAGTTCACTATTGCTTTTATTAAAATAAAAGTGGTTGTAAAACATTAGGGTGGCATTTGGTCCTAAATGATTTGATGAGCAATCTGCAATAGGAGTACTATCGTATTTCTCTTGTCCACATAGAGAAGTGTGACCCTTACTTAGAGGTGATTGTATTGCCACTGTAATTACCATGTGGTGTGTAAATGTTCCACTTTATATATTGTGAATTAATCAAGAATTGATCTCATTACTTATTTGTCACCAATGTAATAAATTAATATTGTGGCAGAAACCTAGAGGCCATTTATAAAAATTAATGTTTAATACAATATATATATAATAAACTTCAAACTCAACATTAAGATTAAGATATTAATACTTTTTACTTACTTTTCAATACAAAGTTTTAAAAATTACAATAAAATACAACTTAAATTTAATGTTAGATTTAATTATCAACATAAAATTACAACCCACCCACCATGGACTCTCTCGAAATTTTCAAATTCATATCACCTTATTTATATTACAAACATTTCTATCTAGCCCACCACTACAACTCATCTCCTTTTGTAAAATTCCTATCTGTATACCAAACCTTTTATATTGATTATCAACTCATAAAGAATTTGTTTCTCATATTTATTATTATGGTTTCTCATATTTATTATTGTCATTTTTCTTCTCTTTTAATGTTAGCAATCGTACCTGTAATGTACAATGGTAACGACGAAAGGGATATTTTTAAGAAGTCAAATTAGAGGGGGATAAATAATAGGAGAAGAAGAGGGGAGAAGAGGAAAGGGTTTGAGGGTAGAGATGTGAAAGGGTAGGGAAAATGGAATGGGAAAAAAGGTGAAATCCTACCGTGCAATAACCAAATGACATTTTTATCAATCATTTGTAGGGGGAAAAGGGTTGTTGTGTAAGATCATGGAATTTTTTTTTATAGAAATATTTATGAACAAAAGTTGTAGAAAAATATTTCTAAAGTGATTTTTTTTTGTATTTTCATCCATTACATTTATTGGGCCATGTTGATTACTTTTTGTAGGAATTTGTAGACCCTGTTTTTAGTCGTGAGATCCAGTAAATGCAATAAAAAATGATGTACAAAAAAATCAATAAAGGGAAGGAAACGGGAATGATTCTAACATCAGGTGCTCAAAATTATATAAAGACAAGGGCAAGTCATTTATTTAAAAACCTCTTGTACAGGCCATCAACACAAAATCAAACGGTTCAAGTGCTTAAAATATTAGGATTCGACAGATATTCATACCCATTCATAAGCTTCCACCTTTGGATCTTTAACAATGTAATCCCCACACTTGTATTCCTACAACAAAACACAAGACTTTCAGCACAATTTGGAAAACATAATTTCAAACCCGTTGATACAAAATCACAACACCCCCAAATGTCCTCGAATCTGAGTGGGGCATCCAAAGTGATTGCACAAAATTAGATCATCTCTCAAGCTGTGGGACTTGTGGACTTGAGATGGACCTCAGGAGAAGGTTGGCTCCTGCTTCCTAAAATACCTACCACAAGCTATTCTAGTGCAGGAAAAACCTATCTATCCTAATCTAACCAATCCAAGGAGATAGGGAGATGGAGAAAGTGAAAGAGAGCCTACACTAAGTGGTGATACGGACTAGAAAAAAGGAAGTGGCTGATCACAAATCCAAACTGCCTAAAGTGGAGAGAGGTGAGCAAAGGAGAGGGTGGACAAGATGCACCACAGACCAGAGATGAAGTTCACACGAAACACCACTTCAAAACCCATTAAACATAGCTCCAAGAACCTGCAATAAACAATAGAGTATGCATAATATACCCTGCAAAAATGAGAGGAAAGAAGAGACAATAAAATAAACAAAGGATGGACAAGATGCATCACAAAACATATTTTATTTCTCCATAAGATACACAGTACATCATCAGTGGGAGAGAGGCAAGAAAATGCCATTACAGAGCCATGAGAGGAGGCTTAAACTCTACATTATACCCTAAGGAAGAAAGAGAGAGGGGGGCAAGAGAGAAACAATTACCAACCTTTTCAAATATGCCCCTCCTTTACAATATATAGAAGAATATAGAGAGGGAAGAAGAGCATTGAATTCATTAAACTCTACTTCCAAGAAGAGCATTGAATTCATATAATGATGAGTCTCACTACAACACCCATGCCCCCATCATTGTCCCTTATTGGGAAAGAAAGAGGCCCATTATTCATCATGGCGGTAGGTGGGAGAATTTAAAACCTCAAAAATGGCAAGCCAAAACATTAATGGTGGAAGGTGAGTAAGACACAATGTCGAGAGATTTCCAAAAAATCCCCTCCCACTCAAATCTTAGCTCCCAGTCGAAAGATATGGCATGTCTAAAGATCATGGTATGGCCTCACAAAATTACTAGTGAAAAGAGTCCATCCGTGTAAGACCAACATGGCATCCTCACAATTTTTCGTGAAGATTCAACCCCTTCCTTTTGCTCTTGAAGTTCCACTGACTGACACGTGGTGCACTTCATGGGATCCACATGGATCAAGCCTTATTGTTCTCATCATCCTAAATTTGTATGATTGTAAATATTTTTAGAATGCGTTGTGAGAATGGGAAGTGTATTTGTAGAGGCAATATTGAATTTAATCATGTCAATACCTCTCATAGGAGTCATCAAAATGTTTTAAAATTAAGTAAATTTTAATTATGTTATTCTTCTTTGATTCAGACAAATGAGAGTGGGCATCTACCGCATGCTTTTGGAATTTTCAATGGTCTAACTTAGCTTTTTAGACACTGACCACATGGCGGGTTGCATATCATTTGGGGATTGCCTTTTAAAGGCTGTCGCACCTTTGAAGTTCCCTCCCAAAGAGACAATTTTTGGGGGCTTCCATTGATACTTCTACACTTATTCTATGATTCAATGGAATGGTCTCTGCCCCCATCGTTTTTTACTCTGACCACGTGGTGAGCTCATTGCTAATTTGGGAATTCACTTTGTATTCTTCCTTTGAAGTTGCAACGAGCTGACACGCAGCTCTTTCTGTCTGGCATGCCTATACTGAGCTGATTTAACTACCGATTCTACCTTTTCTGGCTCTGGACACGTGGACGGCCAGTATTGAAAATTGAATTTCATCTATATTGACTTTTCAACTGCTGATTCTTTTGATTTATTCAGAGATGAAGAATATCATGTGGTTATTTTCCCACATTGTAGTGAACTGGTCGTTGTACAACTGTTGATTTTGTCTCTATTCTTCGGACCTGGGACATGTGGAGGCTTGGTGTTTGTTTGAGTCTCCGCCTTTGGCACCCTTGAAGGTATTACCATTAAGATCATGTGGAGAGCTATCCACCGGTCCTTTATACTTAACTGGGGAATTTTGCACTTCTTATGTCCCCTTTTTTTACTCTCACCACGTGGCGGCTTGGCACTGATGTTTGGGGTCTCTGTTTTGGATTCTATCCTTAGAGCTTTGTGAAATGAGGCACATGACACCCTCCGTGGGTCTATGAATTTTCAACGACTAATGAGACCTCCCTGTTATATTTGCGACATGTGGAAGCTTCATGCTCATTTAGGGATTGTACCTTGGGTATCACTTCTAAAGTTGTCTATATGAGGCATGTGGAGGCCTCCGCCGACACTCTTACACTTATTCAATTAAATGGCTAGCTCTATCCCTTTTTGGACCTAGGACACATGGAAGCTTATGCTGATAAAAATGATACTTAGCCGATTTGGGCATGCTTCCTTTCTCAGACCCTAGAACATGGAGCTCCGGCTTTCTTGGAGACCCAATTTTGGATTTACCATTGAAGTTGCACCGATGAGACACGTGGTGCCTGTTGGTGTGTGTTATTTTCCACATCATTAGGTGAGTCATCTCACTTAGGTGAGATCGTAGGTCCATGTGTCATTTAGGGGTCATTATGAGATTCTCTTAGTGTGTCAGGGTTAGTGCATCATTAGGGAGTTACACTTATATTCTGGGAATGTAACTCCCCCTCTCCACTTGAGTTGTCATGATTACAGCACTGGGGGTTACTCAACACCTCCTATATGTACACCCCTTTGGATCTATGAGATAGAGGAGAATTTTGTGGCTTATCAAGGTTCTGCCTGTTTTTCGAATCTTTGCATGCACATTCGGTTGATGCTCACTCCTCTTGAGATCTCTTCACATTTCCGTTCGCACGTCTGTTGATGTGCATGTCATCCCTCGTGATGCTCACTTGTGGGCTTTCGTACCCTCTTACATGGTATCAGAGTGGATCTTGTGGATCCTGTGCACTCTTTGGTGTTGATCATGCTTTTTCTGGCTTCCGACATGATATCCAGTTCTTGTTGCATGTGTCATAATGGATATTCAGATCGTGCTCTACTTGCACAAATTTTGGGGCGTTTATACCTCTCCTTGGGTTGTTCGGGTGTTTGAAGTGGTTGTTCAAGTTTCTAGTGTGTTGGATTTTCTCGTTTATGGTTTTCTGGGCACTTGGTCTTCGACGTTCATGTTTGCATTCGGCTCGGATCCTTTGAATTCTCTGCCCTTACTGTGTGTTGCTTGGATCAGGTGAATTCAGGATGCAAGCTTCGTATGTTTACATTCACGGTTCTTTAGCTTGCGTTTAGACATTGGTTGGACCGTGCTCTACCTTGGGTCAAGTTCACCTCATTGGCCCCTGTATGCCTTGGAATCCAACTCAAAGTCAACTTACTCCTTGTGTTTTGGCAACTTGGTTAGCAGCTTGTGTCTTGTTGCATTATCCACTGGTGCATCAAATACAACTAGTGGAAACAATCAACTGCCGAGCTCGTTCCTTGGTTAAATGGGATCATTTTTTGCACTTTGTTGCATTGTGCTCATTGCCTTGACACAGCTAACTCACATTTTTGGTCTACTCAGTGTGCCTACCTCCCTTTCCCTTGGTCGCTCAGTCTTGTATCCAACTCAGCTCCTGCATGCTCTTGCATCAGATTAGCTCATGCATCATTTTCCTGGGTCTAGTCTCCTGGTGCTTGGGCTGGGGCATTGAACTCGCTTCCTCCTACTTGTGCAGACCCACCACCGGAATTTCCTACCCTCTCTGCTTGAGCCATTTCCAATCTGTGGCAGATCTTCTGACAGCTCAATGGTTACCCACTTGCCTGCAGCATCTCCCAGCTTGACAAAATTGGCATTTTAGCTACTCCAACTTCATACACGTGGCCTTACAATTATACTTCTTCAGACGCTGACAACCTCCAGCACCTGTGAAGACTTCTGGGCACATATCAAGCACCTCCCACCTGGCTGACTTCTGGTCAGGTTTCTCTTTGGACAGCGGTTACTTTTTCCACTCCAATGTATAACTCAACTTGGTCAGCAGCCACACTGTCTAACAACGTGGGCCCCCATCTCCATTTCAGAATTTTTTACAAGTTAAAACAATCCATTTTTTAATGTTTTAAGGTTAAATAAAAAACATTCCTTGTATGGCATTGTAATATTTTTTGGGTTCTAATTTTGCTTGTATCATTCCCTTCCTACGCATGTCAAAGACGGAGGGCGAGGTCTGGGGTTGGCAGGAGGCTAATCCCCCCTCGCAAGCAAAACAAACCCTACCTAAAATTTGATGCCATTTCCAACGAGCAGTCACACGACACCCTTTGCACCCATTTCGGGCACTTTTTTAATTAGTTTGCGTGTTTATTGGCTTTTTCCATCAGTTGCGGGAATCATAATAATGCCATAACTTTTGACTCGCTAGCTCATTTTTGAGCGCTTCCTTGGTCAAAGTTACATGATTTCTCACACTTTACGTGATGGAATTGTCAGTTTTGTAAACTCGCTACTTTATAAAGTGCCGCATTCTGGGGGGGTTGCTAGTACTCTTGGGTTTTCACATGTAGACGCATTAGCGGCTGAGTCCGACGTCTTGCTTTTGTGCACCTTGCACTTTTGATTCCATGGACAACTCTTTCCAGACGGAGCAGGTCGTAGGATTTCCTTACAGCCTTGCCACTTCTCACCAGGAGAGGGACCTATTCAACCGTGCTACCATGGAACTTACTGCCCATGAGGGTCTTTTACCCTTCTTGCTTGGGCCATTCCTGCACCCACTGATCATTGTCATCTAGAAGACTTCCTTGACACTTGCGACCATGTCTTTGGTCACATGATGATGCATGTCTCTTGATCTCTCTGGTTTCATGTGGCAGACTCAGATCCACCCCACCGTGTTTGGAGCATTCTTCAGTCCCTCTATGGAGACCCTTCACATACTACCACCATTGTTGCTGCTGATGATTCAGTTGTCTCCTCTTCTTCGTGTGATGACAGTTTCACTGACACAGACTCACTTGGTTCTACTTCTGATGACGAGGATTGTGCACCCAGTTTTGATGTCGAGACTACAGAGGACTCTTCTCCTTCTCTCACTATTCCAGAGAGTGTTGACACTTCCCACATCTCATCAGATATCGAGCAGTCTCCTATTCAGTCTTATACATTCATCACACATGACTCCTTTCCACTTCCTGTGTGCAAGGCCCCTTTCACTCCTCTACCTTCATTGGATGAATCATACCTATCTGACATCACTCTTCTATTTGTTGAGCCCCCTCATTGTGATGAGTATCTACCTGACCTTAGTCATCTTTTTGCAGAGTCTACTTGTGATGCACTACAGGTTTCTCATCCATCTATAGGTGTTTCAGAGGAGTTCATCATCTCCATTGTTGGGAGTGCCCCTTCTGGGACTCTTACCACTTCCACTTTTCCGGAGACCTTCATTGATCCACCCTCAGCTGTGGATCCCTTTTCCGTTGTGGAGGATGTTCTATTCCCTTCACATCACTTGGACATCCTTTCCACGGTTGTTCCTCTTTTATACTATGACAGTTCTACACTCCTGACATTACCTTCGATTCCTTAGCACTCACTTGCTAGACCTATGTCACACTTTTGTGCACCAGACTCAGAGTTCTTCGTGTTGTTGCCTTCAATTTCCTTTGTGGAGTGGGTGGACTTCCAATACATCATTTTTTTCCTTCCTAAGGGCAGGCGCATAGTTCGGTGTGGGTGGCTCTTCTTCAGTCCAGAGGCAAAGGATCTGGCCATCAAAATTCTTCTGGGAGACTTCCTACAGTTGCAGAGTTCAGATCCGTCCATGACATCTTCTGCATTCCTCTCGTCTCCCTCTTCTTCTCTCTTCTTCTTCTTTCCAAGAGATTGCCTCTTTGTACATGGGTACCTTTTCAGGCTCGTCTAGAGCTGGGATCCATATTTGGCATCTTTCTTAGATTAGAGAGTGTTTTGTTCTCTTGTGGTGGATGTTTTTCCCACTGGATTTTCCTTCACTGCTTGGGACCTCTTTCTTGTGCATGGGTACCTCATCAGGCTTTGTGCCGGGACCTATTTCTCATTTCTGACTTTCCGCCTCATCCTAAGTTACGATGAAGGGGGGTGTTGGTGTGTGTTATTTTCCACATCATCATGTGAGTCATCTCGCTTAGGTGAGATCGTAGGTCCATGTGTCATTTAGGGGTCATTATGAGATTCCCTTACGCATCAACATGTCAGTGCGTCAACACGTCAGTGTGTCATATGCGTCATTGAGAGTTACACTTCTATTCTGGGAATGTAACTCCCCCTCTCCACTTGAGTTATCATGATTGCAACTTTGGGGATTACTCAGCACCTCCTCTATGTACACCCCTTTGGATCTATGAGATAGAGGAGAGTTTTATGGCTTAACCAGGTTCTACCCATTTGTCGAATCTTTGCATGCACATTCGGTTGATGCTTGCTCCTCCCGAGATCTCTTCATGTTGTCGTTCGCACGTCTTTTGATGTGCACGTAGTCCCTCGTGATCCTCTCTTGCAGGTTTTAAACCCTCTTTCATGAAATACCTGTCACATCTAGTGTAATCTCCAAAAATACCTTTTCACGTCATGAAAATATTGCCTCATAGTGCCGGAGCTTCCCATGCCACTCTCACGTCTCTAATCAGGGTAGGTTAATCTTCATAATTGGGAAACACTTGTTAGGATCACTTTCTTCTACAAATCATCATCTACTTTCTTCTATTAATCATCTAAGTTTTTCTAAAAACTTCAAACATTCTTCTAATCTCATTCAAAAATGATTTTCCATGCCAGCACACCCCATGTAATGCAAGTGCACCCCTTTTAGTGTCAGCGCACCCTCGCGTCAATGCCTCCTTTCCCGCGTCAACACCTACATTTTCACATAGGTGTGCACCCATTCCCCCCGACCCTGGTTCAACGCGAGAACGTCCTTCTTCACATTGGTGAACTCATTTTGGCACATACACATGCACACCTGTGTGTTTCCATGTCAACACATCCACGCCCTCATTCTCTCATGCTATCATGCCCCCTCAAATTCCTACACACCCTAACAGCTGCGCTAGCGCTTTCACGTGATTTTCTACCTCTAATTAATCCTAATAAATGAAGCGTAACATCAAAATTTCAGCTTTGCGTACCTGTCATCTGTCCCCGGGAAGCCTCATGTAGTCCCAGACCTAGTTTGCGCAGTGCCTACAGTTTTTAACCCTCACCATTCTTCTCCCAGGTCATAGAAAAATCACTCGTAAAAGTGTTAAAGGTTGATATAAAATAAACTAACCTCGATGGTTTTTACCCCCCGTGGTGTGGTTTATATACCCGTTTTAACCCACACATTGATTTTCTCACTCCCAAAGTGCTTTGGGATCGTTTTTGTGCTTCTAATTTCTAATAGCACTCACCGCAATGATTATTTTTACTAAATAATCCTTTTTAGCACGTTTTTACTAAGTTGGGGCATATTTTTACTTCTCGATGACCCTTCATGCTACATGGGGCATATTTTTTCCTTACGGTGATTTTTGATGATGTCATATGACTTCCTTAATTTTTATACGTCATTTTATTCTATAAAATTTAAAAAAACCAAAAAATTCAAAAAAAATCAAAAAACCAAAAAATTGGTAAAATCATTAAAAATTCAAAAAAAATTGAAAATTGGTGAACAACATGCACATAACTAAATCCTGTATCAAGTGCATTGTCCTCAAACATCGAAATTTTTCCTACAACAAATTTCTTAGGTTCTTGCTTCTTCTTGTCTCAAATGACTAGTGGATCATTTTGATCTACCTCCATTAACAAAGCTAGTTTGCTTACTATGTTGGTACTCCCGTGTAACAATGAGTTGCCATAGACTGTGTCATAGCATATGAATTCTTTTCATGGGACTACTTGTGTCCTTTGTTATTCCCCTCACATGTATCCTTGCTTGGGGCACCATTTTTAACCCTTGTCGTTAAAACACGAACATTCGGGAATTAAAGCTTGATAACAAAAACATTGGTGTAACTATCTTGAATGTTGTTTGTTTGAGTATCTGTGATTATACTTGTTTCTCTGTTAGGTTAGTTGGTTTAATTTCTTGTATTGCATTGCATTATGTATGTTGCATGGAGTTACGCATTGTTAGCAATGAACAAATGTTAGTAATATAGTTTTTCATGTTATTTTACACTTTTGTTTATTTTAATAAGGGTTGATGATTTAGATCATAGGTGCAACATGATGAAACAAAGTCTCTTATTGAAAGATTGGATGCACAAGCTATTCCTATATTCTTCACTATCATGTCTTATCACTATTCATCTTTCTTCAAAACACCTGGGGCAATAAAAGAATCATTTTTATCCCTGCCTTGTTTCTTCTATCCGTTTCGATCATATTTTTGATCGTCGATTAACTTCTTCTATCACCCCATCGACACTCGAGGGGGCATCCTTCAGTCTACTAATTTTTCTTCAAAAATTTACTTCTTTATGTATGTCTACTATGTTTGAAGTGACGTCACTTACTTCACCTCAAACAAGGGCAAATGTAGACACCTAAATTCCACTTTCGCAGTCTTATTGCTCAAAGCACACTAATTACCCTTATTCTTACCATTTCCATTATAATTAGTGATTTCCACTAATTAAATAACATTTCCCTCTATTTTGGTTAATTAACGACGCTTCGTTGATTTACTAACCTCTTTCACATTCCAGATGTCAATTTATGACACATCATAAATCATAATCCTCTTGCAAACAAACAATTATCGATTATTAGCTAATTAAGCCTAATTACCCTTGTTTTGATCAATAAACCTTTTTATTGGCTCAAACCCCTCTTCCAACCATTCAAAATCACCCCTTCTCTCTCCAAGACATCTCGAAAGGCTTCAAAATCTTATCATATTCTCTTAATTGACCCTATGTGGTTAATTAAGGCCCCTCACATGCTAATCACTTGTTAATTCACTAATAATTATTAACAAACCTTAATCTACTTTATGTTTTTAGTCCCACATGCACCAAGATGTATTTTTTACTCAAATATAAAACTATTAAAAGGACCAAGATCCAACCTTAAAACTTTATACCATACTTCCTTCTTGGATTAGCTTGCTCAATCTTTGCATTCAATCTTCATGTTGGCTAGTAGAGGGATATCTAATATGGCCTTATATCCATTATTAGATAGATCCTCTCAGCATTTGTGGAGAAACAACAATCATAATTTGATTTCCCTTAGATCTAATTAGGTCTATGTTAATTAGTAATCATCTCACATAGTAAGGATGGTTGTAGATTAGATGTTTGATTTCCATTAATGCATGTTTTTAAGATTTGATCATGATGTTTCATTCTTAAGCTTAAGCTTGTCTCTAAGATATTATGGTGTTAGCTTTTATTAGTTAGTCATATTGCAAAAGTTTGGGGTGACCACATATTGTCTGATAAGAAATACATAAAGGTGGATCTCCCTCGAGGGTATGTAGCGCAATGCTTGGATCTGCTAGCAGTAGTCCACCTAGTATAATGTAATTATAAGGAAAAAACTATTTTTTTGTACTAATGGGATATGTAGTGCAACACTTGGCTCTACCAGGGATAGTCTAGCTAATATAATACAATAATAGAAAATTGTTTGTTTGTATGACATTTGGGCTTCTGCGTATTAAAAACATTCTAAGTTACGGAAGCATTATAAAACAAAGTAATATTTATTTGTTTGAGAATGGGATTTTTCCCATTATAAACAAGATAAGGCTATCAGAATGCACAACTTCTCATCGTAAGACAAATTAAATTTGATCTCTATTATTTGTATTAAGAATGGGCTTGACATGAAGAGTTAAAAATATAATTTTTTTATAATGGGAAATTGTTTAGCCTGAAAGGTAAAGGAAACCAAATGATATTTTGAATCATGGGTAGAGTTAGAAACCATCATTCTTGTGAACGTATTCATGTTTATAATCAAACAAATAGACCACTTGCAATCGCATCCTAGTAAAGCTTACCATTCCCAAAAACTCCAATGCCTTTGAAAACATTAATTGCAAATAAAATTTCCACTGTTAAGTGGATAAGCTCACTCTACTAAAAAACATTTAACCACTTTCATTATAGAGGTTTTAAAATGATTAAATTTAATATTGCATGTATTAAATGGGCATATTTCCATTGTCATATATCAATCATATATTCTTCTTCAATGATTCATATAGAAGAACATGCACCTGCACATTCAGTATAATATTTAACGTAATCATTTGAATTCCTCTATAAAGTATATAAGAAATCATGGGGAATGGCCCTTCTACCTTCTAAAAAATACAAACTACATAAGTCTTGATCCCTCTCGTCGAGGGTATGTAGTGCAACACTTGGCTCTGTCAGGGATAGTCCAACCAATATAAGACAATTATGAATAATTAAAAATAATTTCATAAGGCAAAAATTACAAGTTTTAAAGAGTGGAGACTTACAGAAAAGTATTTATTGGCAAAGTAAAAGGCAGACTTTGAATTCTTGGATTATTCTAACCTTGGTGATTGATTGCAAGTGATTTAGGCTCTGCATCAGACAACCAAATTATGTAACATCTCTCTCATACAAACAAACAAATTTATGCAACATTATATTCTTCTTCTATGATTCCTAAATGAGAACAGGTATCCACCTAGTGAATACAAGATTGTACAGGTATCTACCCAGTGAATATAAGATTGAATAGGTATTACAGTGATTAAGTGAGAATGGACAACAGTCCATTGTTTACAATTTTTAATTTACATTCTAAGTATTTTTGTTCATTGGCAACAACTGTTGAGTCCTTACAAATGGTTATGACTGGAGAAAAAAGTGCAAGCCATGAGGTTAATCCATTAGAGGAAGATATTATTCCTAATAATAGCACGATACCCTTCATCCAACAAGAAGTTGCCCAAAAAAACACGCGACTGATAGTGGTTAATATTGAAGCTACATCAAACCCTTCACCATCAATTATGACAACTAGCTCACAAAACAAGTATTATTTGAAATTTAATAACTTTTTTAACTTGTCAATATTAGTTGGAATCGATTTGATAAATATATCATAATTTTAATTTTTATGCGTAGATACCGTTGGAGAAAATCCAAACAAAATATGTAAAGAAATAGTTAAAAATATTATTCCTTTTTATTTATCAATATTAGTTGGAATCAATTTGATAAATATATCCTAATTTCAATTTTTATGTGGAGATACAAATGGAGAAAATGTAGATAATCTACAACCAACAAGTATATGTAAAGAAATAGGTAAAAATATTTTGTGAATTATTATTATCGTATTTGAAATACATATAGGTTAATAATGAAGTTTAATATTTATTTTTTTTGCAGTGCCTCCAAAGAAACCAAAAAATATATGTAAAAAAATAGGTAAAAATATTTTGTGAAATATTATTATCATATTTGAAATACATACAAGTTAATAATGAAGTTTAATTTTATTTTTTTGTAGTGCCTCCAAAGAAAACATTTTCTTCTTCTTGAATTAGAAGGATTGTTAGTTCAAAGTCATACTTCTAAAAAGGAAAATTCATTTCAATTGAACAACGAGCACATCCTACCACGAATCTCTATTTCCCAATTTCTAACTTTTGTATCTAAAAAGTTTCATCGAATAGCATTTTGGTCCATGTTGGATAGAGATGTCAATGTAGAAAAAATAGCAATGAAACTGTTACACACAGTTAAAGTGTATGTGCATCCTTTGTTTTGTTGTGGTATGGAGCGTTGTGAAAAAGAGGGAGACAAATTTATTAAAAATTTGGAAACAATTTGGAAAACACAAGAATTTCCATACAAATGTGAAACTATGGTTGTAGTTAATGTAATCAACAAAGGAGTTCTTGAAGAAATGTTTTGGGTGTCTCCAAAGGTTTTTGACAAAGACTTTAAAATAATAAGTGGCTTATGTCATCGTTGTTTAAATAACTAGCCTTGGTAGGGGTTGCAGATGATGTAAGAGACATCTTACAGGGATGTTCTCTATTTTAAACAACAATGGAACTGTTGGAGCTCAAAATTGCACCCTGGATATGATCATGAATGACCAAAAATTCTAAGGCAACATGGGAATATCTCTCAGTTCTGGGACCTGCGAACTGAGACAGACCTCCAGAGAAGGCTAACTTCCTCTACCTATTCTTAATACTAAACTACTCCTAGGAATTGAAATGTAACTATCTAATTCTACTCTAAAATTCCAAGGGACCAGGGTCTGAAAGAAATGCATAAAACAGAACTAAACTAGAGAGGCAATAGCACCAAAAAGAGGGGTGGAGATACTCTCTGGTGAGTGAAAAATGGGGAGAAAATGATGACGAAGAGGGCAGAAAAGAGAGCCACAATTCCAAACACCATTCAAGCCGTCATTTCCCATGAAGCACAACACATTTGAGACCCTGAAAAGAGACAAACGATACACAAAAAACCTGTAGATGCAAAGGAAGGCAAGAGAAATACAATAGAACACTACTAGGGAAAAATAATAGACACAAAATAAGTGATTTCATTGATTCAGATATGCGCATTCCATTACATTAGAGGAGAAGAGAAAAATATCACCATGCAAGATATCTAAAAATGAGGCCTGTAACTCACAAGTGTTCAGGAACCATTTTCATAGAGTTCCATTACAAAGAAAATCCCCCGCTTCTCAAATATGAAAAGTTCCAATATATAGAAAAAATGAGAAAAGATAGGTAAAAGAGAAACTTGAAATTATACCTCTACCCACCAACAAGATGCATTAATTATCTGAAAAAGGGTGTGGGCATCCTTCCCAACTCATTTCCCCATGTTCTTTGCCTTTTTGGAGAAGAAAAGTGACCATACTATATTAAATGTGGTTGTTGGGCTACCTGGAACTGTTTATTTCGTGATGGAGACTTTTCCCTCTTTTTTGCCCACTTAACCTCAATAAAATTAATAAATCCAATCTCCATTGCATAGAGGATGTCAAGACCTTTCTAATAATATAAAGTTTTCTAAAATCAGAGTAGGTCAAACATTATGGCCATTTTAAGTTAACATGAAAAACTGTTATTTTCCTTTATTGTGCGGCTTTCCGGTTTTGTGCGGCTTTCCAATTATGTATGGCTTTCGGAGTGTTACGTGACTTTTACAATTTTGCGTGGATTTTGTATTTTAACATGGATTTTATAGTGTTGTGTGGCTTTTGCATTTTTGCATAGCTTTTCAGTGTTGTGCACTTTTTCAGTGTTACGCGGCTTTTCGTTGTTGCTCGGCTTGTCCCAATTTTGCTCGGATTTTCCTAGTTTTTCCTGGCTTTTGCAGTTTTGCGTGACTTTTGCAGTTGTGCCCAACTTTGCAATGTTACGCAGATTTTCCCATTTTTACGTGGCTTTTCCTCATTTTTTCTTTTCTTCACCAAGTATGGATTTCTTTGAGCCTGGAGAAAATGGAGATATGCATCCAAATAATTCCAAGTGCCCAAAACATGAAATTTTCCTAATTTTATCAAATTCTTCATCAAGATCCCATGATTTTTCCCAAGTCTAATTTTCCTAAGTTGTTCAATTTTGCAAGGTGTGCCAAAATGGAAAACATTTTTGGTGACTCACTGGGGCCATTTACCTGCTATATTAGTTGATCAGTAACCTTGAAGCATCCATTGGGCATAGAGTTAGCCTGATAAACTCAAAACTGGTCTAAAACTTTGAAGAACAACCCCTGAGACCACTTGAATCGTTGTTGAAACTGAATTTGTTTCCTCTGCAAATGATATCTTGGGCTGAATGATGAACCTCTGAGACTGTCCCAAAATCAGAATTCTTCCAATTATGAAGAGCTGAAATGAACTAATTTCTTGGCAAGTATAAAACATTGCAAAGTTTAGGAACGCATGTTGATTTGGATACACTTGGAATTTCCTTAAAAATTGATTGCCACATGAACATTGCCTCCTCCAGATGGACTGTGTAAGAGCAACAAACACGCAAAAACTATGTACAAAGAGGAAAATCATACATGTTCCAAGTAGAAACATTGCAGAGTGTGCACAATCACTTCTTCTGTTGAAAACAAACCTACCCTACTCTAACCATAGGAATGGAGAACTCAAACAAATCATGCAACTGATAGGGAGAAGTAGCTTCCCTTCCTCAAAATTTATAGCCATGTAGATGAATTTGCACAAAACATGGCTCTTGATAACAATGGAAAGCTTTCCAAGAGTTTTTTTCCATTTTATAATCCAAAGTACTAAAAATAAACAAGAAAAATACCTCCTCAAGATGATTTGCATTGAACTCCTGGAGGTGTTGAAGTTGATATTTTGTATGCTGAAGCTCATCCCCATTCTCTAAACTGAACATGACCAGTGAAAACTTTGTATTTGGATCCAAAGAAGCCAAATACGTGGTTGGGAAATGACTGATTCTTTTTATTTTCCCATTGCTATGAAGCTCGATCCCATAGTTGGGATCTCATGCAAACTTTCTTCCTAAATGGAGCTATTTACAAGCTGATTTGGTTCTTGTTATGGTTCCTCTACAAACAAATTTGTTTCCATCTTTATGGTTTCTGATTTTGAACTTGTTTCACCACGGCTTTCCTCATTCTCTGTTCCATCTTGATCCTCCATCAAAAGTGCAACAAGTTCTTGACATGCAGAGAAATGAGGATCATTGCATTGCATTGAAACATCTTGCTCACTTTCAATAAAATATTCCTTGAGGACTTGGGTTCCATTAGTGTTCAATAACACTTTTGTTTCTTCCCCTACCTTAAGAATATGATTTTCCTTCAAATATATCTGCTTTTTCTTGATTCTCAACTCCTCGTTTTGCACAAAATTCACATTCTCATCCTCCCAATCCGAATCAGACCAATCTTCCACAAATATAGAATTGTCTTCCTTGGTGAGATTGGTAGGAGTAACATAGAAAAGAAACTTCTGGTTTGTTTCATGCTTGGGAAAATATATTTGATGCTCACAAGACCTAATTTGATCACTGGAGAATCCAAATGACCCTCCAAAACATGCTCCCTGCTCTATTGATATGTTATCTCCAAAACAACTGTATGGTTTTTCCTGAAGTCTTGTTATTTGGAGTATTTCATGGGTTTTTCCCTCTATCCAAAAGCATATCAGACCTCTCTTTCTACCAACCTTGTAGGATAACTTGTTTTAGTGATTTTTTGGTAGAAGGTAGGGACATCATATGAAATACCACAACTCCTTGGAACATTAGTGCATGGTTTAGTGAAGTTGGGTAGTGCCCTCGGTGGAGATGAGAGGGAGTTTGGAAAATTTTAGGGAATGCTTTGGGCATGAAAAACTTGTGAAACAAAAAATTAAGGATAGGAAATCAAAAGATCTTCCTAATTTTGGAAAGGAATGATGGCCTTTTCTTTATTTGCACAAGGGGAAAGAAGAATTTGAGGTGGTGAGGGAAGAATTGTCGCAATACGGATGGGCTTCTTTTTGCCATCTTGAATGAGTACTTCTTAGCTTAGGATGCAATGGAAAAATCTTGGGGAAGATTGTTTCCCCCTAAGGACTAAATCAATGTAGCTAAATCAACATCAAATGAACTCAAATGATACAAGAATGTCATACCTTGTGGGCGTCTATATTCTTGAGGAATTTTGTGCTAGGTCCTTGTGAATCTAGGGTTAAAATCAGGAATAAACTCAATTGGAGCCCACTTTATTTTGCTGAGATGTTCCATGAGTCAAATGACATCCTTATCCTCCTTGAATCAGTTGTGAAATTATTCTCCCACCTAATTCCATGTGGAAATGGATTGTGGAGCCAAACTATTGTACCAATCTTTTTCTTTTCCTTCAAAAGATGAAACCAGAAGTCTAAGGAAAACATTCTCCTAAGTGACATTATGAGTGGCACAATGGTTGAAAATATATTGTATGTGATCAATAGGGGATTGACCTCCATTTCCATAGAAAAGGGTAGGCTTTCAAGGTTGTTTTTTGGGATAACATCCAACTGTTGCAAATGGAGTGGACTAGAACTAAAATGAGGGAATGGAAAATCTCTTTGGAGAGCCATGATCGAGATGGAAACATTAAAATGGATGGAAGAACAAATGCAAAGGTCTTCAATTGAGACAATGGGCTACTTGAATCAGTGGAGTCGTCAGATATGCTTAAAACATGCCTCCAAAGGCTGAGATCTCATCAAGAGCACATCAAACTTGCTGAGATGAAGATGTAGACCAAAATACACACCTGTAAAATGTATAGCTTTCACCTGCTTGTCCAGCATGCCAAAACTGTTGGAGCTCAAAATTACACCCTGGATATGATCATGAATGACCAAGAATTCTGAGGCAACATGGGGTTGTCTCTTAGTTGTGGGACCTACAAACTGAGACAAACCTCTAGAGAAGGTCGAATTCCTCTAGCTATTCCTAATGCTAAACTACTCATAGGAATTGAAATACAACTATTTAACTCTACTCTAAAATTCCAAGGGACCAAGGTGAAAATGAGATGCATAAAATGAAAACCTAAACTAGATAGGCAATATCACCAAAAATACTCTCAGGTGAGTGAAAATGTAGAGAAAATGATGAAGGAGAGGGAAGAAAAGAGAGCCACAATTCCAAACAGCATTCAAACCACCATTTCCCATGAAGCACAACACATTTGAGACCCTGTAAGGAGACAAAATATGTTAAAAATTTGCATATGCAAAGGAAGGCAAGAAAATTACAATAGAAAACTGCTAGGGCAAAAGAATAGCCACAAAACAAGTGATTTCATTGATTTAAATATGCACAGTCCATTACATTAGAGGAGAAGACACAAAGATCACCATGCAAGATGTCCAAACAAGAGGGCTACAACTCACAAGTTTTCTGGAGCCATTTTTACAGAGTTCCATTACAAAGAAAATCCCTCACTTCTCAAATATGAGAAGTTACAATATATAGAAAAAATGAGAAAGGAGAGGGAAAAGAGAAACTCAAAATTCTACCTCTACCCACCAGTAAGATGCATTACTTATCTAAAAAAGGATGTGGTCACCCTGCCAAACTTATTTCCCCACGTCCTTTGCCTTGTTGGAGAATAAAAGTGACCATATTGCATTAAATGTGGTTGTTGAGTTGCCTGGAACTATTTATTTCATGCTGGAGATGTTTCCCTCATTTTTACCACTTAACCACAATAAAATTAAAAAATCCAATTTCCATTGCATAGAGGACATCAAGACCTTTCCAACGATATAAAGTTCGCTAAAATCAGAGCAGTAGGTCAAATGTTATGGCTATTTTAAGTTCGCGTGAAAAACTGTCATTTTCCTTTATTATGTGGCTTTCTAGTTTTGTGTGGATTTCTAGTTATGCGTGGCTTTTGCAGTGTTACACAGCTTTTACAGTTTTGCACAGCTTTTGTAGTTTTGTGCAGCTTTTACAGTTTTTAGTGGTTTTTGCAGTGTTGCACGACTTTTCAGTGTTGCGTGGTTCTTTAGTGTTGCACGACTTTTCCTAGTTTTATGATGCTTTTGTAGGTTTGCATGGCTTTTGCAGTTATGCGCGGTTTTTCAGTGTTGCGTGGCTTTTCCTAGTTTTGCGCGACTTTTGCAATTATGCGTGGGTTTTACTCATTTTTTTCATTTTTTTCACCAAGTATAGATTTCTTTGAGCCTGAAGAAAATGGAGATATGCATCCAAATAATTCCAAATGCCCAAAACTTGAAATTTGCCTACTTTTATCAAATTCTTCATCAAGATCCCATTATTTTTCCCAAGTCCAATTTTCCCAAGTTGTTCAATTTTGTAAGGGGTGCCAAAATTGACAACATGAACAAATCAATATATAAAAGTATTTTTATTACATTTTTGTAGTTATTTTTCCCATTTTCCATTTGAACTGATTATTATACACTCTTTAATAAGATGTTATTGATGGTTATTAGTATGTAATGCTCAAAATGTGTTTATTACAATTTTTAGTTCTTCTTCACATTTCATCCAAATGATGTGATTAGTATATAATGATAATTTAGGATGTTATTGATAGTTTATCATTTAATGCTCAATACTAGTTCTGATAGATTTATACAAAAAGAAAGTATTTATCAATAAAATTAGATAATATAATATATGATTTAATTTATTGAAAAAGGATTTTGTTATTGGTTGGTTTTTCAGATCTCATTTTCCATGGAAAGAAATTATTGGTTTTGGGGGTAGAAATTTGATGGCACAATGCATTCTAATAGAAAAATTTTAACACACTCACGTACATGGTTAAATCATGTGGGTCTACACCCAATTTTACGTTGATCTTTAGAAACATTTATAAAAATAATTACTAAGCTTGATTGAGTTTACTTGATACTATTATGTTTAAAAAATTCATTAATATTGGTTTTTTTAATGTATTTCATAATAATGGATTTAATACCATCATTTTATCCAAAAAGAATTGTGACTTGAATTTATCTCATAACAACACATTTCCATGATTACCGAGCTTGATTGAGTTTACTCGTTACTATTATGTTGATTAATAAATATAAATTAATTGGTTTGTTTTTTAGTCTATCTCATAACAATATATTAATATTGGTTTATTTTTGTAGACTATCTATTAACAATTCATTTATTACCATCATTTTATGTTGTATTTATCTCATAAAAACACATTTTCTACCTTCATTCTATACAAATAAATCAATGTTATAATTAAACATTTTTCGATTTTTATTGATATCATAAATTAGAAGCAATATTAGACACAAATATACATGATCAAAATATATAAAATATACAACATGCAAATGCGCATGACCCCATAGTTAAAATAAATCACATCCAAAATTTTCTTTCTTTGCATAGCCCATTCTCATCACAATGATACAAAGATTTGTTTGTATGAGAAATGGCATATGGCCATTCTCATCAAAATAATAAAACTCTTTGTTTTTATGAGAATGGGCATATGCCTATTCTAACCATTCTAACTCATTGAAGCAATATTGAACTTAATCATTTTAATATCACTATAAAGGATGTGAGAATGGGCAATTGTCCATTCTAAAACAAATTAAATATTACTTGTATTTTTCTTCTATAATTATTATATTAGAATGGGCATATGTCCATTCAATACAAGATAAAAATGTTTGT
Source organism: Taxus chinensis (assembly GCA_019776745.2). Taxonomy (NCBI): domain Eukaryota; kingdom Viridiplantae; phylum Streptophyta; class Pinopsida; order Cupressales; family Taxaceae; genus Taxus; species Taxus chinensis. Next base: position 11,062,891 of record CM034156.1, read on the forward strand.
TTGTATGAGAATGGACATATGCCCATTTTGTCTATTTGTATTTTTCTTCTATGATTCTTATATGAGAATGGGCATATGCTCATTCAATACAAGATAAATATGTTTGTTTATATGAGAATGGACATATTCCCATTCAATACAAGATAAAAAAATGTTTGTTTGCATGAGAATGGACAATATAAGTATTTTCTATGCATTGCAAAGTTATAAATATATGAATTATTCCAAAAAGTATTTCATATTCTTACTAAAAAAGTGTAAACCCCTAAAATGGAAATCCCTCATAAATGGTATATAATTCCAAAAAAACCCTTTTTGGATTCCAATAATAGCCAAATCAAATTTCAATATTTGGTATAAGTAAAACTAACATAGTTGATTTCAATATTTAATCTAGATTGTAAAATGTCCAAATTTAATGAAATTATGGTTACACACACATAGAACTACATCGGGTCTAAGATGTAGTGCAGTGCTTAGTTAATAAGTCCGCCATTGTGGCTGTTGAGGACATTCCGACCCCTTCATTTGCATCTTTATTTTTTTAGGGTTTTGATGTTTTGTTTGGGGTTTTGCAGGTCTCTTCTTCATCTTTGATTAGGAGTGACATATAGCGCAGTTCAACGATATATACGCGATAGGCAGCGAAGGCTTCACATCACTTGACGACCCTGCAAATCTGGTTTTTAGACCTCCTGCACAGACCATGGCACCCAAATCTCATAGCAGGGAGCCCCAGGCACCTTTATCATTCCCCAAGTGCCCCAGTCTACTCAGATAACTCGGATCTATCCTTTTCTGAGCCCTCAGATGGTTGTTACAACATTTTGTTTATTTAGTAATCTCTACGACATAGTCCTGAAGCATTATTGAATCAGCTAAGCTCTTTCTAACTCTCCTTGCACATTAGGATTTTACATTTCTACTTTCTTAGTTGATTGGGTCACTTTCTTTATTTATTTAGCCATCATTTATTACTTTTCATAACATCTAGATTAAACTAAATTAGGCTTCCTATTTCCATTTTGGTGAACCCGACATATCTAACCCTTTCTTCTGATCATGTCTTCACCTTATCAAGTCATGACTCAATCGTCTTATCCTATAATTTCACCTACTAAGATTTCCAGTATAGTCACTACTTCTACTAATTTCATGCGTTGTTGTACTCAACATCCTCCTCATTTTGTTATGCCTAGGGCTTATCCATATATTAATATAGTTACTACTCGTCGTACTCATCTTAATCCTCCTGCATATCCACCCTCTTCTATTCCTCCACCCATTACTTTGGCAGCTCCTCCTACTGTTTCTAATGGCTACGACATCATTAGAAACCTAAAAATATGCCCGCTAAGATTTCTCTTTATGACTTATTACGTAATGCACTAGACTATCATAACACACTAGAAGTTTCTCTTCGTGTTATTCATATTGAAATTGATAACTCTGCTGTGGGCTTTACACATCTCATACACTCTCTTCGCAATTTTCCACATGTCATATCTTTCACTAATGAGGATCTGTCACATTTTGCTAAATGCAATCCATGTGCATCTTTTCTCATTATTGTCGTCGTTAGCACCACTTGCATTAAATGAGTAATTATTGATCATGGATCAGCCATCAACTTATGTGCTTATTCTCTTCTAAAGCAATTAGGTATTAGTGATAATCTCATTTCTAAGAATTTTACTATCATATGAGGATATGACTCTACCACTCATACATGTTTAGGAACTATTTCATTACATATCCAGGTTGGGCCTAAAAATGTTCTCAGTGATTTATATGATATAGATTCCTCATTTAAATTTAATCTCTTGGTAGGTAGACCTTGGCTTCACGCAATGCAATCAGTTCTATCTACTATTCACCAATGTGTCAAATTTTTGTATGATGGCTATGAACACATTATCACCGCAGATCTAGAGCCATTCAAATAATGTCGCATAGACCCTATTACTATTATGCCCATCCCACCTTCGCTACGTATTCCATATAGTAGTCTTGACACATATGACATTGTTCAGTCTAGCGCTTCACATTATTCTTCTTTCGCTACACATACTCCACATATTTCTACTCACACTACGACTATTATTTCACCTACATTATCATCTCATATCAGCGTCCCTTCTCTGCCTATCAAGGCACCTTCTATTTCTTAGCCTTCTATGTCACCTACTAACATACTTGATAATGTTACACAACATGGTGATGCTAACACCAATGATTCTAAGGACTCTGATGACGAATTTGACACTATCGAACTCACCGATGAAGCATTAGGTCAACTAAATGTTACACCGATTGACGTAGATGAATCCTACTTCAAAGACACATTTGTAGTTGATGGCCCTGGTGAATATAAGTTTAAGACACCTCCTTATACCAATGCTATGATACTTTATCAGGGATTAGTTAACACTGTAGAAACCATTTCATCCTCTATCGCGTTGTTTGCATCTTTGTCACCTCCTTTCACATGTACTCTTCTCATCAACAACTCCTTTTGGCATAACATTCCCATTCATTGTACTTCCATAGATACTATTTACACACTTGAGGGATTAATGAGACTTGGTTTAACACTTAATGATATTTTACCACTAATTCATTCACCTCATCTTTATCACGGCTATTGTCACATCACGACTAATTATAGCCTTAGGGTGTTCCATTTGACCATTTTTGTTGCCCGCATTCCTCGACATTCTCCACTGACACTTGGAAATATTTTATTGATTACATTGGCAGTACTATATATGTAAACCACACTTATCTCATGTTTATTATGCCCTTCGGCATTGTCTCCATAGGTAATGACTCATCTCCAACTTAAGCTTTGAACCTTTCTCATTGGTATGCACACGATTGTCCACTAGTACCATTTACCGATGAAGAGTAAGCCATGACTATCTACACATTAGGTCGCAATGGATTTCTATATGATTCACCTCATTTTATTACTTATTAAGTTTCCAATACCACTAGAGTAGCCTTCGATCCCGACACTGATGATCTTTTAGACAGTGTCACATGACTGTATTCACTACCATGTACTTTGGGGCATAACATCCACACATACCTTCCCCCCATTAGCATCAACACATCTCTCATACATGTATAATCTTACATCAATCTCCTCACATAGGAATATTCATCTACACTTTAGCATTGACCATTACCCAATGACACACTCTTTTGCTTCGGTTCACACTTGACTTTTGAGGGCATACTACACATGAACCCCACACACTACACAATAAGCACTACACACTGTGTCTCTTCACACATCTTACATCATACATCCTACATTATACATTTAGTCTATGTCATCAATATTTGGACATTTGCACATTTACGTACGCATCATATATCATATTAGACTTCATCATACATGTGTCACACTTCTAATATGGTACCGCCCTTATATGTGTGACACCAAAATTAGGTCGTACCACCCTTATAGCCCTGTTAATTAAATAAACCATACCTTACATATTCATATCCCATAGTGCACATGATTAATTGAATTAATTATTTTAATTAATTTAATTAATGTCCTCACTTGACCACCTCACCTAGCCACATCACCTAGACACCTCATCATGGACCTATTCTTAGCATGTTCATTCTAACTAGGACTCAATCTCTACTTACCATAACTAACTGAGACTTAGTCTAACCCTAACATTAGATGCCTATCCTTTCTCTAACAACATGCCCACTTACTTAAGTAGAAAATACCATTTTAGACCACGACCAATGGGCAGAACTAGTCAAAAAGATGGCCAAGATCTGTTATTTTAGAAAACATAGGATTTCGTGCCTTAACCAACGTTGGTTACCCTAAACTGACGTCGATTAACCTAAACCATCATCAGTTACCATATATTCATTTTGGCAACCTTGTTCTAGAGGTTGGAAGAATTATTGGAATTTGGAGAGAGAGAGATTTGCATGCAAAAACAAACTAGAGACCTCTCGCACATCCAGACACATTCTAGTCAAAACCAAGACTGATCTGAAGAAATTGGCATTCACTGTAGCATTTTGGGAAGCACTTCCATGGCACTGATCACAAGTTTCGCAAATCAACCATCACCTTCATCCAACCATCAGGTCTGCAAATACAAGTAAGTGCATTTTGATCTGCATCATTCCATACTTATTTAGATCATCATTTCTTTAACTTTCTCATTTAAATCCTATTCTCTTTTGCATCCTATCATTCTCGCCTTCCTGTCAATCCACCCATCTAACCACCCATAACCTTTTGGCTCCTCATACTCAACCCCCAGACATCTCTAAGAATTCTCAACACTTTTACCAACATAGCCATCCTTCTTCAATTCTCTGTGCAATCATAGAGAATCTCCAAAAACCAAATTTTATTGAGTTTCTACCATTTCACCTCTACTGACATTGGTTAACCTAAATCATCATCGATTTCCCTCTCAACCGGAATCGTTCATACCAGACCGACGTCAGTCTCTGTAACTGGTAATCCTACCTGTAACAACAATCTAATAACCTTCACCCAAATAACCCAAAACCACCCAAAATTTGATCCTGACCTGTTCTAATCACCTTGGCCACCTGCCCAACCTCCAGATCTGATCATAACCCAACCTGTTAGATTAAATTTTCTTATTGTATTTGAATGAGATACCTAAATCATATCAACTATAGTAGGATGTTATTTTTTTACGTTATTTCTTGCATTAAATTGTATTAAACAGTGGATTGACAACCATCTAGGGAGTATCACACTTCCCAGATCTAGCATACGCTAGGCAGTCCACTGACATATATTGTTTAATATTATTCTTGTGGTATTTTTTTGCATTCATAGGTAGTTCCTCCTAGCAAAAAGGAAGTTCTCGCAATGAACACTGGATCGGGAAATCAGATCACACGCACTTTACCTTCCACCTTCATTTCATAGGTATTCCTCCTCACTTTTACCTTATCTATTTTTCTCATACGTACGTAACTTATTGGTGAAACATTTTGGCACACCCGGTGGGACCCTCTCTTGGGTTCTTTGCATTTTCTTCATATAGGGAAATCTTGTGTGTTTCTTTCTCTTTTTGAAAAATACACATTTAATCTTCTCCCTTGGTAACATTCTTTTCTTCTAATTGTCTAAATGACATTTGTGATTTGGTGTTTAAAACGAATCATTTCTTTCTTCTGGAATTTGCATAGTAGTGAAAGATCACATTCTTAACCTATTTATCACTTGCTACATTGAATATAATTATTGATTTGGGTTATAATATTTGTTGCATTTCATCCTTGTATGTTGCATTAGTAGCTCACATTTAAAACTGAGGGCAATCTATATGTTGGAAGTCATGCCTAGCTGATGGTTAACATAATTGAACCATAAAAAGCACTTTCTCTTCTCTCGCTCTTTGCCAAACTGCATAAATTTAAAATTCACACATCTTCTTAAACAACACCTTACCTAGAAGAAGCTATCAATGATCACACGATCAGAGGATTGACAGTGGGCGCCCAGCTGGTTTCTCTGTCCAGTCATTATCTCAGAGAAAGGACCACCCCCACCAAAACATAACCTGAAACCACCCTTTAGAATTTTCCTCTTCATAAGATGCCTTCCCAACCAAAAAATTATATTCTGAATTCACAAGTCAGTCTTAAATGGCATAAGTTGAACACATAAAATTCACTTATTAGGATTTGCATGTTTTTCTTAGATTTTTTCCTGAGTTGTGTTTTGAGTTGTGAGGTTACGTTCTCCACTTTCCTCTTACCATGTCATCATAGTTGGAGCATTGTGACTATTTCTGAGTGTGTCAGTGTCTAATACCATCATTTTCAAATTTTTGCGTTGGTGTTTCATCTGATTTAATTCACAAAAAATCTATTTTTCTCCACTTCTTCTAATTTGACAGTAATCGAAGTCATTCTAGCGACCATCATCGGTTTATATCTGAGCGTCATGGTTTATCTAACCGGTGTCGATTATAGATATTTTTGTTAATTTCACCCAAAGATAGCATTCACCAAATTTGTTGTTCTATCTGAAGTTCTCAAAACATCATCATATCCCTAGAACTTTCATATCACAGCCCAGTACAGTTTCCATTATTTATTTTCATCAATTTTGCCTCATTTGCAGAACTGTTGATTCCCCACATTGACTGGTATCAGTTATCATAACTGCCATCGGTTCCCTTTTAACCGTCATCAGTCAATTTGACCATCATCAGTTTCGATGTTTGATTTCTAATTAAAACACCGATCAGATTTACCCCCTGGAATTCATCCTTCTCCATTCCTGTTGTTTTCAGTATCATCTACAGAGTACAGTTTTACCAGGTCAATGCTAATTCACATGGTGTTGACTCACAACCAAACCAACACCCTTATATTTCACGCTAGTCTTCAACCACTCCCACCTAGCCCATCACCGCCTTCCATCTTGTCACCTATGGATCCAACTCAGCCCATCCCCATTACTACCAGCAATGAGGAGTTTGCAAGACTCCTTGACCAGAATCCCATGGCCTTACAATACTATCTTTCCCACTCATCTACCTGAGACTCCTCAGGACAACTAGTATATGGCATGCCCATATCTATTCCTCTTGCCCTCGCCCCCACTTCCACGTCAGCTACCACTAGCTCAGCATTTCCTTCATCCACCTTACCCCCTGTGGTATCTCAACTGGACCCCACATCCACTATAACTACTACACCAATGACATCTATTGCACCCATGGTGTCGACCATCCCTTAACTAATCATCTTAAGCATGGACCCATCTACCCCCTTTACCTCGTATGTACCAGTTGCATCATAGCCACCCATGGTGTCGGTAACCCACACCCCCTTCCAAAACCTCGTCCTTTCCATCCCATAGTCTCTACCACCAATTACTATGAGAGTCGTTACGACCACTCCACCTTTTTACACGCATCACCAGCAACCCCCAATCGCATCTATCACTTATTCAGGATACCCTCCACCCACATCTATTCCCCCTTCGTAGTTTTCATATTCGGCACCCCCATATGCTGGGATGCCATCCAAATCATACACCTATCATCAAACTCCCTTTATTGTAGGAGGTTCCCATTCCTCATAACCCATCAATGACCTCATTAGGATGATGATGGAAAATATGCAGACATTAGAAGCATTAGTTTTTGGCTCTCGCAACTCCTTAACTTATGATGAAATCTATAATGAGCCTATTCATCCATCTATTCCTATTCATCCATACCCCATGCATTGGGAAATGCCCAAGTTTAACCATTTCAACAATAAAGAAGACCCGCAACAACACTTTCAGTCATTCAAACATGGGTGCTATCTAATTTCCCATGATGATGCTTTACTCCTACGAACATTCCCCATGTCCCTGACGGGACCCGCCTTAGATTGGTACAACATTTTACCTAGACATTCCATCTAGTCCTTTAACCAAGTGGCTCAAGCATTCCTAGAACACTTCTCAATCAATGTAGTAAAAAAAGTCACCATGACTGACCTATATTCGACACGACAGTATGATGACGAATCTATCGTAGATTTCATTGCTCACTAGCGAAGTCTTATCAACCAATTAATGTTCCAGTTACCTCAAGCTGAACTTATAGAGTTGTTCACTAGAGCTTGTGCCAGACACATCTCACCAACTCTGCAGGTACAAACCTTCTGTACCTTTGACGAAGCATTTACCATGGCACGAAACCTGGAAATTCATGTCATTGAACAAATGAAAATCCAATTGCAAAACAAAAACATCGCGTTCAATTCAAATAATTCTTCTTCATCTTCAAAAACCCAAAACAATTATTCAAAAGCCAAAGGATCTACCAATGCGGTAGTTCTCAAAATTTGGTACATCTCATCCATCTAGTCAAGCCAAACCTTCCTCCAATCTTTCCCCTGTTCAGACTTTTCAGTTCCGGTGGGAACAACGAAAGTACACTCCAATTGGAGAGCCCTATTCTTCAGTCTTGGAAAAGCTTCTTAAAGCCAGAGCCATTGCACTACCCCCTGTAAAACCTCATACTAGTTTTGATCCCACTCGTCCTATGCCTGCATGGTATAAGGAACATGACTATTGTAATTATCATCACGTCAAAGGCCATAGTGACGGTAATTTCATAACTTTTAAGAACATTGTCCAGGAAATGTTAGATAATGGAGATCTCGTCCTGGACAACCCGAACGCACCAGAAAATCAAAACTTGCATATCTTTAAGAATTCGTTCCCTAACCATACACCATCATCTAATCAAAATGGTGAACCTTCAACCAATGACAACAATGTCTGTGAAGTCCACACTATTTTTGATATCATACTGGTCGTTCCTCAATTTCCACCTATTTTGTCTATCGAGGAAATTCTGGCATGAGCTCCTCTACCCACGGAGGAGCATACCTCTTCCACTCCTTCACCCTCAGAGGAGTCCCCTTCATCTCCTCCTTCACCCACGGAAGAGTCCAAGATTTATGTTGATTTCGTTTCATCGTCTACCTCGCAACCTACCAAACAATCAATGGTATTAACTCTCTTACTCGCAGAAGAATCGTCATCACTTTCTCCTCCACCAAAAGATAAATCTATCTCACCCCACCTACCATCTCTCCTACCCATGGGAGATCCTTTAGACACACCACTACCTGTTGGGGACAATTCTCCATTAGCATTCTAGGATCCCGTTGATTTGGTCTCGGCTCTTCTACCCACAGAGTCCGAGGCTAACCAATTCCCTTTCTCACAAACATATTTCACAAGGATTGCCACTAAACCAACTACATCTCCTCTTATAGTGGTCATGTTTTCATGGCTGGTCGATCGCTTGGATTATGTCGATAATTCCATGCTTTGGGGAAGTCTTTGGCTCCCCTTTTTGACTCAAATGCAAATGTCGCCTATAAATACCTCCACGATCTATCCAAAGGTATTTCCAACAACCAAATTAACCCTGACAATTCTTGTCGAAATGGATTCTTCTTTGTCAGCTTTACCTATATCCAAACCTTTACCCATGACTAAAACCATTCCTATGCCTAAGAACCTACCTACACCTACATCTTCATCCATATCTAGACCCATCACTATCTTGGGTATCATGCCGACGTCAAGCCTTACCCATCCACCCATCAAATTGGATTTAGCCACATCTTCCCAAACCCGCACCAAAATTGCTCCTCTGCCTAAAAGGAAGACCCAACCTTCTAGGCCACATACACCAGTCTCACCTACCACGCCTTTGTCACCTTCGCCCCTTCCATCCATCCTAGGACCTCACCCATCAACCTTGGCCAAACAGCCCCCTACCCAAGGCCAATCAAAAGCTAAGCAACCTACCTTGTCATCACGATCCTTTGTCACATCCAATTTACCTGCACAAAAAACACCCACGCCCTCGCCCATACATTTCTTACCACCTATACCTCCACCAGCTACTATAACCCCAACTTTTCCTATACGACTTCAACCCATACCTTCCACCCAACCTCTACCAACCACTTCCACCACAACTCTATTTTCCCCATGGGTAACCCGTCCTCTTCCACCATCTGCTTTCCCTTCTGCATCATGTACTCCAATCTCACCTTTACCCAAGAAGGTGCAATCCAAATACAAGAACCCACTACCCTCCAACAATGTAGTTAAACCAACAACACCTTCCATTGATTGTTCTTCTACCACACCTTTACCCAAGTAGATACCATCAAAACCTAAGACAATACCACCTACCAAACTAGTGGTCCAACCCATTCCCCCTCATATAACGCCTCTTCCCCCACAATCATATGCACCTTTACCCAAACCCACACTCACTTCCCATTGTGATCCATTGGCAGGGTCCTACGCCAACATTCTAGCCAACCTCTTAGAGACCTCAGTCATCACTTTACCACCACTTAGGCCTTATGACCCCCTCAAACCCAAACCAAAAGTGTTTGATAAAACTAAAATGTGTGCCTACCATCGTGTGTTAGGACATGATGTAGAGGGTTGTAAGGCTCTTAAAACTGTTGTCGTCCAGTTATGTCCTCCTGAAGAAAATTTTGACAATGATGATCTTCTTGATGAGGACCATGTTCCACCTTCACCGATCACCACACGCCATCATCCCTTACTTCTTCAGTGACCTGCATCACCACCTCCACAACCCTTTTATCCACCTCCAAAATTTGAGATCAACATGGTCCGTATCAGAGAATTGGCCAAACCACTGCCTAAATGTTAATGTTCCTTACTCATTTCGAAAGGTTCTTACCCCGCATTAGGTTTTTTTCCATCATGTCGTTACACTACTCATGACATACCTTCTCCATCTACCTCCTTCCCTTAGATTAACATGATCCAAGTTGCCACTTGCACCCAAAAGGACAAAGGAAAAGAAAAAGTAACTAGCCCATCAACCAATCTCATGCCCAATATACCATCTGCACCCGCACCCAAAATCACCATTTGAGGACCCGCATACCCTATTTCTGACGGGGTCACCCATCATACAATGATAAAACAATTACATCAATCCCCTCTAAAAATGTCTTTGTATGATCTCGTCCAAACCTCTGAATCTCATCGACAAGCCCTTATGGAGGTTTTGCAATCCATTGAAGTTTTACCTAACGACCCCACACCAGTAGCCTCCATTCTCACCCCTCATCAAGTGGCCTCTCTTACCAAATCATCTCTTTCTTCTACCCCCATGCCCACTCATCAAGTAGCCACCCTCAGTTTTTCTGATGAGGAGATCATACCTCTCCAATCAGATGACCTTGATCCTACCCTTTTTATCTCCGTCTATATCGATAATATATGCGTACGGCGTGTTATGATCGATGGTGGTGCTAACATCAACATCATCTCCTCCCATGTGTATAATCAAATGCGCATTCCTTTAAATTAAATTCATAATAACCTATTTATGTTGTGCTCCTTTAATGATGCCATCACTTCCACCATTGACACCATTATTATTCACGTTCGAGTAGGCCCTCGCATTGTACCGGAACTGTTCTACATCTTAGAGGGGGAGTTCTAGTATAACATGTTGCTTGGCCGACCTTGGATTCACGCCATGGGTTGTGTTTTTTCAACTTTACACCGTTGTATAAAATTTGGACATGAAGGACATAACTATACCATCCCAGCTAATCCATCACTGTTCAAAACTTGTAACATGTTGTACCAACCTAACGATGTCCTTGTACCAGTTAAGGAATCTACCACTACCCCCACTTCTCCTTCACCCACAACCCCATCCACCAATGTTGCCGCCACCTCTCCCACACCTAAATCTTCTAGTCATACTGTTGCCTCAACCTCTGCAGCTGGCCCATCTACTTCCCAATCGACCAATGCCCCTCCTTCCCAATCACATTGTATTTCATCTATCCCCGCTACCCACATATCTACTACCAATCCCTTAGAAGGTGTTTTTCAATGCCTCACTCTGGGGGAATACCGCCTCTACAATATCAACACATTCCTCACTCCACAAGAGTATGGCAACCTATGCCAACATCCTCATTATGACTATCACATAGGAGAGGTTTTCCCTTATGGTCCTCCCCACCTTCGCACCAACTTAACGTATGGGGGATTTGATACTTCCACCTATTCACCCGAACCACCATCCCAAACACAACCATTTTCATCTGACCTCCAATCTCTCACTAACCGCCGATTCGCCCACACTTTCCTTCATTTTTGTGCATGGAAAGACTTTCGATTTGGTTTTTACGAACAAGGTCGTCATACCGTCATCCCGTGTACCACCCGTAAACACAAAGATCGCAGTGGCATTGGCTTTGCCAAACCATCTTCCAAGAATACCCGCATCAACCTCATTGAGGATGACAAACCTTCTTCACCACATTCACCAATGTCACCACCTTCACCCACGGAGTCCATAGATCCCGAATCTATTCCTCCTAACATTTTTTTTTGTGAACACAATTTCCCTGGAACCTCTAACTTATCAACGTGATGGTGAGGCTCCCTCTTCTCTTCCCTTCCTGTATCCTGACATGATTGATGATGATACACCTTCTATTAACATCATTCAATGTCAAGATGATGAGTCTATCCTCACCTACCTTGGTGCGAAAGATTCTTATATTCACCAGTCATTACCTTCTAAGACGCAAACCATGTTCAATGAATCAGCCATCGAAATAAATATTAACACTCAGGACGACCCACACATTCTAAAGATAGACCAATCTTTAGATGCATCCAAACAGGAAGATTTTACTTCTTTCCTCCAGGATCATAGCAACTCGTTTGCTTGGTCCTATGCTGATATGCCTACTATTAACCCAAACATTTTGGTCCACAATATCATAACCATTCCTGAATTCAAACCCATAAAATAGAAGCTGCGGAAAATACATCCTCGCATTTCCCTTCTTGTCAAAGAGGAACTTCACTGCCTTCTCTCAGTTTCCTTTATCCTACCCATTGACTATCCCCAATGGATTTATAACATCGTTCCTATCACAAAAGCAACAGGGGGACTTCACATTTGCATGGATTTCTGTGACCTCAACTTAGCTTTCCCCAAAGACAACTTTCCTCTACCAGGTATTGACCAGCTAGTTGATCTCACCACTAGTCATGAGATGTTATCACTCATGGACGGTTTCTCAGGTTATAACCAAATATTACTCGCCCCATAAGATCAACACAAAACCACCTTCATCACTCCTTGGGGGACCTTCTGCTATCGAGTCATGCCTTTTTGCCTTAAAAACACTGGTGCTACATATCAGCGGGCTATGACTTATATCTTCCATGACATAATGCATCGCATATTGGAAGACTACGTAGATGATCTTCTTGCCAAATCCAAACTTCAAGCCGAACATCTCATAGTCGTGAAGGTCATTTTGACTGTCTCATCAAGTATTGTGTTTGTCTTTAGCCCAAGAAGTGTGTCTTCGCTGTTCTTTCAGGCAAGCTCCTTGGTTTCATCATTTCTTTGTGTGGCATAGAAGTTGATCCTGCTAAAGTAAAGGTTATTCTCAAAATGCCTCCGCATACTAATCTCTACCAACTTTGAAGTTTGCAAGGTAAGCTGCAATCTATTCGTCGGTTTATTTCACAACTTTTCTATTGCCAACCATTTCATCATCTCCTCAAAAAGGACGTCTCCTTCACATGGGATGATGAATGCCACAAATCCTTTGATGCCTTAAAACAATACCTTCTCCAACCACCAGTGCTCATTCCTCCTAAAGATGACCAACCCTTTTACCTATACATTTTTGCTACTGATCATTCCTTAGGTGTCATGCTCACTCATCGCGATGAGAAACATCGGGAGCAAGCGGTTTATTACATAAGTCATACCCTTTTGGACTACAAAACTAGGTACACTCATGCCAAAAAACTTTGTTTAGCCTTAGTTTTTGTTGCCACTAAACTTCGTCATTACCTACTCAACCAAAAAACTTTTGTCGTCACTAACACTGACCCCTTACATTACATGTATACCAAACCCTACCAGCATGAATGTGTTATACGTTGGCTCATGCTTCTTGCAAACCTCGACCTCAAATTCATCCATCAAAAATATATCAAGGGCCAAATCATCACCGACTAACTTGCAGACACACCCCTTTCTAGAAATCAACCCTCTAACTTTGATTTCCTGGACAAATCCATTGCTACCCTCTCTTTGGACAATACCACTTACCAGATGACCTTATTCGTTGATGGTTCCAAATTTCAGCGTGGAGGTGGTGCATGTGTTATCATCATTCCTCTTGATGGTGAACCTATGCCTTTATCTTTCAAACTAGATTTTGATTGCACTAACATCGCCGAATATGAAGCACTCATATTAGGCCTTCAAACTGCCATCGCCCTAGATGTCAAATCAATTAATATCTTTGGTGACTCTCAACTGGTTGTAAACTAAGTCAATGGTATATACCAGTGTCATAACGAAATACTCCAAAAGTATAAACACCATGTTGACATACTTTTGACTACCTTTGACTGTTACGAACTTCAAACCACCCCATGTTCTACTAATAAATTTACAGATACCATTGTGATGTCTGGATTCTCAGATACCCACTTCACCTGCCGACTCCAAAATCTTTGTCACAATACAAAGGTTGCAAACACCTTATTTATCTCGAGATGTCAACTCCGTCGGAACCGTTACACCTGACCCACATGATCTTTGGTATAAGCAGTTAGCAGACTACCTTTCCCTTTCCATTCTACCTCCTGATCTTACTCATAATGGACAACGCGTCTTTCTTAAAGGTGTCTCCCGCTATGTCATCATGGGTGGTCTTCTTTATAAACGCAGCTTCGACGGTATTCTATGATGCCTTACAAGTTTTGAAATTCCCTACACCAAGGAATTTCACAACGGAATTTGTGGAGGTCACTTTAGTGGCTTAGCTGTCGCTAAACGCATTCTTCGCCTAGGCTGTTATTGGCCAACCCTAAACTGTGGTTGTGGTGACTACGTCAAACGTTGTGTGAAATCCCAACAACATGTTAATCTTCATCACACACCTAGTCATGCCTTACAGGTCACACGAGACCTTTGGCCTTTCTCTCAATGGGGTTTGGATCTTGTCGGAGAGATCAATCCTCATTCTTCACAACGCCATCAATGGATTATAACCACTACTGAATACTACACTAAATGGGTAGAAGCCATCCCCCTTAGTTTTATAAAAGCTGAGAAAATTTGTGAATTCATCAACCATCACATTATTTGTCGCTTTGGTGTTCCTCACCATCTCATCACTAATAATGGCAAGCAATTCAAAAACAAAACCCTATGAAATCTTTGTGATGTTTTTGGCATTCAACTCAGTTTCTCTTCACCTTACTACCCACAAACAAATGGCCAAGCAGAATCAACCAATAAAACCTTGAACAAAATTCTTATGAAAGTAGTTGACGATACTAGGAAGGATTGGCATACGCACATTCCTTTCACCTTATGGGCTTACCACACTAGTATTCACACTTCAACTACTGCCACACCTTTCTCTCTGGTCTACGGTACCAAGGTTGTCTTGCCTCTCAAAGTCTAGATTCCATCTCTCTGCATCTCACTCCAAGACATGCTCAACGATGATGACTTTTTCCAGGACTGTTTGGCACAACTTGAGTTATTAGATGAGCATCGTCTCAATGCTCTTGATCATCTCCAAATCTACCAAAAACGTATCAAACGTGCCTATGACAAACATGTCCATGAGTGAACCTTCCAGGTCGGTAACCTCATCCTGAAGGAAAATCAACATGTAACCAAAGAAGAGAAAAGTAAACGGGGCAAATTTTCTCCTAATTGGCTTGGACCCTATATCGTTACTCATACCTATGGATCAAGTGCTTATCGTTTGTCTTCACTCGAAGGTAAACCCAAACCTGAACCCCTGAATGCCTTGCATCTTTGACCATTCTATTGTTGAATCAAATCATGTATCACCTTCTGTCTATTTTAAGCTCGTCCCTTGAGCACCCTTCACCTTTCATACTGCATATTCTTACGGTTAACAAATAAACAAAAATCATGTGATTACCCGTCACCTTTCAGCCTTATCTTCAATATGAGTACCATGACTCTACTCATGGCATGATTTTCATGGATACTTTTCATCTTTTTCAAGATGGAATCCCATGGTCATTCATCACTTGAAACCATCTCTCTTGTAGTTAACCTCTATGTGCTATGGTTTTTGTCTTCTCAACAAGAGCCTAATCTACATCTATAGTCTTGTCCATGACTTAAACATCTAAAAAACAAAATAATTTCAAAAATAAAATGGGATTCAACTCCTTGAGTCAAAATTCTAGCAATGAGATGACTCCCTCAAAAGGGACATCTCTTCTATGTATCTCGTTGCTATAAATAGACTGCTCCCTCGAAGGACAGCTATACAAAGTTATTACAAAAATAAAATAAAATATTCAGAAGCTTCTCGCATTGATCAGCTTCCTGAAGACCTCAAGGAGATAATATACTCATCCCACGTAGACTTCCCGCATCGATCAGTCTATCAAAAACAAAAGCACAAAGAAGAAAATGATAACTTTTTTGTCATGGACTTGCCTATTTTGATCATGGGTTTCTTTCCAAGTAAACATGTTGTCTTACACTAAGTTACGCTAAAACCAACCATTTTCACCTCATTTCCTTTTCACCCTAATTTCCTATCTTCTCAAGGGACTTGTCGCAAAAACAACATTTCATGATCATGTGACTTTCTTCACCCTTAGCATAGTCAATCATGCAACATCTTTAGGGTCTTATGTTCATAATCTAATCTTTGGTATGGTAGCCTCGTTATGGTTCTTATCAATTAGTAGCTCTTTTTGTCACCTCTTACCATTCACCTTCTTAATTACTTATTGACTACCATATACAAGACTAGACCATCGATACCTACGTTTTAAGGATTCCCCTTTCACCAACATCAATATGCCAAATTGACCTATAGCTCAACCATGCCTCAATCACCTAAACTCAACCATGCCTAAATGATCTAGACCCAATCATCCCTAAAACCTACCAAACCATCTCTCTACCTCATCATATTCTTCCCTAGCTTATGGGAGAACTACATCGGCCTGAGGCCCCTTTTCGTCGGGGCTATGTAGGCAGCACTCTCGAGGGCATGGGGCCCTTGGAGGTTAGCTCGGCCACTCTTTACCCTAACCAATCTCCCCCCCATTTTTCTATTCACACTTGACCTTAGTTAGTTTCCATTTTTTCACAACACTTGGAAATTAAACAATTAACAAACATAAATACCTACCATTTTCTCACAACATCATATCATACATCCATCATTTCACATTTCCATGATATCAAATATTTGGAAATTTACACCATAACGTACATATACATCATCATTTATTTCCATGTTACCAATAACTTGGAAATTAAATCAAACCAAAAACATGACCTTAAACCATGCCTATATCACCTAGACTCAATCATGCCTACCTGACTCAACCACCTAAGACTATAAACTCAACCATGCCTAACTTCACCTAGACTCAACCATGCCTAACTGACCTAACTCAACCATGCCTAACAAACCTAGACTCATCCATGCCTAACATGACCTCGACTCCACCATGCCTAATTCACCTAGTTTCCATCACATACACAAATAACAATGGAAATTAAAACAAGTACACCATCCATACCATAAATCATCATCTATATATAAAAAAAAGTTTGTGTATACATACACATGTACACAGATACAAATACAAACAAGTATCTCAAAAATCTCATATACAACCTCACCATCTTTGGCACACAGGCCAGTATATGATCAAAAATCTCAGAAACTCTCATGTACATCCTCACGGTATATGATCAAAAATCTCATGTACATCCTCACCATGTTTGGCTCGCATGCTGGTATATATATCAAAATCTCAAAAAATAAATAAATAACCATACCAAGTGACGAATTGTCACCCCACCTGAAACCTTTGGAGCCAGTCTCATATGTCTCCTCTTCTCTGCCTATCTGGCACCCTGTCAACATCTCTCCACCCTCCATGGGTCTCGGTCTAATCTTCGCCTGGCCCGCAGCTGGGTCTGGCCTCCATGAACTAGTAGCCTCACCCTGACCCTATCTCTGGGCTCGTCGCCCCCTGTACTCTCTGCATTATGAGTACGGGATCTCATCCTCTCACTTGAGGCTTGTTGTGCCCTGTACTCTACATAGGAGGGGACATCTATCCTGACGGTCATCAGGTGATCCTGGTAATACCGTGCCTCATTCAGGGCATCCCTGAACCTCTCCATTGACACCATTTGAGGTGGTGTCATAGGTCTCACAACAACCTGTGAGCTCTGTCCTGCTAGGGCTGGCCTTGGACCCTATACTTGTGTACCCTGTCCTCCCTGTACTATAAGACCATGTCTCGATGCTGCCTGTGGAGGTGCATGCGCTGTAACTTGGGCCTGTAGGGCCATAATCTAAGCCTGTGTAGTGGCCAACTGGCCCTGCAAACATGTTACATGTGCCTGTAAGGTGGCTACATGTCCCCCATCTCCATCACCACCCAGTGCGGGTACCTGTCCCTGTGCAACCTGGGCCTGTAGGGCTACCACCTGTGGCTATAAAGTGGTAACATGTGCCTCTGATCTTGTGAGCTACCCCTGAAATACTCCAAGTTGTGTCAAAAGGGTGGCCACCTGGCCCTGCAAGGTATCTCATTGTACCATGATAGTAGCTAAGTCAGGCTGCCCTGGCCTCGGTGGTGCCACCCGTAGCTGTGCCACCCACCACTGCATGTATCTGTCTGTGACCCTGGCATCATCAATCCACTTATCCACTGCCTACTCCTCCTACCCTGTCGACACAGTCGGTTGTGGTAGAGGCATAGGCCTCTCCATATCATCTCTCCTATACTGTGGGAATGGTGGAGGCACATCCTGTGGCAGCCCAAACTGCTGCCTAACCCTATCCACTGGTATCATCTTGTGCTCACTGGCATGGTGCCCCTCTATCCACCTAAGCAGTTATAGCTCCTCCAACTCCTCGGCCATGCAAATGTATGAAGGAAAGCCAACATATGGCCTCCAAACAATATCAACCCCAGATAACCCCTCCAGCACTCGCCTGTAATATGCTACATCGTGGGTGGCCCTCATCACCCTGTGCTCTCCACCAAGTGGTACCCATTGCCTGTAACCAACCTTGACTAAACCACCCCCAAACTAATCTTGTCGGGGAAAGCCAACTGGACATACGCATACAATGTGCTCATACGCCCAATAGTGTAGAAGGAAGGTACAACATAAACTGAATCTTTGGAACCTCCCATAGGCCCACAAATCTCTATACAACTGCACCAAGAATGTCAGTGCCCAGGAAAAATAGACATGCTCCTCCATCATGTCCTGGAGAACCCCCATCAGTGCTCGTGGGAATCTCCCACCCTCCACATCTGGTAAGAAAAAACAACATACCTGCCTCCATCAGCAAAACCACTAACTGCATCTCCTGAGGATGAGTTGCATACATATCTCCATAGCTCAGACTCACACTATGGTACCTCAACTCTGTCATCGCCTCTCCAAAAAAAGCCACTATCGGCTCCTCTGACACCTCTAATGTAATAGAATATACTTGCACCCCAACTACTAGTAGCCGCAGGATCCTGTATACATCCTCTAGGGTGACAGTGATCTCACTCGTCGGTAAGTGGAACGTGTTGGTCGCTGAGTCCCATCTATCGATGAGTGTGACCATCAAACTTAGATCTTGAGCTACACATCATGTGCCTCCAGCTTTGGATCCCACTTAGGCCAACATCAGTCACGTGCCTCCACTCCTATACAGTCACACTCAGTCATATCACTAGCAACATAGGTGGTACTATGTCCCACATTTGCAGCTGGTCCCTAGCCTACATCCAACAAAACCACAACATTATTACAAACCTGACAACCTTCACTTATCTATTAACCCCCCAAACCATACCCAACCACACCAATCCTACTCACCCCATTTTACCTAATTCACCTACCAGCCTCCTACTCTATTGCAATCATGACTCACCATTCTAAAAACATCATTTCACCTACTTACCTATCCTTTATGCCAACACCAACCTTCTACCCCCATCATTCTACATGTACCCTCCCTTCCCCCCTCTCGCCTATTTTTCTTACCCACCTAACCTTTCTTACCCTTGTTATTTTTCATCAGTCACCCTGACCATCACTGATTATCCTTAACCGACATTGGTTCACTTAAACCGATGTTGGTCACCTAAGATTGGACTGATGTCAGCTAAATCAAATCGACGTCGGCCACCCTTAGACTGATGTCAGTCTCTGTCATGGCACCCAAATTGAAACCCCTCCCCCCATTTACCAAAATCCCTAAAAAAGACCTAAACACCTACTCTACCCTACCCAAACCTTACCTAATTTCATTACCAACCCTATTTAAGCTACATTGGACCTTCCCCCTCCCTCATTTACTTCATTTTACCCACAAATTACAAAACAAAAACTCCCACCCAAACCCCTTTTAACCCAAACCAATTTAAAACATTATTTTCAACCCAAAGACAGAAGTGGATTGAATCCTACCTCATCTCGGTGCCTTGCATGGTGGTATGTCTGGCCTCTGCACCGGTGGCCCACCCAAACCCTCTCCTACCTCTACCATGCCACAAATCAACCTCTCACCTCACCACCAATCAAATAGCTCCAATCGATCTCGTGGACCCACCTACTGAATGCCAATCACGCGCTAGTCACTCTCCAACTCAGCTCAAACACCTTGTACCATTGCTTTCCACTCTTACTCTATCACTCTGTCATTTTCCCAAATGACAACATGTTAAAATGAATCCATAAAATATGTATTTTTCATTTTATTAACTCTAACCCAACATGACCGACGTCGGTCATACCAAACCGACGTCGGTTACTTTATGACATCAGTCACCTGCCATTTATTTTCACCCCCTCATTTTGACCTCAACTCATTATTTCCAGATACCCTTTGACCTTACCCACACTTATTGCAACCTACCTACAAGCCCAAACTACCCCTACATTTCCTTAGTTACGTCTAGGGATTTGTTATTTTACCTATACCTTGGCCTTACCCATGCCATGACCTATTTACCTAGACCTGACCTACTTTGTGTGACCATTGACCTTGTGTACTCGTTATACCTTGTGATGTCATTACCCATGTTGTTTTGGCCTGATGACCTTACCTTGCCTATTGTCATGTCATTTATCCTGACCCAACCTTTGGTGTACCGGAACATACCTAAACGTTCCTGCACCTGACCTACATTGTGTTTCTAGACCATATCTTATGCCTTGGATACCTGAATCACTTCAACCTTGTTGGGATAAACCTATCGACCTTGGATGATGTATAGTTTACAAGCTCCTCAACCTAGTACCATGTTGCAGTCTATACGTGTGTGTGTGTGTGTGTGTGTTTGATTGCCATTACCTATTACCTAATTTGACCCTGGACCATTACCATTACTACCCAATTTGACCCTGGCCTATTACCTATTACCTGAGTTGACCATTACCCTTTCCCAAAGCACCCATACTCTTCCCCACCTACCTTAACTCACACCAACTACACATTTATCAAACCACTCACTGATTATGTATAACACCTCATCAGTTCCTGGTTTGAGGGGGATCACCTTCACCCATACTTGGGGAAACCCCACTCTCACCCACACATGGGGCAATCACTTCCTATTTTTGTCAGCATCGCTTACCAATACAAGCTATACGACAAAAGGGGAAAAATGTAGACACCAAAATTAGGTCGTACCACCCTTATAGCCCATTAATTAAATTAGCCATACCTTACATATTCATATCCCATAGTGCACATGATTAATTAAATTAATTATTTTAATTAATTTAATAAATATCCTCACTTGACCACCTCACCTAGCCACATCACCTAGACACCTCATCATGGACCTATTCTTAGCATGTTTCTTTTAACTAAGACTCAATCTCTACTTACCATAACTAACTAAGACTTAGTCTAACCCTAACATTAGATGCCTATCCTTTCTCTAACAACATGCCCACTTACTTAAGTGGAAAATACCATTTTAGACCGTGACCAATGGGCATAACTGGCCAAAAAGATAGCCAAGATATGCTATTTTAGTAAAACCTAGGATTTATTTTCGTAACCGATGCCAGTTAACCCTAAACCGACACCAGTTAACCTAAACAATCATCGGTTACCATATATTCACTTTGGTAACCTTGTTCCAAGAGGTTGGAAGAATTATTCAATTTTAGAGAGATATATGTCTACATGAAAGCATGAACCAAAGCCCTCTCGTACATCTAGACACACCCTAGTTGGCACCAAGACTTATCTGAAGGCATTGGCATTCATGGTAGCATTTTGGGAAGTACTGCCATGGAACTGACCACCAATTTCACAAATCAATCATCTCCTTCATCCAACCACTAGGCTTGTAATACAAGTAAGTTTTTTTTGATCTACATCATTCTATACTTACTTAGATCATCACTTCTTTAGCTTTCTCCTTTAAATCCTATTCTCTTTTACATCCTATCATCCTCACCTTCCTGTCAATCCACCCATCTAACCACCCATAACCTTTTGGCTCCCCATATTCAACCCCCAGACATCTATGAGAATTCTCAACATCTTTACCAACCTATCCATCCTTCTTCTATTCTCTGTGTAATCACAGAGAATCTCCAAAACCAAATTTTATTGAGTTTCTACCATTCCACCTCTACCGACGCCGATTAACCTAAAATTTCATCGGTTTCCCTCTCAATTTTCATCGGTCATACCAGAATGACGTTAGTCTCTGTAACTGGTAATCCTACCTATAACATCAACCTAATAACCTTCACCTAAATAAACTAAAACCACCCAAAATATGATCCTGACCTGTTCTAATCACCTTGGCTACCTGCCCAACCTGAGATCTAATCATAACCCAACCTGTTATATTAAATTTTAATCTTATTGTATTTGAATGAGATACCTAAATCAATCAACTACAGTAGGATGTTATTTTTTACAGTTATTTCTTGCATTAAATTTTATTAAACAGTGGATTGAAAACTATCTAGGAAGTATCACACTTCCCAGATCTAGCATATGTTAGGTATTCCACTGACATATATTGTTTAATATTATTCTTGTGGTTTTTTTTTTGCATTCACAAGTAGTTCCTCTCTAGCAAAAAGGAAGTTCTCGCAATGAACAATGGATCAGGAAATCAAATCGCGCGTACTTTACCTTCCACCTTCATTTCATAGATATTGCTCCTCACCTTTACCTTATTTGTTTTGCTCATACGTACGCAACTTATTGGTGAAACATGTCTATAATGAGTCTAGGACAAGAATGGTGTTCCCCTTCTCCATGCATAGTGATTCTCTCTCGGTATACTATTTCTCTAGAGAGATATATATGTATTAACGACCACCTTGAATGGCCTGAAAGTGAACACGAAATCTCTATGTGATTAGGTCATACATGGGATCACCTCCTTTCCCAGTTTTGGTATATTAGGCTTAAGGTGAACCTCCATAGAAGGTCGGCATTACTACTTGGTAAACTAAGCACTACACTACTCCTGATGCAAGAAAATTGGCTAACTTAGACCTATGCTAACATTCAAGGGATTAGGGAGATTAGATTTGCAAGGAAATATAGATTGTGCATGCTAGTCTTATCAATCTACCTTTCTCTCTCCCCATTGATCGGTATCCTAGAATGGTACTCTCCTTTATCTTGACCATGGGCCTTGGAAACCCTAGGTTGACCTAGTGTAGTGATCACTTCCATCTGGATATGCGACCTTAGCGATCATTGTAACCCCTATAAACTAATCAATTGTGTGTCATTCCATGTGTGTTTCCTTTTTATTGCCTCATCCCCTTGTAGAATGAAAGACTTAGGAGTGCAAGACATTGAGACACAATCTTGGCCCACCATACACTTAACACAATGATGTACAATAGAGCGAATATCCCAAAGGGTACATATCTAAGGAGAACTAACCGTAGGGCACCAAAAATAATATTAGATGTAACCAAGAATGAAAATGATGTATTTATAAGAACAAAAAATATGGGTAGAGTAATGCGGCGGTAGAGAGGATTTGTATCCAATGCAAGATTTTGCATAGAAATAGCCAAATATTAAAGCAGTGTGAGAAAGAAAATATTGTCCTTATTGTGCAAATTGACCAAAACACCCCATATGGGTTTTTGATTAATAGAAATAAGAATAGCTAATGTATCTATAATTAGTGCAGTATTAATATCAAATTCATCAAAAGTGATGATTTTAATAGAAGATAGTATATGGTTAACTATTCCAATCATTGCATCCAAGGGGTGATAATATGAGGGCAGTGGAGGCACTGCACGGTAAACATTATATACATCCGAAGAAGATTTTGAAGAGTCATTCTTAAGAATTGGACCATTGAATATTTAATTGGATTTGTAGATTCAGTGGGCTCATCCCATTCAATTTAACCAAAATGTTTAACCCTTAATTAAATTTTAGGACAATTTAGTTAGGTGTGGATTAGAATAGAGTTGATTTACAAACATAACAAATATGCTACAATACAAACACTAATTTCGATAAGATAGGAAGAATTTTCATATACCAATTAACCTAACACATGCATTCAAATGCACAAAATGGAACTATGTAAGCACTTAGTTGATAAGAGAGATATGGGATTGCGTAATAGTGAAATAGGGAGACCTGAAACTAAGTAACCTTCGCAACATAATTGTTGTATATATCTCCCCCCGGGTAAATATAGACAACATGCAAATGGAAGTGTCAAGTAAGAAGATGTCGACAAGAAAATGGATGCGCCTATGGCGCAGGTCGACACGAAAAATGCGCCCTAACGCAAAAGTGTCAAAATATGTCGACACGAAAAATTCATGCCCTAGCGTCATCTTTGGGACACGAAAATGGATGGCCCGCAGGTAAGGCGCACATCAAAAGATGTCGACACGAAAATGGATGCGCCCAGGCGCAGGTTAAGGGCGCACATCAAAAGATGTCGACACGAAAATGGATGCGCCCTAGGGCAGGTTAAGGGCGCACACAACACAAAAGATGTCGACACGACAAAATGGATGCGCCCTGGCGTGGAGAGGTTCGGGAAGGCGCAGTTGACATCGAAACTGCTTAGATGTCGATGTCACATGAAAATGGAATGGCGCAGGTGAAAGAAGAATGTCAACACCACTTTTCAGGTTGGCACATCAAAAGATGTCGACACGAAAATGGATGCACCCTGGCATGTTCAGGAGGCGCAACATTTTGAGCGTTGACACCCCGACAGAAAGCAAACCCTGGCGCAGATATTCAGATGGCCATAACTTTTCACAGGGAGCTCGGATTCACGCAAGGTTGGACTTTTCAGAAAGCTTACGAGGTCCTCTGTCCAACTACGACTGGATATCTTTAATTGGGTGAGAAAAAGTTCTTCAAAAATGTAAAATACAATTCGCCATTTTTTGGGTTTGCTAGGGTTCTCACCTACCGCCATAATGAGATGAATTAAATGCAACCTAGAGGTGGTTGGGGTAGATTTGGAATTCCTCTCTCTTTTCTCTCTCATTCTTCCTATAAATTGTAAGGAGGGGCTTCTTTCTAAAGGTTGGACATTCTTGTTTTGCCCCTCCCTTCTTCTCTTTGGCAGGTGAATTTGTGGAGTTCAAACCTCCCATCTAAAACTGTAATGCAACTTTGCCTCTTGGCATTTTGTAGTGTATTGTATCAATCTTTGGAGCAAATAATGCATGTCTGTGGATGATTCTCAACCCTCTCTGTGTTCATTTGCATCCTCCTGATCTTTCACTACAAATTTGGTTATCTGTGCATGATCTTGCATTGCATTTTAATGGTTTGTGTTTATTGGCAAGACAGGTGTTCTTCATTCCTCGGTGCATCACCTTTGTTAGTTTAGGTTTATTTTTATGCATCTTCTTACCCTGTCTCCTTGGAAAGTTAGATTAGGTTTTTGAGTAAACCCTCTACATTTTTATGTGTGCATCTGAACAGAGGAATAGGAACCGGCCTTCATCCGGAGAGCTTTTCTGATTTCACAAGGTCCCACACTTGGGAAAAGCTCCATGTTATGCAATCGCACTGAGAGTCTCAACCCATCGAGTTGCAGACATTCAGGGGTGTTGTGATTCGCCATCAATAGTTTTGGCATGCCCGGTGGGACCAAGAGGTCATTCCACAAGATTTGAAGGAATTTTCAAGAAATTTGGACTTAGAAATTACAGGTTTTACAATTTCATATTTTTTCACCTTCCAGGCTGAACTTTGAAATCGATTTTCAAGGGCTTAACTTGCTCAAAACAAGTCAAAATTTCACCAGTTGATAGATCGGGGGGTAATCTTCAAAAGGGTATTCTTAGATTTTTGAGATTTTGACTTTCAAAATTTCATAGTTTTTAGTATTTCAGGTTTTCCCAGGTGTTGAGCATGTCCCAAGTTCCAACACAGTGTGTTTCAGGTTTTGTAAGTTGCCTTGCATGACCTAAGTTTCACCTGTACCTTTCAGGGATTAGTAGCTGCACAACAAGACCCGATAACCGAATTGAAGAACTGTATCTTTCAGGTCCTTCAAAGTTTTAAATTCTATTTTTAATATTGTCAGGTTTGGTGTGTAACTTGGCAGAATCTAGCCTTTTGAGGCTCATTATCTAACACATCTGGTGACTCCGAAGGGATAGAATTCAGTGGTGTAGCAGCAAAAGTTGCCCAGGCACATGAGAAGAATTCGAACCAGGTCTGATACTCGAGAAGAGGGGCTATTTGTCCACTTGCAACTATCACCAGGAAGAGGAAGGAGAGGAAGAAGACCACAAAGATCACCATCTCCACCTAACAGGACTTTATCAACCCCTCCACCTGGTAGACCTTTCATCCAATCAACAAGGGTTCTCAGGCCAATCAGAATGGCGCAACAAAACCCTTTTGTCAACTTCACTGGCAGCAGCCCACTTGCCCTCAATGCACAGAATCCAGTTCCAATTGCAGCATTGAAGAACATTCCATTTTTCACTGGAGAAAATCATACCACTCCTGGTGATCATGTCAAAGACATTGCTAACGTTTGTGCAATCCATGAGATAAATGAAATGGATGTTGCTGTCAAATTACTGGCATCTTCGTTCAAAGGGAAGGCATTGCAATGGTTTAGGAGCCTTGGAGCTGGTTCTATCCAAAATTGGAATCAGTTATGCATAGTTCTCCATGAGCAGTTTGGAGAAAAGGGAGACAATTTGTCTCTACTAGAACAATTGACAACTATCAAGAGAGCTCCCAATGAGCAGCTGACTGACTTCAACTTCAGATTTCAAAGGTCTTGGGATAGGATTCCAGTGGCCGTTAGGCCAACAGCTGAAGGTGCTTTTCTATACTATCTTAAGGCTTTGAATTCTGATATTTCTATGTTAATTCAATCTATGGGAGGCACAACCTTACCTGCTGCTTATAGCATTGCCATTAGGGCTGAAAACTGTCTTATTCAAGCTGGTAAGCTGGCTCCTAGGCCTCCCATGCCCTTGTATCCAAACTTAGAAAATCCAAGCACTAGTCAAGCACCCACTTTGGCTCCTATTCCCACTCCTAGAAATCAAAGTTCAAATGAAACTTCTACTTCATCCTCTAGTGCTTCAAATGAACTCCAAGAGGTCATGAAACAATTGCAAAATTTGGGAAATGAGCTGGTTACACTCAAGAGGCAGCAGGCCCAAAGCTTTAGACCTTCTTATCAGCCTCAAGCTCAACCTAATAGGCAACCATACCAGCCCAATAGGCCACCCAATCCAGCTGCAAATCAAAGCCAAGTAAGGCCTCCCGCCAATAGACCATTTCAGCCCTATAACCCCAATGTTGCATCTACTTCTAAAGCATTAGTGCCAGTGCAAAACAACATAGCTCAAGAGTATGATTGGTGTTTCCCATGCAATGAACCTCACAACCAATCTATGTGCTTCAATGGTGCTTTGAACCAAGCCTTGATGGTGACAACTACTGGCGTAGAGGGTGAAGTGAGTCAAGAAACAAATCAGCAACAAGGGACATCTCAGCAAAACACAACTCCAAATGATACCGCACTTGTGAATTGGCAAGCTGAGGATTTTTGTGGCATGAATCAAACAATTTCTCAGAGTGTAGCAGCTAACACAAGATCAAAGAAGAGGAATATTGGTGAAGGGCAGTCATTGGCTCCAAGTGATCTACAACCTTCCATCACTCCACAAGGTGTTGGTAAGCAAAATACAGTTCCAAACATGCAAGGACAGCCCAAACCACCTTCTAAGCCAACTCAAATGCCAGCTGTTGCTGCCCATGCGCAAGAAAGGAATGTGTAGGCTAAAGGACAACAAAGAGATCTTTCATCCCCATTTAGCATCATTGATCAAATGAAGAAGACAAATGTGAATATATCAATGTGGGAATCTTTATCCATCCCAGGCCAAAGAGATCTTCTACAAGCTGCCATGAAGAATTGGTCAACTTCGAACCAGCAGGTCCATATGCAAGAGAATGTCCTCACAAATGCTGCTCAGCCTGAAGGGAATCATGGAGGACAACAAGGTAAAGTTTTGAAACCCCCTCCATTCTATGTTTCATTAATCATTGGGGATAAACTAGTACACAATTGCATGATTGATTCTGGGGCAAGTAGTTCTGTCATGCCCAAGCAAATAGCTGATCAGCTGGGTCTCCAATATGAAGTCATATCAAAGGGGGTAGTGCAATTGGATGGGACAGCAGTAGCAATGGTGGGAGTGATTAAAGGTTTGAATCTTACCTTGCATGCATGCCCCAACGTTACCGTTTTGCAAGATGTGTCAGTGATAGATTTGCCACCACTCTTTGCCCTATGCTTATCAAGGGATTTCACAGCTAGAATTGGAGGCTACTTATCTGCTGACTGGTCACACATGTTGTTCAGAACAAGATATGGTACTAAGGTCACAATCAGATCTGAACCAATTGCAAACTTTCATATTGAGCCTCATACTCCAAGCCAAATCAATGCCAACTGTTCAGCATTTGATCAAGAAGATTATCCAAGCACAGATGAAGCTGACACCAAAGTTGGAAGCATCCCAGATTTGACTCTTGATGAATGGGCAAGCAAGGTACATGCTTTTGATCCCTACCAAGAAGTAGAAGAATCTGAGCTAGGAGTCTATTGCATACATGAAGAAAACCAGCCTATTCCTAGCATCACCAAACCAGACCATAAGGATGACAATGAGGTATGGCAGTTATTTTTCGATGGATCAAGGAGTAGGCAAGGTGCAGGAGGAGGAGTTATGCTTGTTTCACCTCAAGGCATCAAATATTATTCAGCTTTCCGTTTCCAGTTTTCCTGTTCAAACAACACAGCTGAATATGAGGCCTTGATTCATGGACTTCATTGGGCCAGGAAAAAGGGCATAAAGAACTTGCAGGTGTTTGGAGATAGTGAGCTAATCGTCAACCAAGTCAGGGGACAACATGCTACAAAGAATGACCTGCTGAAGAACTACAAGAACAGGGTATGGGACCTCATTGAGGATTTCGAAGCTTTCAACATCGTGTCCATACCCAGGAAGAAAAATGAAGCCGCAGATAGGCTCGCAGCAGTTGGAGCAACGTTTGATGTGGTTGACAACATCAGAAGGGAAAAAACACAACCACATATGCATGTGATTGTGAGGCCAGCAGTTCCAGATAATAACACAAGCTGGCAGGTGTTTGAGAATGATCAACAGATCGTCAATTTTTTACAAGAAGAGGCTGAATTCTCAGCTAGGAATCAGGACAGACTAGAGCAGCAGTATGGGGATCAAGTAGTGCAGCTGCGGACAAACAAGCTTCCTAAGGGTTTAGTAACGTTGGAGTCTATCTTCAACCCTAACGACCAGTTCCGTAAGGAAAAGGCTAACATACAGGTCAAGAGAGAAGATTCAGAGCCAATTCTGGTTGGGGAAGGCAAAACACTTCAAATTGGTAAAGTGGCCACTGAGCAGGAGAAATCAGATTTCATACAGCTTTGCCAAGAATTTCCAGATGTCTTCGCTTGGAGCTATGAAGACTTGAGAGGATTCAATCCGAAGTTGGCACAACATACCATAGAATTGGATCCAGATGCTAAGCCCATCAGGCAGAAGCAGAGACCAGTCAACCCTCACATTGAGCCTCTAATGAAGAAAGAGCTAAACAAGCTAATAGAGGCAAGCATTATATTCCCGATCAAGCACTCAAGCTGGGTTGCAAACTTGGTTCCGGTCAGGAAGAAGAGTGGAGAAATCAGGTTGTGTGTGGACTTCCGAGACCTCAACAGGGCATCTCTCAAAGACCATTACCCACTTCCTTCAATGGAACAAATATTGCAAGTGGTATCTGGTTCGGAGAGATTCTCTCTCCTAGATGGCTACTCAGGGTATAATCAGATAATGGTGAAAGAAGATGACCAGTTCAAGATGGCTTTCACCACCAAATGGGGCACCTATGCCTACAAGAAGATGCCATTTGGGCTATCAAATGCTGGAGCCACTTTCCAAAGGGCAATGGATATGGCATTCAAGGGATTGATCAATAAAATAGTTCTGATATATCTTGACGACATCACTGTATTCTCCAAAAATGCAGTGGATCACCTCTTTCATTTGAGGCAGGTATTTCAGAGGTGTAGAAGATTTGGGGTATCATTGAATCCCAAAAAATGCATATTCTTGGCTCACGAAGGAAAACTTCTAGGCCATATTGTTTCAAAGGAGGGGTTGACGATTGACCCAGAAAGAGTTGAAGCAATTCGAGCGTTGCCATTGCCAAGTCACAAGAAGGCTCTTCAAAGCTTCTTGGGAAGGATCAATTTTGTCTGCAGGTTTGTTCCAAACTTTGCAGCTCTCGTAAAGCCAATAACTGATGTTGAAGAAGAGCATGGCATTTAAGTGGACATCTGAAGGCAAGGCAAGTTTTGAGGCAATAAAAGAGGCTATATCTCAAGCTCCGACTCTCATCAATCCAGACTTCTCCAAGGACTTCATGTTATATGCCTTCGGTGGTGGAGACACAATTTCTGCAATCCTGGTACAACAAAACAAAGAAGGATTAGAACAACCAGTTGCTTTCTTCAGTCAAGGCTTGGAGGAATACGAAAATAGGTACTCTTTCATTGAAAAGCATGTCCTTGCAGTGATCAGGAGCTTAAAGAAATTCAAGCACCTAGTCTCAAATAACAAGATCCAATTATTGGTCTCTCATGCGGGAGTCAAGGACTTCCTTCTAAACAAGGATTTGAATGAGAAACGTGCAGGATGGATAACCCGTGTCATGGAATATGACATCGAGATCAAGGTCACAAAACTAGTACGTGGAAAAGGACTATGTGAACAGCTAGCTTTGAGTCGGCAAGTTGAAGCAGGTGATGAAAAAGAGACTGTCTTGGTACTACAGGATGGTCAAGAACAGGAAAATGATGATGTGCCCACTCCTTGTTGGACTCAGAATATGATACACTTCCTACAGGTAGGCCTATGCCCTCCAGAAATGAGCAAAGCAAAGAGGAGATACTTCAGATTACAAGCCATTCCATATGTGCTTGTTGATGGTGTTTTGTTTAAAAAAGACATCAATGGAGTTCTATTGAGGTGCATTGGGACAGGTCAAATTGAGAGGGTGTTACGAGATTTTCACGATGGAGATTCTGGAGGACATTTCGCCCCACGAGTAATAGCTCTCAAGATAATGAAGGCAGGGTATTATTGGCTGACAGTGTTCAGTGACTGTTATACATGGATAAGAAAGTGCAAGAAATGTGCACTCTTCACGGGAAAAGAAAGACTAGCAGCGCTTCCATTGCACCCAATTTTGGTTGACCAACCATTTATGCAATGGGGATTGGACTTCGTCGGGGTCATCAACCCAAACTCAAGCCAAGGCCACAAGTGGATTCTCACGGCAACGGACTATTTCACCAAGTGGACCGAAGCAGTAGCGCTCAAAGAAGCAAATGAGTCTAACATACTAGACTTTTATGAAGGAATAGTGACCAGGTTCGGTGTGCCGGCCACTATCATATCAGACAATGCATTGGCATTCATAGGTTCCAAGATTACAGAATGGGCTGTCAAGAATGGAATCTATTTGAGCACCTCTTCAAATTATTACCCGCAGGGTAATGGACAGGCAGAGTCCACGAACAAGAATTTGCTAAGGATCATCAGAAGGACTCTGGATGAAAACCAAAGAACATGGCATACCAAGCTAAAATCAGCGTTATGGGCTGACAGGATAACACCAAAGAGGTCTACAGGTAGTTCTCCTTACAAGTTGGTCTATGGGAAAGAGGCAGTATTGCCTATATCATTAGAATTCCCAGCATTGGAGCTCATGAAGCAGTTGGAGTTGTCTGAGTTCGAACCAATGGAGGCCAGATATGCAGAGTTGATGGAATTGGAAGAAATCAGAGAGCATGCAGTTCAGACGATTGAAAAGGATCAGGCCTTAGTAAAAAGATGGTTTGATAAGAAAGCAAGAGCAAGGACCTTCCAGGAAGGGGACCTAGTTCTGAAATGGGATGCAGATCGAGCAAAACCAGGAAGGCATTCCAAGTTTGATGCCATTTGGAGTGGCCCCTACATGGTCACGGGATGTAAAAGTAGTAATGCCTTCCAATTGTCTACATTGGATGGAGAAGAACTCCCGATTCCGGTTAACGGAATCTATCTTAAACATTGCTACTAAAAGGAAAAGGTTTACCCTTGTAAATATTAGCCTAGATTTCAATTCCTCTAAGTGCGTATGCACATTGTCTTGTTGTAGTTAGGTTTCAATTTCCCTAAGTGCTTTGGCACAGGTTTTGTTGCTCTCAGGTTGAATTTCTACAGTTCAGCATGCTCTCAGAGAAGGAGTTGCGGTATCAGGCTCGGGATCAGATATCAAGTTGGTTTCAGGTTATTGCTTATGACTCCATGCCCAATGGATTGCTAAAAGGCCACTGATCTTCTACCTAGCAGGCAGGTGATCCCGTTGAGTCACCAAATTGTTGTATATATCTCCCCCCCGGGTAAATATAGACAAGCAAAAGATGTCGAAATGAAAATGGATGCGCCTATGGCGCAGGTAAAAGATGTCGAAATGAAAATGGATGCGCCTATGGCGCAGGTAAGAAGATGTCGACACGAAAATGGATGCGCCCTAACATAGGTTAAGGGCGCACATCAAAAGATGTCGACACGAAAATGGATGCGCCCTAGCACAGGTTAAGGGCACACATCAAAAGATGTCGACACGAAAATGGATGCGCCCTAGCGCAGGTTAAGGGCGCCCATGGCACATGGCGCAAAAGATGTCGACATGAAAATAGATGCGCCCTGGCGCAGGTAAGAAGAGGTGCCAAAAGAGCGCACATCAAAAGATGTCGACACGAAAAAAATGGATGCAGGTAAGAGTATGGACGCAGGATGGATTAAGCATCTTCAGGAGGCGCAACATTTTGAGCGTTGACACCCCGACAGAAAGCAAACCCTGGCGCAGATATTCAGATGGCCATAACTTTTCACAGGGAGCTCAGATTCACGCAAGGTTGGACTTTTCGGAAAGCTTACGAGGTCCTCTGTCCAACTACGACTGGATATCTTTAATTGGGTGAGAACAAGTTCTTCAAAAATGCAAAATACAATTCACCATTTTTTGAGTTTGCTAGGGTTCTCACCTACCGCCATAATGAGATGAATTAAATACAACCTAGAGGTGGTTGGGGTAGATTTGGAATTCCTCTCTCTTTTCTCTCTCATTCTTCCTATAAATTGTAAGGAGGGGCTTCTTTCTAAAGGTTGGACATTCTTGTTTTGCCCCTCCCTTCTTCTCTTTGGCAGGTGAATTTGTGGAGTTCAAACCTCCCATCTAAAACTGTAATGCAACTTTGCCTCTTGGCATTTTGTAGTGTATTGTATCAATCTTTGGAGAAAATAATGCATGTCTGTGGATGATTCTCAACCCTCTCTGTGTTCATTTGCATCCTCCTGATCTTTCACTGCAAATTTTGTTATCTGTGCATGATCTTGCATTGCATTTTAATGGTTTGTGTTTATTGGCAAGACAGGTGTTCTTCATTCCTCGGTGCATCACCTTTGTTAGTTTAGGTTTTATTTTTATGCATCTTCTTACCCTGTCTCCTTGGAAAGTTAGTTTAGGTTTTTGAGTAAACCCTCTACATTTTTACATGTGCATCTGAACAGAGGAATAGGAACCGGCCTTCATCCGGAGAGCTTTTCTAATTTCACAAGGTCCCACACTTGGGAAAAGCTCCATGTTATGCAATCGCACTGAGAGTCTCAACCCATCGAGTTGCAGACATTCAGGGGTGTTGTGATTCGCCACCAAAATCCTAGTTATCACACATACAACAAAGCTCTATAAATGGACTCTTTGTCACTTCAAACCTTATCCATGGATGAAGAGTCATGCGAAACAAACATTAGAAGGGTTATGGGTACCCCCAGTGCACTGCCAAAGTTGGAATTACTCCAAATAGGCCTCAAACCGTATGTCATTCTCCACCTAGCATGTGATATATAAATAGATAAATCTGATTGGACATTTTCTTTGACCATGTTTGTTTTTACTTGGATCTTGCTAAAAAACTTGGACAGAAGATGTTTGGATGCTTATATATGACAAATATGGTTTCCTTAATGGTTTGTAGCTTCAGACTTGATGTGGGTGCTACTCTAATGAGTGTAGATGTGCAATTTTGATATTTAGGGAGCTTTGGATGCCTTTTACAAGTGTATGAAGCGAGTTTTCTAGTGCATTGCCTTAGGAGTTCCAAGTTAGCAAATGAGGTAGTGTTTACTTGCTTATATAGGGTTCCATAGATGATTTATCTAAGAAAGGATGGCCTAGATGAAGTAGAAGACCCAAAAAAAGATGTGAATTTGAAAGTGTAGTTGGAAGACATGTCGGTCCAAGACCATACAAAGAGGTCAAGGCCATATGGTACAGTCTTAAGAAAACTATATGACCCTTGACAAGAGTCAAAAACATGCCAAATGAAGTTTGGAGCTTGTGCACTAATGTTTGTCTATGGATTTTGTACATTACATTCTCAAGGTTTGTCGACATGTCAATGTGCAAGGATGAATGATCTAAATAATGGACCTTGGGAAGTGCTAAGTGCAAATGGATAAGTAATCTTTATCATAACAAGAGTGTAAAGTTAAATCAAGAGTTTCCAAAGTGCAATTTACTAATTTGAGTGTCTAAAGTAAGACATATCAATAGTTAGTAGAAACATAATTCTGGTTGTGCACGAGTTCATATGTATGCAAGTTTATCCAAGAGAGTATTTTTTTTAACTAGCAAAAGGGGGAAGTTAGAATACATGATTTTATTAACGGTTTCCCATTCCAAAGAAACCATCACAAGACATCGGTATGGATTTTTCTGTAGGATTTCCCAAGACATACAAAAGGAAATGATTAAATATTTGTGGTTAATATATTTTCAAAGATAACACATTTTTGGCTTGTAAGAAGACTAGTGATGTAGACAACATTGTGATGTTTCTTAAACCAGATTTTAAGGCTACATGGTTTGCCACATAGTATTGTATCAAACATGTATGCGATTTTTCAAGGATATTTCCTAGAGGAAATTGTGGAATAAATTAAACTTAAGAGTTATAGTTAGTTCATTGTATCATCTATAAATAGATGGAAATATAGATGTTATCAACAGGAGTTTACGAAATATATCAAGATGTTTTATTGAAGGTAAGTTGGGAACATGAGTTAATATTTTGGAAAAATTTGAGTTTGTATATAATAATTTGGGGAAATAAATTATAGTAAATAAGTCATTCTAGATTATGTATGGGTTGATTCCAAGAAGAGTTGTGGAAGTTTCTAGCATGAGGAGTGAAAAAAAATATAATGATGAAGAATATTTTCCATAGCTTATGAGAGACGTGCATAAATAAGTGTGCAAACAATTGGAAAAGTATAAAATGAAATATACATAGATGTAAATGTAAAGAGGAAAAAATTATAATCTTAATTTTGAGACATGGTCTTAACACATTCGTGGAAGGAGATATTTCGAAAAGCAACTTAATACATTAAATTGAAGAAGATTGGACCATGTATATTACTAAGAAAGTTTGTGAAGTACACATATGATATTAAGTTAGCAGAAGTAGTGGAAATTTCACATAATTTCAATGTGGCATAATTGTATCCATATAATGAAGCACATAATGGGGAAGTAAGCATAGGTTCATGTTTAGATATTTAATAGACAGAGAAGATGCTAGCAAAGGAATTATGAGAATAAATGGAAAGAGTAATTAATACAAGGGTCGGTGTGGAAGGGCTAAGTTATTGAGGATGAAACTTGGATAAGTGCATTTGAAGCTACAAAACATGTAATACCATCACTATATCCATAAGAATGAGCTTATTTTTTTCTTATTACCTAGGGTGTATGATGCAGAGGCATCTGGGTTTACTTGCAATTTTTCATCACCTATAAAAAATATTAGGTTACAAAATAAGATATGTTTAGATGTGCACAATGTTTTGGTTTTGTAGTTGTCATATGTTTGTAATTGGTGTATGTCTTATTTTCCTAGATTATTTCTTTTAATTTTTTATACTAAGGCTTTCAAGTATGCAATATTCTTTGTAATGCTACACACTTTCTCTAAGCATGATTTTTTCTCATTATTTTGTACCTACATTTATAGCACACTTGTGTTTGTAAATGTTCCATGTAGTCTATAATTGTGTATAAGTGTTTGTAATGAGATGGTAGTTTTTAAACTGTTGTGGCATGTCCATATGAAGCTAGCAAGGTTCACAATATCTTCTAGATTATAAAACATATTTCAAGATAAGTATCATTAGGGAAAATTTCAAAGGCCTATATTACTTGAACGAGTTCATATTAGTAGCTCTTTTCTATCATTGAAACCATGAGGCCATTAGATATGAATTAATATTATGTGCAATGATTCATTAGAGAGGTTGGTATGTAGTTTCATGACTAAGGGTGTAGTTTTAACTTGCAACTCTCATAGTTTCAGAAGAAAAAAAAACCTTTAAGAGATGACATGAATACACCTAATCCATAAGTGTATCCATGAGGTTGACTCATTTACATCAATTTGTGTTATGAACAATTGGACCCCATCTTATATGGAAAGTCATGTCACTTCTAATTTCATATGGGTAACTTGTTGTTTCAAGATAATATTTTAAGGTGGGTCTTGTATCTAAATAAGCATGCCACCACACTTTTGATAGGAATGAATTGTGTATAATAGGGGAGCTTACTATGGACTAGTTAGTTGAGTGTGTTTAGAGTTGTAGAGATAAACTTTCAGTGAATAATATTAGAAGGAAGAGTTATGGGGATATATTTTTGTTACAACACATCTCAGTGTGTGAGATTGTTGTGTGTTTATTTTTTAATAGAATCTATATATAGTTCTTAGTTCCTGTTTCATTTCTTGTTGGTTGTATTTCATGCATATTTATGTTGTGTATTATAAATATTACATGGTATAAGATAAACTTTCATTGGGACCCCTTGCCATGAATGTGTCAGAAAACATCAAAAAAATTAGTTAAGTCCCCATCGGATTTGAAAAATCCCATTTTTCTCCCCATATGTGGGAAACACCTTCCAAATGTTGTAAAAGGAACATTTAACTCGCCATCTTTCCTTCCAATCTTTTGCACCCTAAAATATAGGTTGATCTTTCTCAACCATGTGTGGATCTCCACATCACCTAAATATTCTTATTGTGGGATGTTCATTTGTAGGTTAAAATAGGTATGATGTTATATATCTTCATCTTCTTCCTCATTGTCTAGTGGGTCCTAATCGATATCCCCTAGGGGTTGATATACTCGTAATCCTCATTGTTAGTGGATGTTCCCTAATGGTTTTAATATATCATATTTGTTTGGTTTGGCTTTTTTTGAATGAACGAATATCCAGGGCTTCTAACCTCATTCAAAAACAAATAAGATAAATCCTCCATCTCATCCTTAGTCGCCAAATTTTAGTTGTTTCTTGGGTTAAAAATTGTCCATGTTTTGGCATCAACTATGAAAATTAAGTAAATCTCCTATGTTAGTTGTTTCAATCCAAATACAAAAAAAAAGGAATTGTAAAAATATTTGTTAAAATGTTAAAAATGTAACGAGGGGAGCACCTGATTTCCCAAGGATGGATTACAATTGCAAATCTAACTATGGTAAAAGAGATCACATGATGATGGTTATATATTTCATTAAGTTTTTATATTGTAAAAGATCTATTTTTAAGGGTTCCCCCTTTCATATTCAATAACTAGAAACCCTAACTAATCCATGGAAAACTCACGTCTTAACCATTTACTAACTATAGACACCCAAAATAACATAACGAAAACAATAGTAACTCAACATATAAGTTATAGAAGTTGTGTTTAGGTACACAAAACTTCTATTTATTATACATGTAATATACTTAATTTAATGTTTTCTATTTTCTTAACTTTACATATGTCTACACACACGAGCATCGGTGTAAACTTTTCCTTCTTTACAAAAATAACCCTGATGGGGTGCACAATGTGTGTCTTTTGAGCACACACATAACCCTTCTAAAGCACACCCATCTTTTGTTATAGTCAATCTATCTTCCCCTATTCCAAGCATGCTATTAGTCCATTCACTTGAAAACAACATGTTTGGATCATATTTATTTTTAACATTCAAGAACTCAATAGATTTTTTGTATTTCTTCATAACACCATCAAATGCCAGGTTTCGATTCTTTCCCCAATGAGGCAGAGCCCCATACTTAAAAAGAGCCATTTGTTCAATTTCCTCAAACACATCTTCATATAATCGAGGAGTGTTGGGATCATTTGCTCGATAGTATGTAATATCAAGGTCTATTGAATCATCTTGTTTTCCTAAATAAGCGTTGGAAGCCTTTACGTAGCGCATCAAGATACCACCATAAAGCTCAAGTCCACACATGCTAATAGAGTTTATGTCCCTTAGTTTCTTTACATCCAAAAGAAATTGAGTGATCTTAGACACACTTATACTTACTCCAGTTTGATGGTAGAACAATCCTTTGATTCGAGGGTCCCACCCACATGATGTCAGCAACCCATCCTCCAAACTACGAAGACATGATCCGGCAGATTGCATTCTATTCTGGTAGCCAATCACTGGGTATCCGGTAAATAGTAAATGTGTGTTTTTGAGTCCCGCCCCTGTGCTTAGAAGGGTAAAAACTTGAATTTTAGAGATAACGCACTTTCCCTTTCCGTTACTTGTTGCTTCTTTAATCTCCTCTAGATACACAAAGATACCGAACAATTTTTAGATTCATCTCATACTGAATAACTTAATCTTGAGGATTATTGATTTAATTCAAAAAAAAATTACTTTTGATGTTCTTCAAAATTATAAGCTTATATATTTTTTATTTTAGTGTGGAGCACATGTTTGTCTAGTAAGATTAGGAAAAGTAAACATTTGAATATTTTACCTGTAACCCTAGATGTGGCCCAAAATGTAGTTGGTTGAGGTTGAAATCCTATAAAATCATTCCTTCCATCACCAAAAGAATTGACAGACACTCTATCATCCACTTTGTAAATGACCTTTTGTTGAAAAGGATACCAAGTTACATCTGCAAACTCATGCTCTAACCCAAATTGCAGTATAGTTGTTTCCATGTTAGAATCATCTTGTTGAACATTTGTGATGGAACGCTTGAACATAGGTTGCAATTGAAAAGTCACCTACGAAGTAGAATTAACCAATCATCTTTTATTAAATATAAACATATAAAATTGGAAAGATGTCCCTTATTTATTTTTCCTATTATTACAAGTAGTTCTCCATTTGTTCTTAGATTTAAACTAGTTCAAATAATTACATTGAAAACGTCTTCCATCCCATGTTGCTATCATTCACAACCGTCCCCTTATTAAGAACTAAAGAGAGTTCAAATGTGTCAACACAGTGTTAGCAATGTAGGCCCACTCTTTCGAAGACGACATAATTTGTTGGTATTAAAGAAAACTAATATTATTTAAAAATTCGTAATCAAGTATTAGTATTAATAGTAGTCAAATTAAAAAGGCATCTCATTCTCCGGCTTAACATATTTTTAAAAATATTTTATTTGTATTTATTTTAAAATATATTTAATAAATAATTAAAAATAATATATATATATATATATATATATATATAATCAATTTTAAATAAAAATTTGATTTGTTTAATATGAAATAATTTATCAAATTTTTATCTTAATTAATAAAATACATTCATATAATTATATATTTATATTGCTATCAATTTTTTTCTTTTAATGTGTTTTTATACCTTTTATTCATGTTATGATTAAAATTATTTACACAATTTTTTAATAATTTAATAAATCATCAATATTAATTATTAAAAACAATAATTTTAAAAATATTTGTTATAATAATTTTTAAAAACATTTTTAAAATACCACAAAGTATATATATGTGTGTGTGTACATACATACATACATACATAGATATATATATATATATATATATATATATATATATATGTATATATGTATGTATATATATATGTATGTGTATGTATGTATGTATGTATGTATGTATGTATGTATGTATGTATGTATGTATGTATGTACATACATACATACATACATACATACATACATACATATATCTATGTACATATATGTATGTATGTACATATATATATGTACATACATATATGTACATATATCTATGTACATATATATATGTATGTACATATATATATGTACATACATACATATATGTACATATATCTATGTACATATATGTGTGTGTGTGTGTGTGTGTGTACATATATGTACATATATGTATGTGTGTGTGTGTGTGTATGTGTGTAGATATATGTACATATATGTATGTATGTATATATGTACATAGACATATGTACATATATGTATATATATATACATACATACATACATACATACATATATATATATATATATATATGAGTTCAAAATCAAATATTATAAATTTAAAAAATTGGTAAGTAGTAAACTAATATTATAATACCTAATTAAATTAATGTTACAATTTAATATTTTGTACGAGCCTATAATTATATGTTTTTATAGGAACTAATTTATATAACTTAATAGTATTTTAAAATTTTAAAATTATATAACATTATAACAAAATAACTATAAAATTATATCTCATTAGCGTTTATAAAATTTTAAATAATCCCAAAGAGTTAATCAAAACATCTACGTTACAATAGATAAATTAGACTATATATATATATTCAAAATCAAATATTATAAATTTAAAAAATTGTTAAGTAGTAAACTAATATTATAATACCTAATTAAATTAATGTTACAATTTAATATGTTGTACGAGCCTATAATTATATGTTTCTATAGTAACTAATTTATATAACTTAATAGTATTTTAAAATTTTAAAATTATATAACATTATAACAAAATAATTATAAAATTATATCTTATTAGCATTTATAAAATTTTAAATAATCCCAAAGAGTTAATCAAAACATCTACGTTGCAATAGATAAATTAGATATTTATAAATTAGACAGAAATAAATTAATTAAATATAATAAATATATATAAAATAATATTTAATATTTAATTGATTATTTTAAATTTGAAAATATGGCATTTCCCATAGGGCTATAAATAAATTTTGCAATTGAGAGAGAATTGGACTATGGAAATGCATGTCATAAGTATAAACAATGACAGGGAATAAATGTCCAACGCAGTGTGGCTCCCTCTTTGACAATTACCATGCACAAAACCCCACGAACCGAAAATTGTGTTTGATTGGTCCACATCATCAATTCTAATCTTTATGATGTGACATGTAATTATAATAAAGAACGTTTTTTTAATTTGACAATTATTATTTGAAGCTAAAGCAAAATAATGAATATTTTGGCTTTTCATTACTCCCCTTTAGGGATATATTAAATTCTAGAAGTGTGTAGTATTTCAGTTAATAATTTTCCATGATTACTTCATTTCTTTAAAAAAAAAAAATCACAATGTTAATATTTAATGTGTTAGTTTATTTTTTTATAATTCTTTACAGATGAATTGAATTTTAATTAGAATATGATTAATAGCAATTATTTAATATTAAATAAAATATTATAATTCTATATTTATTTATAGAGAAATTACATTTTAATTACAATTTTATAAGTCTCAAATCGATTTATAATATCTAAATTTCAAGAAAATATTTAAATAATGGCTTTTTTTTTAATATATAAAGAAAGAGTGAAATTAATAAGTCAAGCATACTTAATTTAGATTAATTTTATCAATAGATAAACAAATACACTGTAATTATACAACTTAATAAATAATAAGTAACATATTTATTTTTAAATTTCATCATTAAAATTTTTTTTATTGAAAATATTACCTGAGAAATAGCACCAAGGACACCCAGAGAAACTTTTGCTGCATTGAGATCCTCATCTGCTTCAGTCAGCCTCACAACCTTTGCATACCCTTCTTCTTCAGAGGCAGGAATTACCAATCTCATGCCCACAACATATTCATGAACTGCACTGCCTTTTCCAAACAGAGAGCTGCCATGAGCTCCAGTACCCAACATTCCTCCTACTGTTACACCCAACCAGTATGGAGAATGAGGCAATGCAAGCCCATTTT
The DNA here is from genome assembly GCA_019776745.2 of Taxus chinensis. NCBI lineage: Eukaryota > Viridiplantae > Streptophyta > Pinopsida > Cupressales > Taxaceae > Taxus > Taxus chinensis. The sequence continues at coordinate 11,105,240 of CM034156.1, forward strand.
CTGCAGCACTGTCAATGAAATCCTTCAATCCCATGCCACTTTCCACTGTCATTCTCATGGAAGACTTATCAACAGAAACAACATGGTTTAAATTTGCAGTGCTTATAACCAGGCCAGAATCCCCACCTGGGCATACCAGCTTAGGGATACTGTGACCATATTTTGTTATCACCCTCATTTTTTGCTTCTTCTCAACAGCAATGGCAACAAATTTCAGAAGCTCATCTTCTGTGGAAGGAAATGCAGCCTGTGCAGCTCTGCAGGTGCTTCTATCAGGAAAAACACCATAAGCATTTGAAACCTTGCAGTCTGTCAATCCACTTGAACATTCCACAACTGGGCCTGGTGGGCTGCATTTTCCAAATCCTAAGAGATAATTAATACCAAGGTAGATCAGAACTGCATAAACTTTCTTTAACTCCATGGAATACTGCCTAAAAACAACAAAAACCAGCAGACTGCCTAAAAAGTAATGAAACTAGGTAGGAGTGGATCCTATTCATTTGGGGCTGTTTCATATATATATGGTCAGAAAATGTGATGAATGGGGGCAGGTGAATCTGAGAACAAGTTGAGGAGCATGTGGACCAGACCAGTAGAAGGTCATTTTCAAAGAAGTTTTTAAGGTTCACATGTGCGGATAGATATTTTTAGCATCACCATCTGTATAATTTTCCTTTTTAATTGTTTTGGGATACAAACAACTATATGCTCTCTCTATATAAGACATACACATTAAACAGGGTGATTTAGTTCCATTTTTTTATGTTACAGGTCACCAGAATTCCCCATCCCTCGATAAATTACTCAACAAAAAGTTAGTTAGATATTAATGTAGAGGCTATTAATTTATGTTTAATATATTTTTAAAGATATTATAGGAGTTAATGACCTGACACATTTCTCGAGGCATTAATATAAGGGAGTTCTCCCAGTCCCAACCAATTCTGTAAATGTTACTTGAAGCCCATTAAAGAAGATTCTATTACATTAAATAGATATCTACAGGGATCAATTTAATTATAAAATTTTATCCTAAAGGTGTTATATATATGATTTATCTTTCTGAAAAAAACATCAAAATGAATTGTAATTGTTATAAATTGATGATAGAAGTTAATTCAATTGTAATAATATTTCCTATAGACTTTGTGTATATTTGTGTGACCCAATTCAAAGTATTATTTTGATAACTAGATAGTAAATAGATTTTTGTCTAAATTTTTAATTTTGAAATGAATAATACACAACATATATATTCTACCCTTTTTAAAATTGAAACAAACCAGCAAATATTTAAAAACAAAAATCTAATACACTACAAATCAAGCCCACTTCAAACAGTATACGTCAAACCCTTAATACATACAGTGAACAAATGATACACTATTAAAATCCCACAGAAAAAATATTAATTATAGATCTATTCTTGGACTTTTGTTCTTGCTGCATAACTGGTTATAAATTACAACACTAATCTGCATATGCTCTTTCATTGCAATGATTAATAAATGTGATCGATCTTTGGCGATCATGCCACTTAGACTTTTAGTTTCTAGTGTTGTTAAAAATGGTTTGCAATCAACATTTAACTACTGACTCTAATAATGGGAAGTTTTTAATTCTTGCTGAGTTGCATTTTGTCAGGGCAGTGCAGTTTGTGTTGAACAATGCCAGCTATCTTATGTTGACGTTTAGAAACTGAGTCCATGGAAAATGCGTGTGCAGTTGCACTGTGCATCGATCACAGATGCTTCACAATATTAAAACACACATTTCAACCCGTGAGCAGAAATTGGATTATATGACCAAAACATTTTTATCTTATTCAGACTGTTATGATTTGTTGTACAGTTATTATTTTAATAACGTGTACCTTGCGTGCCAGACTGGGAGTAAAGTATTTATGTAGCTCATTTTTCCAGGAAAAAGAGTATTGAATTGAACAGACCTTTATGATATGACGTTTTTGGACAGTGGAGTTATGTAGGGTGTACATTGATTTGATATATATTGGTGTAATGTGAGTGATTATAGGGGAGAAGGGCCACTATGCGAACACCCTAAGTTCAGGGTCCATTGCCCTCATTCCATGTCATGTAGGATTGTTAACTTTACAACTACTTGCAAAAAAACAAATTTTTATCTTATACATTTAGTTTCGAATCATATTTTAATATTATTTGTTTCCAGTTGATTGATTAAAGTGAATATGTCCAAAAAAACTCATTCACTATTGGAGACCCAAAGTGGTTCATGCAACAGAATGCTAGTTGAGAATTAATAATGAAATAAAAGAGGGAAATGAGATCTATCTTAGTGGATTCTAGCATACATTAGAGATAAGGACTCAATTAATGCTCACACACAAACACCTGTACACACACATTTTTTTGGAGTCTTCATTAAATGTGTTTCATGCCTAGGGCCACTATATGCTAAAAATACATTATTTTTTTCATGTCATTCCATGCCCAAGTTTGGGGTTTCCATGTCGTTCAATGCACAATTGCTCCTTTCCATGCCATTAAATGCACAACTTCTCCTTTCCATGTTGTTCAATGCATAGTTACTCCTTTACATTTCATTTATTTCTATCAATATATTTTATTTTATTATTTCTAATCATATTTTTAACCAAAAAAATTCATACATGGGAAAGTTTTTGATAAACACCCATTTGGTGAATGAATTAATCAACCAGGCTGAGTGGTTGTAGAACAAGGTTGAGTTGATGTAGAACAATGAAGTACTAGAGGATTATATTGTATGATCTTTTATTATATTTGATCTTTTTTAGTTTTACTTCACAAGTTCTTGAATTTCGCAAACACAAGCACAAAATCCATAGACCCATTAAAAGATTTTTTTTGGAAAAGGGTAAATAAGAGGGTTTTGAAAGGACCCACATCCTTGTACAAAAAGCCCAAGTGGCTAGATATAACAGTGAAGCATTGAGAGAGAAAGCCCATAGGCATACAAAACAAAGAAATCAAAAAACAAATGGGGTTTTAAAAGAACCCGCATCCTTATACAACAGGCCCTCATGGCCGAAAAAAGCAATGAAGCATAATAGAAGGAAAAAGAGACAAAATGCCAAAAGGCACAAAACGAGAGAATGAAAAGAAGGTTGAAGTCACCGTAGTTTTTGCAACCCAATTAACTGATAGGATCCTTATCTTGGGACCGTAATCTCATTTTAGGAAAAATATTACCTTTCTTTTTCCTATTAACGATTGTCCACCAATCACACCTTTAGGATTCAAGTTTTCACAAGGATAAATTGGACATCGAGTTTCTGAAGACTCCTTTTTATCGGCCTTTGATTCCTCCTTCATGATTCTATTTTGAGAGCAACTAGATTTAGCTCCTGAAGGGAGCGACAACTTCTACTCCGTTTGACAAGAAACTGACCCAACCAACCCTGTTGCAGGGGCAAAGACATGAGTTTCATCCGGTTGTTGGATCTCCCCAACTTTGAACTAGGGTTCACCCTTAACATCCTTTGTTGATTATTTTGAATTTGATTCTTTGCCAACAACCATCAAGCTGGGTTGGGCATCTTTCCACTAAGAAATTTTTTCCTTAACCTTCTGGTTTACTTTCAGACACTCTATAGCTAGGTGACCCAAATCAAAGCATTTTCTGCATCTGAAGTGCAAGCCTTCATAGTCAATAGGCCGAGTCCATATCCTATCCAAAACCTTGAGTTCAATGGAAGCTGGTAGATCTATTGAGGTGTCAAGGTCCACCAAAATGTGTGCATATGTAGTATGGCTATAAAATTACATTTTAGAATCGATGGACAAAAAACTACCCAAAGCGTTGCCAATATCAATCAAACTATCCTCCTCTCAAAACTACAGTGGAAGATGAGATAAATGAACCCAAATAGGCTTGACATTAAAAGTTGTAGATAATGGATTGAAAGTTGGAAACCACAGTTTCATTAATAAGTGGTGGTTTTGAAGTTCCTGAAGCTTGGAGAGGATGACATCTATGTCATCAAGAACAAAAAAAACCACAATAAAAAACCCCCCTGACACAGGGGTAAATGTCAACCTTACCCTTCATGAGAGGCCACCAATTCAAGGAAAACCAAAAATGTAGAAGCGGAAGTCCAGGCCAAAGGTCATTAAACCTACAGATCAACCCATGACTGGAAAAAAAAATGCTCTGACTCAAGAACTGCCTCACCAAAAGTGACAGAGGGATGGTTTTTGGAAGCAATAAGTGGTTTTGAAAAGGAAGATATAGGGGTTGAAACAACAACTTGTACAAAATAGTGCCACTTAAAGGGAACAGAAGCAGCATCTTGCAACTCACTTGCAACAGAAATAGGGGCTGAGCCCCTCAGCAAAGAGTCTATAGAAAATATGGAACCAACAATTCCCATATCAAAAAAATTGTCATTACCAATGTGGAAGCCGGAGCAGAGCCCAATACCAAGAAACATGGTCCACATCGCCAAGTGCAACACCAGAGCTAGGGAAAGAAAAGGACAGAGAGGGAGTCAGAGCCAACATCACGCAATTAGTTGTACAAGAATGGACCCATCAAAATAATTGATAATATTTAATGTTTTAGTTAATTTCTTTCTATCAATACATCTTATGTTATGATTTTTAACAAAACAAATTCATACATGTGCAAGTTTTGGAAAACTCAAGTATGGCAGTTGTATTCACACTACCAATACTCTAGGAAAATGTTCCCTACAATCTTACATTTTAAAGCCATTTAGAGGTGATATTTTTACCTCACCAAGATTCAATAAGTCTTATCTTTCTCTTTTTATTTAAAGGTATTTGTGTTAAGTTGCAACAATTTGAGGTTTCCTTTTTTAACATAATCTAATATGATTTTGTTTCCACGTTTGAAACAATGTTTATTACATTTAGAGAAAAACGTATTAACTTATATTACATGTCTCTATATTTATTACATTTTGAGCAAAACATATTAACTTATATTACATGCTTCAATATTCATTATATTTAGAGCAAAACATACCAACTAGGAAAGTGTAATTGTGAATGCAATCATGCATTCTAAATTGATTTTGATACATATTTTTCATCAACACAAAAAATATTCTCTTCAAATGCTGCCATAATTTTAGGATCAAAATGTTGATCGCTTTCATGTCACACCTTCAAGCAGGACCCAAGTTTTTACTATCAGTGACAATTGTATCAATGACAAATGTTGTTGGAGTCAATAAGAGGTTTATTGGATGAAACTGCGGTGGAATAGGAGAACTAGATGTGGTATGAAATATTAAATGTGAAGTAGAAGGTTGTGGGATAATGGGGTGCGTAGTCGGAGTTGAAGTTATTTGCATTCTATTGGTATTAAGGAGGTAAGAGTGGTAATTAGGGATAGGAAATTTCAGCATATATTATAACATAAAGTTTTGTATGGGCATGGAATGATGCATGGGTTTCCAACAAAACTTGTGGATTGGTGAACATGTTATCTCTTTCTTGTTTGTATTTCTCCTTTTGATGGTGAGTGGATTCCTTATTTTGTAATTTCAATTCCTTAGTTTGGCAAGCTAGTTCCCTTTGTTTCTCACTCTCCTTTCTTTCAACAAACTTTTTTTAGATCCCTTTCTTGCCTATTTTTAATTTTTTGCAATCTCTCTTCTTTATTTTTCTCCTTTGCTATCAACCTTTCTTTCTTTTGTTCCTCAACATGTTCCTTCTTACATTGTTTCTATTCAAATATTTCTTATTTTTTCGTTGTGTATCTTTTAATATGTAAACATAGGCATCATATCTTAGCAAATGTGAAGCATAATTTATTCAAAGTGTAGCATCACTCTAACCTTTGGAAGGATCCTTGTATAACTTGTGTTCGCGACCTTAAAAAGTTACCCAATTTCTTCTCATTTGCAACAACACCAATATTTGATACAACACTTTCAACATCATGTTGATTTGTCTCTTCCTCATTTTTATCATTATCCATAAACTTAATTTCCTATGTGTCAGTATAATAATGAGTAAAGTCTGCTAGATCAAGGTTGGTTGACATGGAAGGTAAAGATAGGATTTCAACCTCAGGGTTTCCAATTTGATCAATTCCAAACTCTGCAATATGATCTTATAGCCAAGTAGGTTGGTGTGGTGCACTTTGCAATGAGATATCATCCTCTCCTATTCCCTGGGCCTCAATGTTGCAGTTGGATGTTCCATGGTCATGAGTGATCACAATGTGGTTCACTTCATAATATTTGGTATGTATTATACTTTCTCTTTCTCCATGTATACTTGGTTTCTCCACCTTTGTATCAACAAAAAACATTGTTTCTATGGTTGGATTGCACATATTTATTCTTGTCATGTGCTGAACTAATTCCATGAAGTAATTGTCTCATATATTGACACCGAGTGGTGGAGCTACATCTCTTGAAAAACTTTGGATGTGTTTAGCAGTGTCAATATCTATTATGTTTTCAGGACGGTCAACATTCATGATGTTTTCAACAACATCATGAGATGTGACAATTTTAGCGTCATTTCCATTGTAATCTTCTTCAATGATATATAGTTTACTACATTTCACGTCATTCTGCAATGCATTTGGATTAAGTGGCCATATACATGTGCATCTAAAATCATAACAAATATTTACATGTTGCATGGCCTTGGCTAGAGCTCTACTACCTATTTCTGCCAAGTCTGAACGTTTGACTTCTTGGTACTTATTATTACACATCCACTACATCCTCTCAGATCTGAAATATGCTTTAAAAGGACCAAAGACACTAACATCTAGTGTTTGCAACCTATGTGTAGTATGTGCTGGCAATGTCAATAAATCAATCCCCAATCGCCTGGCCTCTTCTATAGTTGACAATGCCACATGGCTTCCATAACCATCAAATATAAGTAAATGCCTATTTTCAGGGCACACTCCTCCAGGTACAGACTTACTGAAATGATACAACTAGATTATAAAGAGCTCTCTAGTCATCCAAGCACTTGGATGAGCAGCCATGCAAGCACCTGGTTCACATCCCTTAATGTAATTTTGTGAAACTTTATGACCTTTAAATAAGTAAAAGTTAGGGATACATTGCCCTGCAGCATTTACACAACATAGAATTGTCATCCATTCTCTGCTACGAGGAATGATTTTGGGAACATTCCTGCAACCCTTGGTGGCAAGCACCCTCATGCCACAATTTCTCCCTACTTGGATTCTTGTCTCATCACAATTCCATATTTTTCCTGCACCATAGGAATTGATATAAATGTTAGCTAGTTTTTCATAAAACTTGCTAACCACCTCTAGACGTAAACCTATTGCACGTTCTCTTTCTAGACCTTCAGCAGTCCGTAGGACTATGTCTGGGTGTCTTTTTCTAAATCCTTCACACCAAGATTTTCCAGGTAATCCTTCTCGAAATGGAGTCTCTCTAGTTTCACAAATTTGTGCAACACATTCCCTCAGTTGCATAAATCCCACTCCATGCCCTAAATCTGCCATTTGCTTACACCATTCAACTATCTCTTTCTCCTCTCCTTCACTCAAAACATGTGTAGGGCCCTTCCTTTTCGTATGGGTCAAATCATTCAACCAATAATGAACAGATGTAGGAGGTAAATTATATTTCAGTGCAGCAGCTCTAATAGAATAATTGTTGAATTCAATATCATCTATGGCCTTTAACATATCTTCTTTTGACCAACTACACAAAATTCTAACCTTCTTGGTTGAAGTGTTGCCTCTAACAACCACAGTTTCCTCTATTTCATGCCTATTTACTTGACATCTAGCAGGTTCTAGCTGATGATCATCAGTTGTGTTTGTATCTCCTTGATTTGTTGTTGCACCATCCTCTTCACTTATGATTGTAGCATCTTGTTGATCTGTTTCATGGTTAGATGTTTCAATTTCAAATTGTACACCTCATTTTTTGGGCATACATTGTGCTCGATGTAAACTCCTCTTTCTCTTCATCTTCTCTAAATGCTGCAGTATGAAACAATATAAAATTAGTAAAATATGTATTAATATATCAATAAGATCATCTACAATGGGAAAATTTTAGCAAGCTTATGATACATGACAATATGAATTATAAACTTGTAGGTAAACTTGTGATTACCCCGTTGGGCACCATTAACAATGATCGAATACATGTTTTATTAATTTCATATTATTTGATAAAGACAGAATTTATAAGCTGGGTTGTTGATTACATAGGGGAGAAGAGCCAATATGTGAACACTGCCCAATACTTGAACACTATTTTGCATTTAAAATATCCAATACCTGATGGAATAAAAACCAAAATTTTGATTATTGAAGTTCAAAAAATTGTTTTTTTATAAACCATATGTGAATAGGGTCAACATCTCGAGCAAGGCACTGAGAAAGACCCCTTCACGCAAACCTCGCACAGGTTGTAAGCCCACTCAAAAACAACCAACATTTGCATTAGAACTGGGCATGGGGAAATGCAACGCGTCCAAAGGAAGTAGCTGTTGGAAGGGAACGCGTCCAAAGGAAACAGTATGGAACGCATCCAAAGGAAACAATATGGAACGCGTCCAAAACAAGCCATGGTAAATGGTGGTTGAGCATTTATTTGTGTCTTATCTATTAGGTGCGTCAAAATCCATGAGGACAGATTGCATTTCCCTCTTTTATTTCGAATTTAATGCTCAACACCTGACCTGTTGATATTAAAATATGATTCAAAATTAAAGGCTTAGGATAAAAAAAAAATTATTTATAACTAGCTGTCAAATTGGCGCTCCTACGTGAGAAGGAATTGGCTCCATGGACTTGCGAACTTAGGGTGTTCGCATACTGGCCCTATATAAACTTCAATAATCAAAATTTTGGTTTTTATTCCATCAAGTATTGGATATTTTAAATGCAGAATAGTGTTCAAGTGAAATATCATGTCACAGATGACATGATATTTCAGTGCAGCATGTCTAATTGAATAATGTTGTAACACCCTGAACTGTTGTTACTTTCTCCTAATCATACAAGTGTTGATATGTGATTTCTTGTAAAAGGATGTGTTCCTCGATTCAGAAATCATGCTTGATATGTACTGAATTTCTTGCAGATTGCAGATCTTGACTGAGTCAGAATATGATTAGACTCTTTTATTTATTTCATTTTGTGTCTGAATATTAATCTGATCACGGAATGAATTATAGAGATATTCATCTATAATATCTAGTCTTAGATCAGTGGGATTGATCCAAGTAATGCTTTAAATTTGTTTGTGATAAATTAGATCATAGACCTTGAATAGGTTGCAAGGTATGAAAGCATTGATTAGGCTGGTCAGGAGTATGACTCAGGCTGATCTTGGGAAATGAATTGGTTCCCGATATCAAAGTATATCTGGAAGGTCTCAATTGTAGACCAGGTAATAATTCGTTTACATACAATTCTGCAATAAGAACAGGAGCTAACTCTGTTCTAGAAGGTATGATACAGGTCTTTCCGAGTTAGCAGGACAAGGACCAAACTGGAATTATTAAGGGTTAGTAACCTAAAACTAAAACCTAACCTAGGGGGTTAGATTATTGTTAGTCTAACCTAGACCTAGGCTATGTGTTAATATCCTAAGTTAGTATCTATGTGAAAATTTGTTAGTGTGGGTATTACCCTAAACTCTAACCTAAGATACTAACCTAACTAATGAGGAGATTAAGAAGGGGCCTATGGAGGGTGGTGAACCATGGGCGGTGTTTTCTATGGCAATAAATGTAAGGGATAAGGATGAGGGATAGGTCATGGCGGAGGCTTAGGCGACGGCTAACCGGTGAGGACGTGGCAGGTCGCTAAGTTTGGAAATGAACATGAGTTTTAGATGGACTGTCACCAAATCTGGCGGTCGGTGGAAGTTGAGTTTAAGTGGGAAAATTGGTTTTATGGCATTTAATTTTCTCGGAAAGCGAGCTCGGAACTCGCGGGAAGGCATGCAAACGGGGAGTTTGTGGGTTTGTTGGTCTTATCGCGATTTTCGGTTTTTGCTCTGCTTGTTCACTGGTTCTTCGCACCAGTTCTCTTTGAGTTGCATGGCAAGAATGAATTTCTCTGGCTCTTTTCTCTGTCATGGAGGATATATATGTGATGGAGACAGCGAAATTTTGTTGGTCGCTTTATCTTGGAAAAAGAAAAGGAAGTTTGAGCTCTTCCAGTGGTCTGCTTCGGAAATTTGATCAAAAGAAAAATACAGGCATGCTAGGCCCTAACCTTTTAAATATCTTGCTGTCTTTCAAATGATTTCATTAGAACAACTCTGTTTAAATGTTTTGAGGAGATAGATAAATTTCTATAGAGATCTTGTTTAAATCTTGATACTGTATCTCTTCTGGTTTGATTTTTCAATTTCCTTTTTGATGGGTATTTGTTAAAATCGAATTGTGGCTCTATTCCTTTGTGTATTCCTTTTTGGTTTAAATATGTGAGATATTTATATTTTTAAAGGTAGGAATGCTCGGCCTGTTTGGCGTGAGCCTGTCGAATATACTGTGTAGGGTGTAGACCATTGTCTTTCCGTCGATTTTTGATCGTCAATGATGATGTGAGACAGTAGGGAAGGATACTGGTGTACCTGTTTGATTGTTCAATGTTTTGGAAATTTTGGAAGCTCTGTCGTGGTTTTTGTTGACAGTGACTAATGATACTTTGAGGGTTTCATTTGTCTTCTAATTTTTCTTGGGAACAAGTAACTGTCGTGTTACCTTAGTCTAAACGACCCAGTGGAAGTTGTTTTTCTTGTTAGTATGGTAACGGGATTATTTGTTGGCTGTGTATAATATTGAAACATCTATACTTTATTTTATCGACTCAGTGGAGTCCATGATTGAATCGTATATTATTATCTACTGCTGTGGATGTAAATTCATCCTGGTGTTTTGTTATTTGATTTCGTGGAAGCTTTGTAGAGAAAGGAACAGGCTTTCTGACCTCGGTTATTTGAAATAAATAAGGAGTATAGATTTCTTGGGTATGCATTGCATTTCTTTTTGAAAGCTGTTTAATTTGAATATGTTTAAATAGTTGGTGAATGATGCACCAGTGGTTCAATTTGAATATGTTTAAATAGTTGGTGAATGAAGAACCAGTGGGAAGGAATGACACGTACTAAGACCTCTGTATTTCCTGGAATTACTCTTGTGTTGCATGGATTTTGTTGTACAGTTTCTTGGATATATTTTTATGTTCGTTCCTTAAAATCTTGTGCGAAAAATGGGCAAGACTTAGTCGGGTTCTTGATTTGAAGTCGTTAATTAAAAAGTTCTGCCTGAGTTTTTGCATGTACACTATTTACTTGTCCAAAGGGAAACAGTGACAATCGTTTACCATTTCACTGTAGATCAGGTTTAGAGGATTTGAGGAGGTTAACTTGTATCTTCTATTGTTTCAGTTGAAACTTGACTTGATATACTATTGTATGATATTGGACGTTTTGTTAGAGTAATGGTCTGTATCAGGTAACGCGACCCTGTATAAGTTAATCGTAAGTACTTTTGACTAACTTCGATTAGTACAGATTGTATATACAGAGTGTTGTGTTCCTTTCTGATTTCTTATAGGAGGCGATAGTGTATATTATGGCATTGGTAAGGAAATCTCTGTATGGTCTTGTAGATGCATCAATCGCTTATTGTAAATAAGTCTGTTGTTGACAACGATACTTTTAGGGTTTCTGATTTTGGACCTGATTCTAAAGCCTTGCTGTGTTTTAAAAGAAGTAGCATTGGGCTTAGGGTTGATATATATATGAATTGTTGATATGTTAGTTGCTGTACAGGAATGTTGCTGTGTTTCTATTTCTTGATTTAGTACAGCAATCTTGCTTGCGGCTTGTCTAACTTGTTCATTTATATACTGGTTGAATGTTTTCATATGTGAAGACGGTACAGTGATGAACATAGGTATAAGGAAGTATGAATGGATTTGTTCTTTCTCTTCCTTTATTTCATATTTGTTGATATTTGTTAAACAGTGAGAAATTGTTTTGTAACATATTGGTGGAATTCCGAATTGATATGTTGTTCCCTTTTGGAAGAATGAAACGATCTGACCAATGTTGTGATTTTGGATTCAATGATTGTTGTGTACATTCGTTCCTTGATTCTTTTAATATTTGATGAAATATTAGAAAGTGAATAAGACTATTTGTAGCAATGATAGAGTTACATATTTGTAATCATTCTGTATTACAAGGACATAGGCTGAATATGTTTACTTATTTGGATATATGATCTCATTTAAACAGGGTGTTTAATGAAAACAATTGATGGATTGCAATTGTTTTAAAAGTTAGTGATTATCATGCTCAGTTCATTGAACTGACTCATGTTGACTATTTTTGCAGATGATTGCCGTAAGAGGTAAAAGCAATGCAGATCTGACAAGCTGATCAGATTGTTTATTTGATTTATAATGAATTACAGCTTGAATTTTATAGATGTACTATATATGAAAAGATGTTTCTTTTCCGTTGAACATTGCATCAAGTATGCTGTTGCATAAATTGTAATTGTATAGTTTCAAGGAAATGGAAATAAGTGTGTGATACTTATGTGTTGTATTCTATTTCTCATGGATGACCTTCTTTGGTTTATGTAACGAAGGGGCATTATTATTATTGTATAATATGGATGCTTTTGAGATTAATAATGAAAGATTATAAGAAAATGAAATTGAATTCTTATGAGTATTTAGAAGTTCTAATCTGTTCTAGTGAAAGCAATATTGGAATTAAATATTTGTCTTTCTAGAAGATAGGTTGAAAGTGAGCCTAAAGGTGAGCGATAAACAAACTGGATTAAATTACTAATCCCTAGTCCTAAGTATGACAGGGCAATATTAAATTGGATTCTTAATCATTTATATCTTTATACTAAAAAGTATGATATAAATTTAGTTAAGAGAACTGATATGCAAACAAATGGAGTTCGGAAGGCAATCTCAAGCAAAGGTTATGAGATATTGTCTGATTCTGTTGCTTTAGAAACAAGTGTATTCTAATGACTCCTTGATGATAACTGACCGTAATACCTCTACCATGTAATGGGTTTTTTAATAGAGGAGGGTCATCTTAAGACGAAGAATCCAGGGATTTGGAAAGGCTAACCTTAAGGAAAAGTCTTTAAAAGTAATTTAAACCCTAGTGCGTAACGCTGGATGCTGAGTAGATCTTTTCGAGGTGGATTTAAAGGTTGACGACATAAGTCAACTGCAGAGTCGGTACCTCCAAGAAGACTAGGATCTTCTCGAAGTTACAATAATAAAGATGACTTATGGTGACACCCTTTGCATTGATCGCTAAGATTTACACTTGTTTTCGCACGAGTTACCCTGGGACCGATTAAGAACGTGGTCATGATATAAGGCTGCCTAGGAGATTTGGGGTATCATGACACACTGGTTGAACTGCAAGGTTGAACCAGTATGTCATCATATCCCTAATCCTCGTGGGCATCCATATAGCATTATCACCTTGTTAATCTGCCTCCGAGTGATTCAGTTGTGAAAGGAAGGACTGACAGTAGTCAGTATAAGACATTCTATATAACATATGAATGGGGTGAAGGACGTATTCCAGATTGACGAGTATGTCGTTAAGGAATACGAGACATGAACAGTATGTTTCAAATCTTTGGCCAAAGTATCGCAAGCTGCTGATTGCGTTGTCCTAATTCACCTAGTCTAAGGGATGAGATGCCGATGAATAATGGTAACAATTATTCAGTTAGATTCCTTGGACAGAGCATTCTGAATCCCAGATTAGGGAAGATAACCGCAAGAGTAATGTGTTAACACTGACTCTTATTACGCATGAATAGATCGGTAGATTACCGAGTCATGGAATTGAATAGATCGGAGGTACTCCGAGTCATTACAGCTGCATATGGTTGTCTGTTATATAAATGGTTATTTGAATTGTGAGTTCTAAATTATGTATTTAGAACCAGTATGCAATTATCAAAAAAAAAATTGACTTGTTCTATTGTCTAAAATGAGGATGTTACAAATGTGAGAAACTCAATATCATGAATGGCCTTTAACATATCTTCTTTTGACCAACTAGACAAAATTATAACCTTCTTGGTTGAAGTGTTGCCTCTAACAACCACAGTTTCCTCTATTTCATGCCTATTTACTTGACATCTAGCAGGTTCTGGCTTATGATCATCAGTTGTGTTTGTATCTCCTTGATTTGTTGTTGCACCATCCTCTTCACTTATTATTGTAGCATCTTGTTCATCTGTTTCATGGTTAGATGTTTCAATTTCAAATTGTACACCTCGTTTTTTGGGGATATGTTGTCCTCGCTTCAAAATCCTCTTTCTCTTCATCTTCTCAAAATGATGCATTATTAAACAATATAAAATTAGTAACATATGTATTAATATATCAATAAGATCATCTATAAACACTTCTAAAGATGAGGTGTTATCAAATAACACTACATTCATCAGCTTGTTTGTAAGTGATCAAAATCAATTACAATGTTTCACTCGAACATGCAGTCACCCCTTTGGACGTTGTAATTGATATTGATCAATTGATGCATGTCTTGTTAATGTAAGGTTTTATGACATCAAATCATCTTCAGAAGTGAATGCATGTAAGAATCGTAATTGTAATAGCTTGACTACATATGCTGTTATGGTGGCAGCAAATCTGTTGTAATACTGGAATAGTTGGTATGGACCACTTTGGATCTCCACCAGTAAATGTGTTTTTTTTAGATATTTTATTTGATCGATCATATGGAAGCAAATAATATTAAGATATGATTCGAAATTAAAGATATAGGATTAAAAAATGTTTATTTATACCTAGCTGACATACTGTCACTCCTACGTGGCAAGGATTTGGTTCACTTAACCTGTGAACTTAGGGTGTTCGCATACTGGCCCTTCTCCCCTAAACTCTTCTAAAGATGAGGTGTTATCAAATAACACTACATTCATTAGCTTGTTTGTAATTGATCAATATCAATTACAATGTTTCACTCGAACATGCAATCACCCCTTTCGACATTGTAATTGATATCGATCAATTGACGCAGGTCTTGTTGATGTAATGTTTTGTGACATCAAA
Source organism: Taxus chinensis (assembly GCA_019776745.2). Lineage (NCBI taxonomy): Eukaryota > Viridiplantae > Streptophyta > Pinopsida > Cupressales > Taxaceae > Taxus > Taxus chinensis. Next base: position 11,120,345 of record CM034156.1, read on the forward strand.
TCATCTTCAGAAGTGAATGCATGTAAGAATCGTAATTGTAATAGCTTGAATACATATGTTGTTATGGTGGCAGTAAATCTGTTGTAATACTGGAATACTTTCAATGACAATAATTGATAACTGTCAATAATATATTGCATTATTGGCAGCTACTTTGTGCTTGATTTTAAGTAGGGAGAAGAATAATAGTTAAGTTGTAAGGTATAAATAAATAGTTTTCTTTCCTATATCTTTAATTTATGGGAGTAGTGCCATTATGTCAACACCCTAAGTTCACGGGTCCATCGGGCCAATTCCTTGTCATGTAGGGTTGTCAATTTTACAGCTAGCTATAAATAAACATTTCTTTACCTTATCTCTTTAGTTTGGAAACTCTTTATCTTATCTCTTTAGTATTGGGCAGTGTTCACATACTGGCTCTTCTCCCCTACGTTTAAATTAACAGAAGTCTCGGAACATTCATGAAACAAAACCGAGTGGCACATGAAGACAGGTATAATGGGCCCAGGAAGATATCATTCATTTGAAACGTGTTTTGCTCTCTCGACTGAAGCTCTACCCAGTTTTCTGTTTTGTATTAAATGGTACAAATTTTATATCTTATAGAGTTAGCGAGATATATATAAAGAATGTGCTGGATATATTTTTTTTCTTTGTTTCAAGCATTAGAGATGGAAATCCACCTTCTAACAGATCTTGGAAGTTCCTCCCTCTACATTTGAGAAGGATTTTCTGTTAAAAATTCAAGTTTAGGAGATTGTAATGAAAGATTCAATTTTAATTTGTTTGCTAGCTGTTGCATCCTTAGTGTGGAAATTATAAGTAAATACAATTCAATTTATGATAGAAAGTGTACTTATATAAAGGTACTATATTTCATCAATGATAACAAATTACTTACACACAAGTTTGTACTTATGTACTAATAGAGAAAAATGGGAGGACATCTTCCAAAAGGAAAATCTATAGATTAATTAAGGGCTCAAAAAATGACCTTGACCATAAAGGAGTACCTTGGAATAAAAAGGTATTCTACTCTCCACAGGGGGGTCGTATTCTTGAGGCAATGACATCTTAGGTGAAGCCACAACTCTGAAATATGTTTGAGTTGTTTTGGAATTTTGTTACATTCTCTACTTCTAAAGGTGAAGAGGTTTTGGCTCACGTATGTTAGATGATTTCTCTCTTACCTACATTGTACTACGATTTATATTTACTACCATTAATCTTTGTGGATATTGATAATGGTTTCAATTTCAGTTTTTCAATTATATAGGATGCAGTGGATGTTGTTTGTGAGAAAATTCAGTTCTCTACATTTTGCAGATGTCTATGGGTTGAGGACGATACCAATTGATATGTCCAGCACATTCTTGATATATCTGTAAATGACTTATTTTTAGAAAAGGCCCATCCCCCTCAATATGTCTAGATGGGTAATAAGGGAAGACATTGTGAAGTTAATAGTTCTCCTGTCAAATAAGTAAGGAAAATACTTCAAACTAACGCCAAAATCAATCCATACTATATATGATAAATGCAACATTGAAAATTCATCAAATTTGGATTTGAGTCACACCTCTAGGAATTTGGGAGACATTCTCAACATTCAATTGGATAACAAGAGACTTGTGCAATGGTTAGTGGTGCTCATTAAATTATTTACTCGTGCTTTCATTGAAATATAATTTTTTTATTGCAGAACTCTTTTTATTGTGCTTATTTTGGATGCATTTTCTTAAAATTTCTTTGATGACACCATAACTATATCTTTTAGTGTGTAGTGGATTCATTGTTTTTGAAAAAAGCCACTTCAAAGGAAGTGGAGGGGAATTACTATGATAAATTGCAGAGGAATTGTGGCTGAGCCACGAGGAAATTTCAGAAAAGCAGAGTATATATAGCACGCTATTTTATGGGATCAAATGATATCATATATGTGAATCAAGATAATTGACTCCCAATTTGATAAAATAAGGCTCGATGGTATTGCTAGCTCTTTTGGATGTGTAGAAGCTAGAGAGATCTGGAAGGAGACCATGCATAGCAGGAGATGCATGCTTTTGGAAGAAGCTTTGGAGACTCAATTTAAATATAGGAAAGCTGAATATTTAAAGCTGATAAAATGGACTGTATGAAAATGTAGCAACAAATGGGTAGAAGAATGTTAAACGATAGGTAAGGTGGTAAGGATGAGAAGAGGGGTTAGAAATAAGAAGAAGAGATTCTTTCATATGCTGAAATCATGTGAGGGCAAATAGATATTTATACTCTGGCTTCTGAACTAAATAGTTGCATGAAGGATTGGTCCGCTGGTTATAGTCCAAAACCTATTTTAAAATTGTGTTTTTAGCTCTCTTTACATCTATGTATTTATTTACTTTACCACCAATCTTGACTACTCATCAAACATAACTACAGGTAGTATCCTTCAGCTGAGAAATTATAAGCAGTAGGTATGAAAACTAACCTGCAATTTTTGATTTGCTAGACATTTCCTTTCAAAACTTGATAGAAGTAATCTCTTCTTATAAAATCCACTGTAATCAGGCACCCTACAGAAGTAAATCAGTAGTAAACAAGACTAGGAAAGTGAATATATAATACCAACATAGGGGAGAGAGTATCTAATCAAAATGTAAGACATGGATCAAGGTGTAGGGTCTTTTTAATAAAAGGTTGAAATTGATTTTGAGATGATCTTGTGGCTGAAATTATTTGATTTGATATTCATATTTATTATTTACCTTCAAGTGTACAATTTTATTGGTGTTTTTAATGGATGAATTTGAATCTTGAGAAGAAGGTTCCCTCTTTTTTTGCAGGTATGTATTAAAGTCTGGATATGAAAGATCTGGTGATTGAACAACCCATCTTGGAATATGGAAAGGGATGAATTGGAAAGAGAAATATTCAACCCATTAAATAGATATGATGGGTTTGTCAACTAATATGTTGTATTTATACTTTGAACAAATGAGTCTTTTATTGTAGAAAATGAAAGTACCAATCAATATTTATTGTGTACTAAGTAATACTGAGATGTTGATCCTATTCACATATGGTTTATAAAAAAACAATTTTTTGAACTTCAATAATCAAAATTTTGGTTTTTATTCCATCAGGTATTGGATATTTTAAATGCAAAATAATGTTCAAGTATTGGGTAGTGTTCACATACTGGCTCTTCTCCCCTATTATCTTACAGTAATTACACCGAAGGTGTCTTCTTTGAAGAGAGTCCTGCTGGAAAACGTCAAATTCTGGCAGGCTCATTTCCGGCGACGTAATTCCAGCAACACTGTTTGAGCATAAATGTTTTTTATGTTCATCCGGTGTAACTTGCACTTCATGTGCAATTTCTAGTATAATTTTATATGTGTAACAACTCATATATGTAATTGTGTGAGGATAATGCGAGTTGTATATGAACTATAACAATTCAATAAAAATAAGTTTTGTGGAGAGTCTTTAGGGATAAAAGAAATCTTCTAAGGAGAGACTTGTGGGATTGTGGATTGGTGTTGACTCTTTTATTTTATTGTAGGAGAATAATACACTATATATTGGAATGTATTTTAATATTACAAAAGTTTGGACCAAATTTATAGCTTTAACCCATAGTTAAAGTGGATTACCATGTAAGTAACAACATGATACTATAACTCATATACTAATTTGTTTTTACTATCTAAATCCACGTAATCTTTTAATACACTGACACCCTAAAAATGCATACCTATTTCTAGTCATTTCCAATTATCCCTCTCACCTACACAATGTGTCAATTTAGCTAATTTAATTAGCTATTTAAATAGAATAAAATCTATTTATCTACTCACCCTCCACTTCATTGTCCAACTCACTCAAGTTGAACTAACTCACTCCACTCAAGTTTTATAACCCTACAAAGGTGGAAGCAAAATATTCACGTACAACCACCTTTTTGAATAAAATCAAAATCCAACTAGATATTCATTGTCCCTTAAATGAATATTCAAACCTTCCAACTGCACAAACCAAATCAACTTACTAATTTAGTAAAATGCATTCATTTTATTGCAACTCATTCAAACCTTGATCCACAATCCATGGCCTCTCCCTCAACTATAAATATGAGGCTCTCTCCCTCACAATTCATCCGTTCAAAGATTTAAGCATTACAACATTACTTTGCTAAATTGCCATTAAATTTTTCATACCGAAAGGTTGTCCATTTGATCATCCATTGCTTGTAGAATCCTTCTTCCATTTAGAACCAAGCTTGGAGCATACACAACCAAATCATCCAAAGAAATATAATAAGTGTGGTACTCCATTCCAAACTTCAGCTATCTCATCCAAGGTTGCAAGAGGACTTGAAGGAAGGTTTGCATTGTTTGCTATTTATTTATTCCTTTCATCAGTTTCAATTTTCATTGTATACATTCTGGCATGCCTAATGAGACTTAATTATGGAGTATGAAAGGGTTTTGATTATAGAGTATACAAGTGATAGGAATGGATTATGGAGTATACAAGTTTCATAAATCAGGACCAATCAAAATATGCATTCATCGCAAATCTTCCTATCTACTCCATTGACTTAGACCTCGTCCACCCAAGTGTTGTAAATCTTGACCAATCAAATCATAGATTTATTGAAAATATTTCTATCTACTTTGTTGACTTGGACCTTGTCCGCCAAAGTCTCGCAAATCAGGACCACTCAAATCATAGATTCATTGTAAATATTTTGATCTACTCCATTGACTTGGAATTTGTCTACCCAAGTCTTGTAAATAGAGACCATTCAACTCACATTTAACCATGGACATCTTCCAAAATGATGAGTCCATTGCTAACCATAATCCGCAAAAAATTAAAAAAATCAAAAAGCATAAAAAGACAAAAAGATCTTCTATTGTCATCACTTCATCAAAGTGCTATTTAAAAATAAAAAAGTCAAAGAAAAAACATCTTATCCATAGGTACTCTCCTCACTAGGGGAGACCGCTTATACCGTCAACTCATCTAAAAAGAAAAATATTAAACATTTTATTCATTGACATATATCTCAATCATAACATCATCATCTCTTCACACACTTCACCTATAAGACACATGTTAATATTGTTCCTATTCAACATTGTGTACCTCATCCCTAGTATGGTTTTTACCATTTTAGATATTTTTACCTATGTTCTTATCTAGAAGCTTATTGATGGAAAAATCCTCCTTCCAAACAAATTCTCTCCTTAACAAGGAAGCACTATACTTCTTTACCCAGGTCATTTTTCCACCCATCTCAGTTTATGATATTGAATCCTTGCATCTTACTAGTCACATGAGGTTGAGATTCAGAAAAAAAGTTCCTTCGCATCAAGCATAATACAAACAAACAAGACAAAATCAATCAAAAATATCAAAACAACTTTTCAAATCATTACACCTTTAATCTTTCACAGTCTTTAGTGTTGATCCCACACTTCTTAATAGTAGTGTGAGACTAGGAAAGGAGGAAGGTATCTTTACTCGCCTATGTTATGTCTTCGGTGTTGATCTCTTGCCTCTTACTGGTGGCCTGAAGCAAGATGTAGGAGGTCACTCCATACTCCATAATCCATAATCCCTTATCATAATCCATACTCGTTGGGGCATCCAAATGCTTCATCAGGGAAAATCAAGTTGGCCCACTATACTTTTTTGGCATCCATGTGTCTACTATCTTTAAAATGTTATTACTTCGTAATAACACTTTAAGCATGGGAAAACGTAGACACCCTAAGTATGCTTATTATCTACACAATATGCCAAATCACTCTCTAGAACGCATTCAAGACCACTATCCTCCTACATTCCATTAGAATTCACCTGCATCCCTTTAGAATTAATGTATTTAATTCTATAATCCATAAACTATACACTTGCACACCCTGGCTAATTTAATTAGCTATTTAAAAAATTATATATCTGTTTATTCACTCACCCTCCACTCATCTCAACTTCATTATCCATCTCACTCAAGTTGAACTAGCTCACTCCAATCAAGTTCTAGAACTCTATAAATGTGGAAGTAAAATATTCATGTACAACCACCTTTTGAATAAAATCAAAAGCCAACTAAAAACTTATTTCCCCTTAAATGAATATTCAAACCATCCAGCTGGATAGGCCAAATAAACCTGTTAATTCAAGAAAATGCATTCATTTTCCTGCAACTCATTCAAAGCTTGATCCACAATCCATAACCTCTCCTTCAATGATAACTATGAGGTTCTCTCCTTCACAATTCATGCCTTGGAATATTTGAGATTTTGCAGCATTACTCTGCTAAATCACCATTAGAATTTACATACCAAAAGGTTGTCTATTTGATCATCCATTGCTTGTAGAATCCTTCTCCCATTTGGAACCAAGTTTGGAGCATCCAAAACCAAATCATCCAAAGGGATCCAACAAGTGTGGTAATGCATTCCACACTTCACCTATCTCCTCTGAGGTTGTAAGAGGACTTGAAGGAAGGTTTGCATTATTTTTTATTGGCTTATCCCTTTCATTTGCTTCAATTTTTCTTGTATATAGAGATTAAAGAGCACACACGTCATATTAGATTCATGAAAAACATGTTATCATGTACTTACATGGGTTTAAATAGGGTGGCGAGGTTAAACATTCAGGGTTTGAGTTACCTTACATTGGTGATGAGTTTGGTGTATGAGCGATTCTAGTTATATGTTAGGACAATACCATTGGGCCTAACTAGGGAGATCATAGCACTTTGTTGAAGGGGAAACATTGAAATTGACAAATGTCGACATTATCATATAACCTTAATTGGAAATGTAAGAGTCTTAGTATGGGGACGGAGCTTTATTGGTGGAATTATCCCTTGCAAGGCATGTCAAGGACAGGTTGGGTTACATCAAAGTGCATGAAGTGAACAAGGTACCCCAACACTTTAGATATCTATTAGAAGATGTCATTCTAGACATGTACCTATAGTATATCATGGTTCTTATGAGTGGTAGAATGCTCGCTTAGGTAGACTACACTAGACCTAATTGACTATAGATTTATCATTGTAGTGAATTTAGGAGGGGTAGTTCATCCTTGTAGGAGGGACCAAGGGAGGATAAGTACGATACTGCCTCCACCACCACCACTAAGGAAATCACAGCGACCAAGCCATTAGCCACTACAACAATCAGTGGTAGTAATAGTGGCATGACTTGGTCAAGGACCAATGCCTATTTAAACTATATACCTAGTTGGTCAGGGGGAGGTCGTGATGACCAAGGAGAGGGTGGACATGTCTATGGTATCATCAGAGAAGAGGAAGTAGGGTTCATTTTAAGACCCCCTCCCCAAAAAAAATTGTATAGATTCCTTGACGAATATTTGAAAATGAATTTTGAAATGATGGTGAATATGAAGAAAATAGGATTCGAAATGATGGCGAATCTTTTAATAATAGTGTCGGTCAGTAGCATATTTCGATTAACAGTATATATTGTCGATAACATTTAAAAAGAGTGACTTGACAATAAATTTTTCCTCATGAATATGGAGCAAAGAAGAAAAAAAAATTTAAAATGGTTTTTTGTGAAAAAATGTAAATTTTCCTAATTTTGTGTGGATTTATTTTTGAATTCTTTTGATGTTAACAATTAAAATGATCATCTTGATGAGAAATTTATCCTCCCAAAATATAGCGTAAGCACAAAAAAATACCGTATATATATTTCTGTCTAACAACATCGCTAAAAACTCTACCTTGCGGTAATGTCACCAGTTGATAACATGAAAAATGCTACCGACCAATATCATGAAAAACACTACCAAATATTGTCGCGTGGTAATGTCACCAGTCGATAACATGGAAAATGCTACTGGCCAGTAATGTTACTGGTTAGTAGCATGTAAAATGCTACCGTCCGGTGACATGGAAAACTACTACCCGTCCAATAATCGAAACATGTTACCGTTTAGTGATGACATCATGCTAGTGTGCGGTGCCCTTATGGATGTTCCCATCCAGAAGCACACTACAATTTCCGTCCGGTTACGCCACTTATATCTTTTGATTTTTGGATTGTACTTTTTTCTTTTTCACTGGCTTATTTGCTTTTACCTTTGGCTTCGACTCTAGATCTCAAAATTAATTTTTTTTTAAACTATATTTTATTACTACATTATATAGTGAATTAATCCTATATATAATATGGAGAATATACCAACATTGGTTGACCCTTAGTGGAAATAATAAGGTTAAATTAGGGTCAAATTTATTTATGAACCGTAAAATTTTGGCAAACTTGCTACCGTGTTGTAGTAAAAAAATCACCAATTTCAAACTTCCAAAAACCTAATATTCACAAACTTACGAATATATGCCCCTAAAATGAATCCTGGGAGGAGGGGAAAATGAAGAATACAAGCCTTCTGATGTGGGGTCATACCCAAAGTGGTAGGTAAGGATCCAAGTAGGCTAATTCTGAATTGTTTTATTTTCTGCATTCCTACTATTATATATATTTATATCATTATAGTAAACAATTTTTCTATTCCTAGTATTAGTGGTTTTCTCATGGAAAGAATATCTAAATCTACTATTTTTGTGTGTATGTAGATACTACTATATGTTGGAGGAAAATGATCAAGGACACTTAGTAGATACGTCTACTACAACCTTGGGGAAGGCCCCAAATGAGCTATAGTGATGTAGGAGCATCAAGAACTAAAATTCCATAAGGTCATATGAGACCACTTGAACATGTTTGTCTAGGAGTGTGCAAGTGATTTTTCTTGAGTAAATGAATGTCAAGTTTAATGTGTTTGTAAGAGTGAAAATGAGTGTAAAAATGTGACATTAGTTGTCCTTACACCTAAATAAGACCATATTTGATGTAATGTGAGTAAAAACAGGGCTTGAAAACGTATGGAGGACATCTTGGAATGTTGTTTCATCCAATTCCAAGATGGAAGTGTGTTTTGAGCTCATTTAAGAGCTAAATTTGGCAACTAGTTAGGCTAATTGAAAGATTAAGAGAGGGATTCATGAGAGAATGGGCTATGAATGAACATGGAGGAAATGTAACAAAGTTTCATAAGGAAGAAAAAAAGTATTTTTGTGTTGGACATATGTTTTTATTAATGAATTGGATATTTGTAGTGTTTTTAGTAGCTTTATAACTTTTTTAGGTAAGACCATATCCTAGGGCAATAGGTTGAAAAATAACAATCATTAAAGGAGGTATGTTTCTTCCTTACTGGTAAAATACAGAGTAAAGGGAAGGTATAAGGAGTATCTGTGATTTTTCCTAGCCTTTGAAATGTTGTAATTTTTCCTGTAGCTCCAATTCTTAGCTTTTTGGCCCAAACTAGGGCTTTGCATAAATTTAATTATATCTGGTTAAAATTGATTAAATTTTGGGGGCATCTATGTCTGGTAACTTGGAATAAGTATGTTAGTTTTCATCTCCTAATTCACACTTGAGAGGAAGATCCATCAGGATTTGTATTGCAGACTGTACAGGTACAAGGAAGAGGAAAAATTGAAGTACATGGGTGGTCAAAATTTTGAGTCAAGCTAAAAAAAATTTAGACACCATATTATGAACATTCATGAGATGGATCAATAAATTTCCAAGTGAGATTATAGCCACAAGTATCTACTGTTACAATTTAGGGCCAAAATAGGCCTAATTGGCACAATACAATCCAAAGGAGGCACAATTCCGTACAAAGGAACATATAGTGAAACTTAGGCACATACAAGGACTCCATAAAAGGTATCCAAATCTATCTAGAAGGGTTGGCATTGTTTCAAAGTAATTTGAGATCTAGCTTAGTTTATGGGTAGAGAAGGCTACAAGCCAAAAAAGGCTTAATGAGAGGTTACATGTGAAATGTAAGTATCTGACTGTACAAAGGGTCTAAACACCTTGGGATAGGTTAGATGATGTTTCCTAAAGTTATTAGAGGCATATCAAGAGTTTGCATGAATATTTGAGCATCTAGACCAAAGAGACATATTAGGTATAAGATTGTGTATCAAGGATCATGCATGCATAGTGGTTGTGTAAAGGATACAATGTGTGTGAAATGGATTCAAGAGAATGGGAAGGGTGTTAAAGTGATGATGGAATTTCATGAACATGGATCTATGATCAATGACCAAGGTATAGTTATCTCATTGGTTGCATGTCATATGAACACTAGTACTAATATGAATATGTGCAAGGAAGCAATATACCTCAAGCTTGTTTGAGCACATGATATAAGACTAGTAAAATGCAAAGGAGATCCTAAATTTTAGGGGAGGTATGAGGTAGGATAAGCTAAATTTGGAGCTATTAATGGAAGGGTAAGGTAACTAGAAGATAAGATTTCAAATAAGAAGAAGATGGTGAAGTTGAATATGAACCCTTGCACCATTTTGGTATAAGAGTTGGTTGCTTTGTTAAGATAAGATATATTGAATTTTGAAGCATTTAAAGTTTATTGAAGAGTGTGTGAAAGTTATAGTTAGTAGCATGGTAAAATAGAAGGAACCATCCCTACAAGGGATTATGGATTAGATCAAGGGAGAAGTGATGAACAAGATGAATGACTTGATGAATGGTCAAAGGGATATGAATTATGAAATTAGAAACGTAGAGACAAGGATGAAAAATGTGGAAGCAGTATGCTCAGGTATAGAGAAGTCAGATAATGGAGATGATGATCACAAGTATGGAGAATCATTCTTGGTAAGAAGAGTTCTCTTACAACAACCAACCAAATCTTAGGAGCTAGTCTGCAGGAGAAGCCTATTCAGAACTAGATGCAAGACAAGAGGTCAGTCTTGCAATGTCATTATTGATAATGGAAATAAAATTAACATTTTTTCATAGGAAATGGTTAGTAAGTTGGACTTAAGAAGGTTAGTTCACCCTACACCTTATAGGGTAGCATGAGTGCAGAAAGATCATCAAATTTTAGTCAATCAGCAGTGTATGGTTCCATTTCAAATTAGTAGTCTAAGAGATGAATTTTTGTGTGATGTGATGCCTATGGATGTATGCCATTTACTCTTAGGTAGACCATGGCAGTATGATAGAAGGGTAGTGTATAATGGAAGATTGAATAAATGTTTTATAATGAAAGATGGAATAGAACATGTTTTTGTGCCTTTGATGGATCAACATGCAGGTACTGAAAGGAGAAGCATGGTGTTTGGATTCAAGGAGTTTGTTGAAAAGACCAAAAATAAGGTCTTGACACTCATGAAGGAAGAAAAAAGAGTGAGTGATCCATTGTGAGAAAGATAATGCAAGACAAATGTTGTCAAGTAAGAGAAGCAGTTAAGATCCATTGAAAAGGATCATGAAATGCAGGTGAAATCCCAAAAGAGGCTGAGAGAGAACATGAAGTCCTTAAGGAGAGAGAAGAATGACTAAGAATGTCACTTGAGTCACCAAAGTGAATGTGATAACAACAAGAAATAGTATAGCCTTGAAGAAGACTAAAGGACAGGAAATAGTCCTTGAAGATCTTATGAAATATCATGAAGAGCAGGTGTAAGAGAAGACACAAGAGAGTGTCATGAAAGGAATGGAAGAAAACATGTCATTTGAAGACCAAAATAGAAAGAGTGAAGAGTAGCTAGTCCTTGTAAGCAAACTAAACCAAGAAGAGAGCATTTTTGCAAGAGAAAATGAAGATGAATTCAAAAGAAAGAAGGATGATTTTCAAAAAGAGCAGCAATGTCTTGATGAATATACCATGAGTAAAGAAGAACATAAGATAAGGATACAAACCAGCCTATGAGAGGATACAAGGGAAAAAAAAGTTGAAAACATGCATGGAGTATCCAAAGAAGGTAGTGGAGCTCTGGTTTTTGAATCTAATTATGTGTTGGCATGTGTGAATGCAGGTTGCAGGGATCATTTGTCAAGAATGGTCATGAATGGACCAAGAACAAGTAAATTTAGTAAAAGGTGGAACAATGAAATGTTCCTAAAGACCTCAAAAGGTCTGAAAATATCTTCTCAAAAAAATAGAGCCTACAAGATGTAGAGTAATGGCAATCAAAGCATGATGAAGTCAAAGAAAGGAGAAGACTTGAATCAACCAACCTCATGGGGCATGACACAAAACCAAGAAGTAGTGAGTGAAATTGAAGTAATTTTGGAGTCTACATGGTTGCAGGTAGACCAAGACAAGTTTTCAAGAGTAAAGGAGTTTCTTATGTATTTTTGGAGCAACAAGGAGAGTTTGATACAAACCAAAGAATTCAAAAGGATCCAAAACAAGTGTCTAACACAACAAGGAAGTATAAATGATATTTCTTGTAAGTATGTTCTCAGACTTCATGAAAAATTCAGAGGTTGGAGTACTAATATTAGAGTGTTAATTATTCCAAGGGAAGTTATAGAGGTAAACATGAATATAAGTAAAAAATGTGAATAGGAATCTAGTCAATATAGTGAGTTTACTAGATGAATATTAGTTAAAAGAGAACAAATGTTTAAAATGGAGAACAAGTTGATGAAGACAGAGCATGAGGAGTTTTCTAAGACCACAAAGAGTAACCACATGCAAGGGTGAACATATGAGAGAGAAAATAGGGAAGGTTGAGGAAAAATCAGTTGGGAAAGAAGATATTACAGTTAAAGAATCAGTCCTCAAGACTAAACAAGAGCATGATTTAGAGGTAAGTGTACGTACCCAAAATTGTAAGGTACTGCACTACCGGAACAACGTAACACGTGCCCCAATGATGATACAGGTCTCCTCACAAGTTTTTTAGGATCCAGAAAAACTCCCCAAGTGTGCGTTAACATCCTGCATGCCTCGCTTAGCCCCTGCGTGCTTTGTTTTTCTCTTTTCCCCTCTTTTCTTTATGTTTTATTCTTCAGTGACAAAACCACTGCCATGCTCAGGGTGGCGGTCCTTCACGCATTTTCCAGAATGTTCTTTTTAACGTGACTCATGTAAATTTCAACGTTTACCAGCTTTTTTCACCGCCTTTGGCTTGCATTAATGATTCTGGTTCCCTAGAATAGTGTTTTGGCTTTGTTTATGATTTAAGAGTTCAATTTGGTTTTTACCTTTGGGTGAATGCAAATGCTATAAATAGTTGGCTTGTGCCCAAGCAAATGGCCCCTCAAATTTACCTCTCAATTTCTCATTTCAGTAGTTTAGTCTTTTGTTTTGCTTAGGATTCATAGTTTAGTTCATTGCATGCTTAGTTAATGTTATTTTTCCATTAGAAAGCCACATATCCATCTTGTGCAAGTGTTGTCATTACTTCATGCAGTCCATTAAAATAGAGCAGTTTAATTCTTAGTAGGAAGCCATTAAAGTTGCAGGTTTTACTTGTCAAACATGATAGTTTCATGTTCTGGACGTTTTATGTTGCATGACTCGCAATAAATCCCGCTAGGAATTGCGTAAGACAAGCTCTGTACTCTTGCGCTATCCCTCTCCTACTCGCATTGTATTCAGTCTGTATTCTAAGCTGCCTTTGTTCTGAAATCTACTTCTGTTGATGCTAGCATTACACGCTTTTCTGGATCCACATGAGCACAAAGGAACGAGGAGATCACACTGAGGGGACAAAACCACACTCACCATCGGATTCACCACTATTATGCAAAATCCAGGTTCTAGATTTCAAAGTTCTAGTTAGAAGCATATCAAATAGAGTAGCCAATCGCTTTATTTCAGTCAATTTTACTTTCGACATTGCCAGGGAAGCTGTGGGGATTGATAGTTTCTGAGAAACTATGATTCATTCCTCACTTCTGAGGTAGGATCAAGAGTCTTTCAAATAGATTAGATCATTTATTTCATTGTTTAGAACAGATTTACAACTGCACAGGCAAGTAGCTATACTTGGTTGCTTTGTTTGTTTTAAATTTGTCACTAGATTAATTCTCAATTTCTAGATATATTAAAATAGTTGCTACTCCAATTCCATTCATTCAAATTTATCAGAAAAATACAAAAATAGAGAAGTTATATATGTTATAGATATACTTCACATAGTTAATTTCACTTTGTTGTAATTGGATTTACATTGTTGCTTTTGTATGACAATCACGGGACCTAGAGAGCCCAGAGAATACGTATTCAATCCGATCGTGCCCCAACCCAATCTTGTCACAGAAATAACTGATATAGATCAGAATATTAGGATCCAATTCTTCCGAACAACAACAAATTTACAACAGATCAGCCTCCAGTTAAGTGGGTTAAACATGGAAGACGACCAAGCGCACACGTTTTGGTCAAATCAACCAAACTACAGATTACCCTAGATACATATCTGCATGACTGTAGAAGGGCTTGGAAGAGAGAAAACATTAAGTTGTGATCCTTTGGTCCCACAGCCAGATGCAAGAGATACTCTCACAGATATAGATACTAGCTTAAGAATTCAGGTTGCACGAATGCCTGTGAGATACTCTGAAAAGATCACACAACTGTTAATTCTGAATATAGAGGCTGAGAAAGCATATGACTATTAGATATTAGGGATTAGGGACTGAGTCCGAACATGACCATAGCAGGACCACAACAAATGGGAATCTACAGTTGTGACCCACAAATCCCACAGCCCAACGAATCCATAGGTGAATCAGACGTAGATGCTGTCCTACGTACATTAGTATTCAGATCTACTCCACTTCCACCTACCATCATCGAACAGTTATCCTTGTTAGATGTAGCAGCTAACAAAGCTAAGAATTTCTAGACCAGGCCAGAGAATCGCCCATAGGGTTAACTATATTTACCATCCACCCTATGACCTTATCTGGAAACATACACGAAACTATCCCAGGTCATTTTCTACGTATTCCGCAACCCATAGACCGAATCACGCTAGAGCTCGATATTGATTGGAGCCTTCAAGAAGTCATCCTTGTAGATCGATCTATCACACCAGTTCAGGTTAGGAGGGCCTTCTTTGCCTTAGATTCGCAGTTTCCACTAGTGCGCGTCAAAGACATCAGATTACCTAACTATTTTGTCTACATCCCACACATATTCCATCCCCACCAGTTGTCTTGGCACGACCTCGAGAGGTCAGGTGCGAGGAAGAGTTACTTGTAGATTCCCACGCTCGCTTGTCACTTTTCCATCGTACAAAATTGGTGAACCCAATGTGAAAGAAATAGTTCTTCCTCTTTTATTTTCAATTCTTCCTTCCACCTTCACTTTTTCCCATTATTCTGCGGGTATTCATATACCCCCCGAATATGTCAGGATTCGATGCATATGGTAGACCTCTTCTAGGTCTTGAAGCATACTATGCTCAACTGAATAGACAGTCATCACCCTCGCTCTCAGTATGGGGTGAAAAATATTCAAATAACCAATTATCAACACAAAATCCATCTCCAAGGGTCAGATATAGCCCATATTTCCAAAAAAGAGGAGTTGGATCAGCTCGCTCAAACACAACACACAGAGCCTTCAAGCTCAAACAATATGACGTCTGCAGGAGAATCTAGTTCATCTCCTCAAGTACTGCTTAGACCACAAATTAGTAGAAAAACTGACCCATACCTAGTTTTAGATGATGAACATTCAGTACATTATGCCAAGAATGAACAATGCTCTCGAAGTATGTACCCACCTATAGGAGGTTTACAAACACAACCCGAGGTCTCTTTTCAAGAAAATACCTCCATGCCACGTCATACAGGAAATGCCCTCAGGGAAACTTGGCAGGGCAATGATCAGTTCATATCAGGATATCACATGCCTATACAACACCAAGACATACAACAAATGTCACTAAGACAAAATACCGCGACTTCACCAAATGAAGTCATTTCAACATTAGTAGAAAAAGTGAGTGGGCTAGAACTTGCTCAGGAAAATCACCATTCTCAATTCATGCAGGTAAGAAATTATAATCCTCCACACCATCCTAAACAAGTAGACATCCTCATAGGAATAGGCATGTTAGGCATGAATCCTCAGTATTCACAACAAACACCAACAAGAACCACCATTTCTAACACCGCTCCGATACCTCCCAGTCTAGTACAGAATAATCCATTCCTAGACAACACCCCTTCATACTTAAACATATACTCCAAATCACCAGAAGGGGACATGTTCTCCTCTCCTGGCATGTTTTCTCAAACACAAGGACTACCTTACGCCCCTGCCAATGCATACGCTACGCCATATCAACAACCCATTCCACCTCCACACCCTCAGCAAGCACCATCAATGGTCGAAACCTATGCGATAGGGACAAATTTAGAATACTTGAAAGAGCCCTTAGATTTCACCATACGAACCGTCATGCTTCCAATGCCTCTTCCTGATTTACCTAAATACAAAGGTGAGGGAGATCCGAATGCACATATCAAGGCTTATGCCACACCCATTTGGGAATTACTCCCTTGGGATGGGGTTGTCACTAAAATATTTCCCAAAACCTTGGAAGGTATCACTCTCGATTGGTATTATAGAATACCTGAGGCTTCCATCCATTCATTCAAACAACTCATTTCAGAGTTCATCGAGGCATTTGACATGAACAAACTATTAAGAACAGGAATCAGAGAATTTTTGCACATTATGTAGGAACACAATGAATCTGTTGCTCATTTCATCCAGAGGTGGCGTACAATTCTTTATTCTTTAGCCAGTACTCCAAATATGGACCAAATGGAACTATGTGATTTATTCCTTCATTATCTCAGTAGATAAGTGAAGGAAGAAGTCCAGAAGTTCCCACTAAGGAATTATGATGAAGTACTTAAGAGCACTCTTTGAATAGATAAAGCGGCAATAGATAGCAGTTGTAAGACATATGGAACAAACGGGAGATTAATCACCTCCAACCAGAATACTATGGCTTATCCTACTACCACAAGCGTCAATCAAGGACCTAAAATCCTTAATAAAAATCACAGAGTGACAACATATGGAGTAACTGATCAGGTAAAAAGGGTAAATGTTGTGAATACTCCACCGCTAATAAACAACCAACGAAACAACAACTTTACCCCAATAATCAATACAGTGGATTTTAATCATCCACAACACAACAAAAACAACAACGGTGAAACCCTACACAAGGTCCAAGCCAAAGATCAACTGGATATCAAAACCAAAAATAGAAAATACAAGACTTTGATCCTAATAGGCAACGGTTTGATCAGAGCTTTGGGCCATGATATGCGTCAAACCAGCAAACAATGAATTAAAATCCTAACTCGTATTGTGGCTTCCACAAAATTTGGGGCCATGACACTAGAACATGCCGTGACTACAATAAATTCATGCAACGTTTGCCAGAGGAACAAAGACAACTTTTCATAGATATGTTCTTGGCAGATCATACATCACTAGCACCAAATACTTTTACAGGGGCAGTTTCCCCTCAAAATTCACCCCTCAAGATCTTCAATGATCCGCTCCCAAATCACAACAACAACAAGTTAAATTCAAATGGGACAAACAAGGGTGTAATGATAGGAAACCATGATCATGAAGCCTTGACTTCATTAAATCCATTAGTTGCGCCATAATTAGGAAGTCAACCATGACCCAAGATAGTCGGTTTAGTGTAGTTAGATGCCGAACTACCCATGGAAGCTGTAACAAGGACACGAGAGTATTCCTCTCAGATAAATCCAAGTTACCTACCGGAGGCAGATAACATCCAACAAATGTTAGTAAGACCCGTATGTACCTATGATTTAATCAGTGATCTAATAAAAACCTTCTCACACATTTCTTTTTTGAACTTACTAAAGAATTCTCTTACCCACAGGGCTGCTCTTTTAGAGGCATTAGGTTTAGGCCATCTAATTAACATCACTCCACCTCCTAAAACACAGGTAAACCATATAGACTTTGATATACACCCTCCGGGGCAGCCGGATAGGGATATAAAATTCATATTCGAAATAAATAAATGCCAAAAGATGCTGAGATTGCACGCCGAGGTGATCCAGCCTTACATTTGCAAGTATGGATTTATAACAATTATGTAAAACGTGTGATGGTTGATGATGGGGCAACGGTTAACATAGTCCCCTTCTCTTTCCTTCAAAAGTTAGGGTATGGAGAAACAAATTGTTCCACCACTCAAAATACACTAAGAGGCTATGATAGCCTTAAAGCCACCTTGATTGGAACTATAATACTGCCGGTCACCTTAGGACCCAAAACAATCCTGACTAAGTTTTATATTATAGATTGAGAAACCAACTATAATATGATCCTTGGCCGACCATGGATACACCGTATGAAGGCAATCCCTTCTACGTTATTTCAAGAAGTAATATTCTTGCATTTAGGAAAGATATTCGTAGCCAAAGGTTATCCAAAACCATTCGATATACACATAGCTAACTTAAAGAAAAGACCAGGAATTCACTCGGAGTTTGAACTCCCAACAAACCAACTTAATAAACCCACCGATGAAAAACCGGAAGAAAATTTGGTACCTACGATAGATCTTGAAACTATAAGCCTAGGCAAGACAATCCCAGCCCTCAAAGATGAGGTTAATAATATAGAAATAGTATCATTAGGAACTACTGCAAATTTTTTTGACTTGCTAGAACAAGATCTACCAATGTTCCTACCATTTGATTTTGTAGGCATGGGATACACCCTAGGTGTCGGTTCTCTCCCAGCAGTAGATCTCTGCATGGTAGAGGTAGAAGATGTTAACACAACAAATATCCCAATACCCATATTCATAGATAAGTATTGGACTCTCCATTTTGATGGATCTAAATGTCATTACGGAGCTGAAGCAGGTGTAATTATTACTTCTCCTGAGGGAAAAGTCCTACCATTTTCCTTTAAACTAAATTTTAAATGTACAAACAATGGGGCTGAGTATGAAGCCCTCCTCCTTGGCCTCATCTTAGCTAAGAGGATCAGTGTTAATAATATCAGGGTGTTAGGAGACTCATAATTGGTAGCAAACCTAGTCTTTGAGATGTATGAAACTAGAGTTGAGCACTTACAGCTCTACAAAATAGTTGTATTGAATTTAAGCAAGGAGTTTGACTTCATATCAATTGAAGCAATCCCGTGAGAGAAAAATCTTCTCACTGATTCAATAGTGACCTCAACGTCACACTTCACTCCAAATAGTAAGTTGGAGGATACCCATTTCATGGTATCCCTTCGTACCGAACCATTAGTAAAAAATATGTCAAATCCTCTCTTAACAAATAGAAATGAAAACAAATCTACTATCCTAGACCACATTGATAGTGATATAACCACTCTGAATTACTTAAATGCCTATGCAGTGTTACATATTACCCGTCACATAGTAGATTTATCCTTAATCCCGCATTCATCTTCCTACTTCGGAAATCCCATGACAGAGCTTCCCCCACAAGAGGAACTTAGCATATACATAGTTGAGAATGGAGACGATCTGAAATAACCTTCAGCCCCGCCTGAGTTTGAAGAAAGTAACACTTCTCTAATCGAAGAAACAATCGATATTAACATTGGAATAGAGGATGAACCAAGGATATTGAAGTTAGGATCCTCGTTAACTCCATCGGAAGTAGAGATACACACTCAAATCCTCAAAGAACATCAGAAGGCTTTTGCATTTAATTATAAGGAAATGACAGGGGTGGCACCACACATTGCAGTACATAACCTCATCACTAAATCAGATGTAAAGCCGATTAAACAAAAATTGAGACCAATGAAACCTAAGGTAGCTCTCATGGTGAAAGAGGAGGTAATGAAACCCCTCCAAGTAGGATTCATCAAGCCAATTGATTACTCTCAGTGGGTATCTAATATCGTTCTTGTTCTAAAAAAGAATGGGAAGGTACACATTTGCATAGACTTCCGAGACATTAACAAGGCATTTCCTAAGGATGATTTCGCGTTACCATCCATAGACGTCATTTTTGACGCAACAACTAGATTTGAGCTTTTGTCTCTCATGGATGGATTCTAAGGATACAATCAAATCAGAATATCTAAACAAGATCAAGCTAAAACCACGTTTGTAACTCCTTGGGGAACTTATTGCTATGTTGTTATGCTATTCAGTCTCAAGAATGCTAGCGCTACATACCAGCGCACTATGACGTATATATTTCATGACCTTATTCATAAAATTGTGGAAACCTACGTAGATGACTTGTTGGCCAAGGCCAAGAAGCATCGTGACCATCCGGAAGTGCTTCGCATCATTATTTCACATCTGATAGAATACGGAGTCACCCTAAATCTAGAAAAATGCATCTTCGGTTTAACAGGAGGGAATCTCCAAGGTTACATTATATCGTCATGTGGGATCAATGTTGACCCAACCAAAATTAGGGCTGTTCTCAAAATGATCCCACCTTCAGATGAATATGGAATCAAGTCATTTCTCGGAAAGCTTGGTGCAATCTGGAGATTCATCCCAGACTTAAGTTTCACCATACATGCAATCAACAATTTACTCAAGAAAGATTATAGTATTGATTAGACCGAAGATTGTAATGAAGCTTTTGACGTAGTTAAGTTTTTCTTGTTATCACCACCTACGTTAATGCCACCTAAGTTAGATCACGCATTAATTTTATATTCGCGAGATACCAATGTCTCGCTAGCCTGTATACTAGCTCAAGAAGATGATGACAAGAGAGAACATGTAATCTATTTCATTAGCCAAATGTTTCTCGACTATGAAACACATTATACATAGGCAGAACGAGAATTCCTTGCCATAGTCTTTGTAATCAAACACTTAAGACATTATATGCTAAATCAAGAAATGAGGGTCATTGTTAAGATAGAGCATTTACGAACTTTCCTCACGCAAGGGTCCTTGTCTAAAAAGGTTGGATGCTTTATACCCTTAATGGGTGAATTTGAATTAACATTCATAAATCAAAAATATGTTAAAGGACAAATCATCACGGATTGGTTAGCTAATAACCCACTAGACGGAGGTGATCTAGTAGATATGGACTTTCATGATGAATGCGTATACTACGTCAAAAATAGACCTCCCATCTCTGAGTGTCCTTGGTATACTGACATTATTAATTACATCATGGATCATGCATATCCAGAAGGCATTACACCATAACAAAGAAGGTGGTTACTCATTATTGTAGCCAAATACGTCGTTATAGAGCAAGTGCTCTATCGAAAAGTTTTCGATGGAATGCTTCTAAGATGTGTCGACACAGAAGAATCAAGGAAGATTATCCATGAATCTCACAGTGGAATGTGTGGAGGCCACTTCGGTGACCATGTCACTGCTCATAAAATACATTGGATGGGCTATTTATGGCCTACTCTAGAACACGACGTAGTAGAGTTTGTATGAAGGTGTCATAAGTGCAAAGAATTCTCCCATGAGATCCACATGTCGACAAAAGCTCTACAACTAATCGCTACTCCATGGTCCTTTTCTACATGGGGCCTTGATTTGATAGGGAAATTCTCTCCCTCGTCTACAGATGGCCATAATTTCATAATCACGGCCACCAAATATTTTACCAAGTGGGTAGAGGCTATGCCTCTTAGTACTATACCGGGTTCTGTAATCGCCAAGTTCATTTTGAACCAAATCATTTGTAGGTACGGTGTCCTACAAATCATTATCTTGGATAATGGGACTTATTTTAAGAATGATGAAGTTCACAAATTATGTAATAATTTCAAAATAAGCCATCATATGGCCTCCTTGTATTACCCCAAAGCCAATGGACAAGCAGAAGCAACAAATAAAACATTAAAAGCCATTCTCCTTAAAATGGTGAAAGAAAACAAATGATATTGGCATTTGAAGTTATATCCGGCCTTATGGGCCCACCGAACCTCAATAAGAACACCAACAGGAGTGAATCCTTTCTCGCTAGTATTCGGGGCAGAAGCAGTTCTCCCGCTTGAGGTTGAAATACCCAGTCTCCGTATCTCATTACAAGGGATCCTGGATGAAGATGCTTACAGAGAAGCACATATTTCCCAACTAGAAAGCCTAGATGAAGCTAGGTTAGATGCTGAACAACGGCATAGAGTCTATGCTGACTGGATGTGCCAGTAGTATAACAAGAAGGTCTATGAATGAGACATATATGAGGGTGATCTAGTTCTAAGGCTAGACATCCAGATCAACAAAAAGACTAGAAAAGGAAGGAAGTTCCGACCCAAATGGTTGGGCCCATACCGAGTCATGAAGGACTATGGAAATGGTGCATATCTCTTATGCACACTAGAAGGTGAAGAATTTTGTGAAATGGTCAATTCCCTACACCTTAAACTATTCTATGCATAAGCAACCAGCACTACTTTTATAATTATAGCTACATTACATCTTCATATAGTTAGGATCATTTAGTCCGCTTGTTTCATACAATTTTTTGATCAAGGAATTTTTTCTTAAAAGTAATTCATTACAAACTTCTGATGTTATTGGCGTAAACACTCTAATCATACTTCTCCATTTCCATGATATCGTCAACTATTTCAGAATCATTTCATCAAATAAAGCTAGATATGAAAAAGTCTTAACGGTAACCATATCAAGGTTTTCATACTTGTTCTTACTTTTGGTTTATTCTTAGGATAGGTGTCTTGCCTATGGTTTGTTCTAGAAGCTTCATCATGTCACATCTATCCCATATGAATATCTCTTTGGAAGTAAGAGCATGCTAACATTTTACTCAAACAAACAAGTCAAATATAAATCAAACAAAAAATTTAAAATTTACACATTTCCTTGCCCCACCAACCTTTGGTGATGAGCTTGCATCTCTTACTAGTGACATAGGGTTGGGAAAGGATGGAAATGCCCTTACTCGCCTATTCCTTACCTATGGTGATAAACCCACACTTCTTACTAGTAGCATGGGGCAAGGTGTAGGGGGTCCTCTTGACAAACAAACGTTAAATATCATAAACAAACAATTCAAATCTTGAAGTCTTGAGTAAAAAAAAAATGAATCAGATGTCCAAAATTCCAAGAGAGTTAAAGATCCTAAAAACCACATTTTGTCTACCATGTGGCCATCTACGGATCTAAGTCTAGATAAACTGCAAAGCAAGTTGCATCCCAAACTATGGAGTCACTCGAGTAGAGTAGGCTTGTAGCATCCTAAGTTGGTTATACCAAAGCTTTTTCTATCTTTCATCACCATCGTTTCAACACATTTCATAACGTGTGCCCTTTCTAGCTCTCGGTGATGAGCCCTTGCATCTTACTAGTTGCGTGGAGTTAGGAGTGGGGCATGTCTATCTGCTCATCATACCATATTATCTTCACCACTTTGCCAAAATAGATACAAGGTATCAAAATTGCTTAAAGAAACTAAAGATCAAAATCACATTGTATTTACATTATCATATATCAGCATCATGAAGTACAAAAAGAAAGTAGACACTTGTATCATTTGTTCTCCATTGCATACATTCTAAAAAGCATATAAGCATAACATCATAGTTTACATGTGGAAGTGGAAATGGAAGCAAGGTCATAAATGCCAAGAGTCTGATCCAAAAAGAATATATATATAAATGGTAAAAATTCCTCTACAATGCATCATGCGCTAAGCATGGTCAAAATGCTCAAAGAGCCCAAGAAGTACAAAAATATCATACAAAAATCTAAGAGAGCCAAAGTGGCTTCTCAACCCCTATGAGATCCCTATGAAGGTGCATGCCCAAGCCTAGGACTCTAGCTACGCCGGTGCTTTGAATACACGGAGGGCTCATAATCTTGAGGAGAAGTTGTGGTCTCACCATGAGAATGACTCCTCATCAGGTGCTCTGCTGTCATATACCCTACCAGCTCAGTACGGAGGGTAGACACCATCCTAGCCACATGCCAAATGGGGGCAAATATGTTAGTATGTATGCCAGCTGCTGAGGGCTCCCCTACATCCACAGACAGCTTTGCACAGGTCCTCTCCATGGGGATCATCAGGGTATTGGTGCATACCCTGCGAATCAGGTCTCGCTAGTCATCGGCGGTCTCTGCAAACAAAGGAGAAAGCGAATTAGAAATAAACAAGAGATAAAAACAAGTGTAAACAAAAGGAGAGATAGCAATTAAAGCAATCCTAACTCAAAGCAATGGGAAGATAACTTACTCAGGTCACCAGGCCTCCAGGATGGATCTCTAGGGTCAGCACCTGCCACAGATGTCGCTGCTGACTGAGGTGCTCCTCCCGTGGCTGGAGCAACGTGGAATCCCACAATGGACTCATCTTCCCCACCATGGCCCTAGGAGAGTGGCTCCTCTGAAACCAAAGTCACCCTCTCTGCACTCTGCTCTGCCCTCTCTGCCTGCATGATATGCTGAGTGTCATGCCACTCAGGATCAATGTCCTCCTCAGTCTCCTACTCCGTCTCCTCCCTTGTGAACTCCTCAGAATCGGAGTCTATGTCAATAGGTTCATCACTACTGTGAGCAGGACCGGCAACAATCTGAAGTAAGGGTGCCTGAGGAGCCCCGGCTCTCCCTCAGGCACGTACTACCCACCTAGCCGCAATGGGAACACCAGGGGTAACAATTGTCCAACCCCGACCTTTAGGACCCCCTCTGGCCTCTCGAATTGGACTGTATACTAGCACTACTGGGGGAAGCATACCCATATAAGGTAGGCCAAACTGCTGAGGAACTCGGCCAAAGGGGTGTATCTCCACTCTCCCTACTCTGTCAACAAGCTACCCTGTGGTGGACCAGGAGATCAAAGTAAGAGCCTCCTCGCCCCATAAACCTGCCATAGCCTGATACGGTGTGGTCTCCATGTCATCAGTGGTCAGGGAAGCAACTGGCTAGTGAGGTGCTCTGAGCACTAACATATCTGTCCATCTGGCTACCCTCACAGCTTCGGGATATGCCACCTCTACACCTCTGCCATAGGGGATGAAGCGCTCATAAACCCAGCTCATAACTAGGGTCAGGTGGCTCAAAGACTACCCCTGTAAACGGACTACCTTGTACAAGTCATGGTAGGTAGTCCCAAGTATATCTTCTCCCCAGGTGTAAATCCGGCCATGTCCCTCGATCTGTGTAACGATGGGAGACCAGCAATATAGTAGTGTGTCTCCTCCCTTGTCCCCGATCAATCTCGAGGCAAGGATCCCCATAATGGCCTGGTCAATCAAGGGGATGGGCAAGCTAGGGATAGATCAGATCCTCACCCCCTTCTTCGAGGCAGTGGAGATAACTGTATCTCCCATGTAAGAAGCCCACTATGCTATCTGGGCCCGTGAACCTGTTGTCTCAAGGGTGAGTCATCTCCCAATGATCGGGACCCCTAGGATACGGTAAACATCCTCTAAAGTGATGGTCCACTCACCTCGGATCCTTGGTAATCGGAAGGTGTTCCGATCAACATCCCAATAGGAAAATAAGTCACAAAGTATGTGACTGGATGGTGCAACATGTGGAACCTACGATATATGCAGTATACCGGCCCTCTGAAGAGTGTCATGTTCATCCTGAGAAAGGACATCTAACACTACTGGGAGCCAGTCACACTCCCTCTCTCGACTCCACCAAATGTACTCCTCCCTCGCCTACATACACCCAAAAACACATAAAATAGAGCAAGTTAGTATCCAAATGACATTAGAAAAATCATGAAAACACATAAAGATGCTAAAAATGCAAAAACATTCTCAAACAAGTGTTCCTTTGGCATTCTGTTAGGAACCGTCACCCGGAGTAGGGAGGCGGTTTAGTAATTGCCACCCTGAACAAGGCGGAGGTCACGTGACCGCCACCCTGTTCAGGACAACGGTCGTGTCCCAAAAACCCACGTGGGTTTTATACCTTAAAAAGGACAAAAAGCACGAAAAATGACACTGTTAGACTAAAACAAAGCCTACCCAGTAGACGCCCCCCCCTAGATGGACCTTTTGAACCTAACATCTTCAAAAATAAACCCCCCACGAAAAAGATTTTAACAATTTAAAATTTTGGGGGTAAAAATGATAAATTGAGAAAAACTAACATGTGATCTCGCGGGTCGATGATCTACTCGCGGAGGCATGATCGCTATCTCGTCACAAACGTTTTGAATCTACTCTTGTAAGAAACCATCACCGTGGGTCCCAGAGCTCAAAACCAACCAAATCAACATGCACAAATGAATAGGAAAATGGGCCCACTTTCATATATATAGCAACTTGACTCATTTTGAATCCCCTTCTCACAGGTTTAGAGTGCCAACGGAGGTATGTTTTTACCCCCGCACAAATGGTACGTCCCCATTTCCCATTATTCTAGCGTTTATTTTCCAATCTATTTTGTCTATCTGCATTTGATTCCTCTTTTCATTTTGCAGGTGGTAGGAATTTTGGATGGCGTCATTTCGACACACGGACGTATCAGGTATAACTTCCAACTTCCCATTTCAGGACCGCCATACTTGGACCCACCGTTTTACGCCTCTTCATGGCTAAAACGCTTCTCTGAGGGGGAAATATGTACGTACCAAAAATTGTAAGGTACTGCACTGCCAGAACAACATAATACGTGCTCCAATGATGATACAGGTCTCCTCGCAAGGTGTTCGATATCCGAAAAAGCTCCCCAAGTGTGTGTTAACATCCCGCATGCCTCGCTTAGCCCCTGCATGCTTTGTTGTTCTCTTTTCCCCTCTTTTCTTTGTGTTTTATTCTTCAGTGAAGAAACCGCCGCCCTGGCTGGGCAGCGGTCCTATAACCGCCGCCCTGCTCAGGGCGGCGGTCCTTCACGCATTTTCCAGAATGTTCTTTTTAATGCGACTCACGTAAATTTCAACGTTTACTAGCTTTTTTCACCGCCTTTGGCTTGCATTAATGATTCTGGTTCCCTAGAATAGTGTTTTGGCTTTGTTTATGGTTTAAGAGTTCAATTTGGTTTTTACCTTTGGGTAAATGCAAATGCTATAAATAGTTGGCTTGTGCTCAAGCAAATGGCCCCTCAAATTTGCCTCTCAATTTCTCATTTTAGTAGTTCAGTCTTTTGTTTTGCTTAGGATTCATAGTTTAGTTCATTACATTCTTAGTTAATGTTATTTTGCCATTAGAAAGCCACATATCCATCTTGTGCAAGTGCTGTCATTACTTCATGCAGTCCATTAAAATAGAGCAGTTTAATTCTTAGTAGGAAGCCATTAAAGTTGTAGGTTTTACTTGTCAAACATGATAGTTTCATGTTCTGGACGTTTTATGTTGCATGACTCGCAATAAATCCCGCTAGGAATTGCGTAAGCCAAGCTCTGTACTCTTGCGTTATCCCTCTCCTACTCGCATTGTATTCAGTCTATATTCTAAGCTGCCTTTGTTCTGAAATCTACTTCTATTGATGCTAGCATTACATGCTTTTCTGGATCCACATGAGCACAAAGGAACGAGGAGATCACACTGAGGGGACAAAACCACACCCACAATCGGAT
Source organism: Taxus chinensis (assembly GCA_019776745.2). Lineage (NCBI taxonomy): Eukaryota > Viridiplantae > Streptophyta > Pinopsida > Cupressales > Taxaceae > Taxus > Taxus chinensis. The sequence goes on from CM034156.1 coordinate 11,147,722, forward strand.
TCGCCACTATTATGCAAAATCCGGGTTCTAGATTTCAAAGTTCTAGTTAGATGCATATCAAATAGAGTAGCCAATCGCTTTATTTCAGTCAATTTTACTTTCGACATTGCCAGGGAAGCTGTGGGGATTGATAGTTTCTGAGAAACTATGATTCATTCCTCACTTCTGAGGTAGGATCGAGAGTCTTTCAAATAGATTAGATCATTTATTTCATTGTTTAGAACAGATTTACAACTGCACATGCAAGTAGCTATACTTGGTTGCTTTGTTTGTTTTAAATTTTTCACTAGATTAATTGTCAATTTCTAGATATATTAAAATAGTTGCTACTCCAATTCCTTTCATTCAAATTTATCAGAAAAATACAAAAATAGAGAAGTTATATATATTATAGATATACTTCACATAGTTAATTTCACTTTGTTGCAATTGGATTTACATTGTTGCTTTTGTATGACAATCACGGGACCTAGAGAGCCCAGAGAATATGTATTCAAGACGATTGTGCCCCAACCCAATCTCATCACAGCAATAACTGATATAGATCAGAATCTTAGGATCCAAGTCTTCCGAACATCAACAAATTTACAACAGATCAACCTCCAGTTAAGCGGGTTAAACATGGAAGACGACCAAGCGCACATGTTTTGGTCAAATCAACCAAACTAAAGATTACCCTAGATACATATCTACATGATTGTGGAAGGGATTGGAAGAGAGAAAACATTCGGTTGTGATCCTTTGGTCCCACAGCTAGATGCATGAGACACTCTCACAGATATAGATACTAGCTTAAGAATTCAGGTTATACGAACACCTATGAGATACTCTTAAAAGATCGCACAACTGTTAATTCTGAATATAGAGGTTGAGAAAGCATATGACTTTTGGATATTAGGGATTAGGGACTGAGTCCACACATGACCATAGTAGGACCACAATAAATGTGAATCTACGGTTGTGACCCACAAATCCCACAGCCCAACGAATCCAAAGGTGAATCAGACGTAGATGCTGGCCTACGTACATTAGTATTCAAATCTACTCCACTTCCACCTATCATCATCGAACATTTATCCTTGTTAGATGTAGTAGCTAACAAAGCTAAGAATTTCTGGACCAGGCCAAAGAATCACCCATAGGGTGAAATATATTTACCATCCACCCTATGACCTTATCTGGAGACATACACGAAACTATCCCAGGTCATTTTCCGCGTATTCCGCAACCCATAGACCGAATCACACTAGAGCTCGATATTGATTGGAGCCTTTGAGCAGTCATCCTTGCAGATCGATCTATCACACCAGTTCAAGTTAGGAGGGCCTTCTTTGCCTTAGATTCGCAGTTTCCACTAGTGCGTGTCGAAGACATCAGATTGCCTAACTAGTTTTTCTACATCTCACACATATTCCATACCCACCGGCTATCTCGGCACGACCTCGAGAGGTCGGGTGTGAGGAAGAGTTACTTGTAGATTCCCACGCTCACTTGTCACTTTTCCATCGTACAAAATTGGTGAACCCAACGTGAAAGTTCCTACTTTCTAAATCTGGAATCTTATTATTACTTGTGTTGTCAAATTATTTTACTTTTCGTCTTTTCCACCTCATTTGCCTTCACATTAGCTTCACCAACAAAATTGGTGAGCCTGACATGAACTAAACAGTTCCTCCTTTTCTTATTTTCACTTCTTCCTTTCACCTTTGCTCTTACCCATTATTCTGTGGGTATTCATATACCCCCCGAATATGTCAGGATTCAATGCATATGGTAGACCTCTCTTAGGTCTTGAAGCATACTACGCTCAACTGAATAGACAATAATCACCCTCACTCTCAGTATGGGGTGACAACTACTCAAATAACCAATTATTGACAAAAAATCCATCTCCAAGGATCATATACAGCTCATCTTTCCAAACAGAGGAGTTGGATCAGCTCGCTCAAACGTAGCACACAGAGCCTTCAGGCTCAAACAATATGACGTTCACAGGAGAATCTGGTTCGTCTCCTCAGGTACTACTTAGACCAAAAATTAGTAGAAAAAATGACCCATACCTGGTTTTAGATGATGAACATTCGGTATATTATGCCAAGAATGAACAAGGCTCTCGAAGTATGTACCCACCTATATAGGAGGTTTACAAACACAACCCGAGATCTCTTCTCAAGAAAATACCTCCATGCCACTACATATAGGAAACGCCCTGGGGGAAACTTGGCAGGGCGGCGATCAATTCATAGAAGGATATCACATGCATATACAACATCAAGATATACAACAAACGCCACTAAGGAAAAATATCATGACTTCACCAAATGAGGTCATTTCAACTCTAGTAGAAAAATTTAGGGGATTGGAACTTGCTTAGGCAAATCACCATTCCCAATTCATAGAGGCAGGAAGTTCTAATCCTCCATGCCATCCTAGCCAAGTAGACCTCCTCACAGGAATAGGAATGTTAGGCATGACTCCTCAGTATTCACAATTAATGCCAACAAGAACCACCATTTCTAACACCGTTCTGATACCTCCCGGTCTAATGCAAAATAATCCATTCCTAGACAATACCCCTTCATACTTAAACATATACTCCAAATCACCACAAGGGTACATGTTCTCCTCTCCTTGCATGTTTTATCAAACACAGGGGCTATCTTATGCCCCTGCCAACACATACGCTACGCCATATCAACAACCCATCCACCTCCACACCCTCAGCAGGCACCATCAATGGTCGAAACCTATGCGATAGGGACATATTTTGAATACTTGAAAAAGCCCTTACATTTCACCATACGAATCGTCATGCTTCCAAGACCTCTTCTCGATTTACCCAAATACAAAGGTGAGGGAGATCCAAATGCACATATCAAGGCTTACGCCATAGCCATTCGAGAACTACTCCCTTGGGATGAGGTTGTTGCTAAAATATTTCCCAAAACCTTTACAAGGTATCACTCTTGATTGGTATTATAGAATACTCGAGGCTTCAATCCATTCGTTCAAACAACTCATTTCAGATTTCATCAAGGCATTTGACATGAACAAACTATTAAGAACAGGAATCAGGGAATTCTTGCACATTAAGTAGGAACAAAATGAATCTGTTGCTCATTTCATCCAGAGGTGGCGTACAGTTCTTTATTCTTCAGCCAGTGCTCCAAATGGAACTATGTGATTTATTCCTTCATTCTCTCAGCAGAGAAGTGAAGGAAGAAGTCCAGAAGTTCCCACTAAGGACTTACGATGAAGTACTTGAGAGCTCTCTCCGAATAGATCAAGGGGCAATAGATAGCGGTAGTAAGACATATGGAACAAACGGGAGGTTAATCACCTCCAACCAGAATACTACGGCTTATCCTACTACCACAAGCATTAATCAAGGACCTAAAATCCTTAATAGAAATCACGGAGTGACAACGGATGGAGTAACTGATCAGGCCAAAAGGGTAAATGTTGTGAATACTCCACTGCTAATAAACAACCAACGAAACAACAACTTTACCCCAACAATCAATATAGTGGATTTTAATCATCCACAACAACAACAACAACAATGGCGAAACCTTACGCAAGGTTCAATCCAAAGCTCAACTAGATATCAAAACCAAAAACAAAAAATGCAAAACTTTAATCCTAATAGGAAAGGATTTGATCAAAGCTTTGGGCCATGATATGCGTCAAACTAGCAAACTAGGAATTACAATCCTAACTCGTATTGTGGCTTCCACAAAATTTGGGGCCATGACACTAGAACATGCCGTGACTATAATAAATTCATGCACTGTTTGCCAGAGGAACAAAAACAACTTTTCATAGATATGTTCTTGGCAGATCCTACATCACCAGCACCAAGTACTTTTATAGGGGCAATTTCCCCTCAAAATGCACCCCTCAAGATCTTCAATGATCCACTCCCAAATCAAAACAACAACAAGTTAAATTCAAATAGGACAAAGAAGGGTGTAATGACAGGAAACCACGATCATGAAGCCTCGACTTCACTAAATCCATTAGTTGCGCCACAATTAGGGAGTCAACCGCAACCCAAGATAGTTGGTTTAGTAGAGTTAGACGCCGAACTACCCGTAGAGGCTGTAATAAGAACATGAGAGTATTCCTCTCAACCAAGTCCAAGTTACCTACCGGAGACCGATAACATCCAGAAAATGTTAGTAAGACCTGTAGGTGCCTACGATTTAATTGGCAATCTAACAAAAACCTTCTCACACATTTATTTTTTGGACTTGCTAAATAATTCTCCTACCCACAGGGCTGCTCTTTTAGAGGCATTAGGTTTAGGCCATCTAATTAACATCACCCCACCTCTCGAAACACAGATAAACCATATAGACTTTGATATCCACCCTCCGGGGAAGCCGGATAGGGACACCGAATTAATATTCAAAATAAACAAAATGCCAACAGACGCTGAGATTGCATGCCGAGGTGATCCAACCTTACATTTGCAAGTATGGGTTTATAACAATTATGTAAAATGTGTGATGGTTGACGATGGGGTAGTGGTTAACATAGTCCCCTTCTCTTTCCTTCAAAAGTTAGGGTATGGAGAAACGAATTGTTCCACGACTCGAAATACACTAAGAGGCTATGATAGCCTTAAAGCCACCTCGATTGGAACTATAATACTACCGGTCAGCTTATGACCCAAAACAATCCTGATTGAGTTTTATATTATAGATCGAGAAACCAACTATAATATGATCCTTGGCTGACCATGGATACACCGTATGAAGGCAATCCCTTCTACGTTATTTCAAGAAGTAAGATTCTTGCATTTAGGAAAGATATTCGTAGTCAAAGGTGATCCAAAACCATTCGATATACACCTGGATGACTTAAAGAAAAGACCAGGCATTCACTCGGAGTTTGAACTCCCAACAAACCAACTTAATAAACCCACCAACGCAAAACTGGAAGAAAAGTTTGTACCTACGACAGATATTGAGACTAGTATAGAGAAACCTCAAAGAGAAGCCAAAAACAGTCTGAAGAACTTAAGTTTTAGTCAAGGAAATCACCATTTAGAGAGCATGTGTGTTTCAATGGGAAGTCAAAACCAGAGAAAGAATACCACTGAAGCTCTCATGTTGCATTAGTCAAGACATTGGCTAAGTGAGTTGTTGAGTGTACGAGGAGAGTATGTTCTTGAGGAAGAAGCATTGCTATGTTAGAAGAAACCTAAGGAGAGCCTTAACACAAATATGGAAGAACATAATGAGAGTATTCTCAAGTCAAAAATGGTTGAAGGTGACAAGAAACCATGAGATAAACTTGGTATTGACAGCAGGGAAGTTCATGGTAACTTGAATACAAGAGAGAATGAAGCAAAAGGAGAAAGTTTAGTGAATAATGTTTAGGGACATCTAGAATTCCATTTTTAGAATAAAAAGGAAGGAACTCATGCAAGGAGTTAGATTAAAGAAGAGGACAAACAACTATAATGGTATGTAAAGAAAATGAAGGAAACATAGAAACTCACAAAGGAGTTTGAATTCAATATTGAAGACCTCTACTTCACTAACAAAGTAAAGTAAGCTTATGAAGAAGCCAAGTGTGAACAAGAGTAGAAAATGGTGATAGAGCAGGTTAAGAAGATATTGGAGCATTGGGAATTGATGTTTAATACAATCCTAGTTATTGTGATTGCAGGAAAACATGAAGAAGACAAGGCAAGTTCTCTAACAAGACTTATGATGAAGCACATTAAAGAATAAGTCAAAGAAACAAAGATGAAGACCTAACTTATAAAGAGAAATAAATGCAAGTGAAAGTTCATAGTGGTGGCAGGGAGGATAAAGATAAAAACAAGTCAAGATGTACAACCCAAGGAGACAAGAAAAGATTGGAAAACATGGAGAAGGAATGTTAATCACTTGAAGACCCATGAGCAGGAGCCTGTGGAAAAATTTCAAGTTGGGTAATTGTTGATGGTTTTCTTTGTAGATGAACTATTAGAGCCATTAGATACCTTAGGCTAGTGGGACATGCACCCTAAGGTAACCTCCATATTTTAAAGAAGCTAGATCTTCTTTGCGGTGTGAGATAGGGTTAGGAGAAAACTTAAAGAAATGAAAAACTAACAAGGTGATGCACCGAAAAGGGAAGAAGTTAGTCACGAATATGACTTCCTGAATTGGGAAGAGGTGAGTAATGAAAAGGGTGGATGAAATGCACCACAAGGCATAGATGATTCACATAGAGTCCCACTTTAAACTACTTAAGCAAAACTTTGGAGAACAATAATAACATTAAAACATGTACAATATACCAACATCGAAATAAAGGCTATCAGATACAATACATATATACAAATGATGGACAAAATGCATCACATGGCATATTATATTACTCCAAGAAGTATGCACAACATTACAACAGATAAGAGGAAAGAAGAGCGTTATTACAAAAGATCAGAGAGAAGGAAAGAGTTACAGACCTCTACCTTTTATAGAAGAGGAACTGAGATAGGAAAGACAAATTCGGTAAATCCCGATATGAATATATTTTAAAACCTTCCATTTACAATATATATGATCGGAAGAAGATAAGAAGATCATTCCCGAACTATTTTCCAACTACTTTGTTAATTATGGTAAATGGCGTGAAGTGACAGAAGTAGATTACGAGATCTATCTCACACTTCCCCATGATTTTTTTTTCAAGGAGTGAAAGCCATGCTCATTTAATACATCTCTGAACTATTTTGCAACCGAATCCCTTAGATCGGACTTATTCTTTCAAATATTTATTACATATTTAAACTTTATACGTCATGCTCTGGGATCATGATTCTGGCGGCACCTATTTTTATACTATTCTGTTAAAAATGACCCCTTGGGTGCATGTGAACAAATTGAGTATTCATAGGTTTGCACTCTTCACATCGAACTATGCATTAACTTTGTTATTGAAAATACCAGTTGAATGACCCTTTGTCTTTGATCTTTTTGAAAAGATCTTGAGCATTTAAAACTTTTAGATATGCTTCATAATTTCCCATACGTGGTATTTGGCTTCTCATCAATCCTTCGCAACCTACTTTGAACTTGGAGCCTATTTATTGTGAGATCCATGTGGAGGCAAAGTGCTTCTCTAGGGTCTATGCTTTCTTTTTAGCTTTTGGAACTGCACTGGGCTAACACTTGGCATCATCCGCAAGCCTACTACTCTCCTTTGAGCAAGTAATGGACCTGCCACATATGTGTGAAGACTTTTTCTTGGGAGGGACACTCATAGTTGACTCCATGTGTAATCCCCGTAGAATCTTGAGGATTTCTCCCCCTTTTGATTTTTGGAACTTGTGCCAGGTTGACACTTGGCATTGTCCATGAGACCGCTGCTTTATTTTGAGTTGGCTTGTCCTGACTTAGTTTTTCATCATTGTTTCAGCTAAGTCTTTCTTCCATGTTGCTGAAGGCTTGACCCCTGGTGGAATTCAAATCTGCAGGAACCTCAGAGCTTACTTGTTCAATTTTAGAAGGAATCTACTTGTTATCTAATTTTAATGGGTAGTGGAGGAAATTAGATAACAGTTCTGGTGACCCATAGGGGACCATTATCCTGCTAACTAGGATGAACTTACTATCTCTCGCTATCTATTGGGAATGGATTCTCTGTCTTTACCATGAGCTGATTTGAAGCCTAATTCCAGAGTATTTGAAGTGTTGTTGCTTGCTTCTAGAGCCGCTAGTTGATCCTTGTTCCTTCATACTCTCATAAAGAAACTCTGCAACCTTGTTTTGTGAGAGTAGAAAATTGAAGAATTAACAAAATCACTCCCTTGATTGATTTTAGTTGCTCTACATTTACTTGGATTGAAATTTTCAACTATTACAGACAACTGTGAATCCCCCTGCTACGATCATTAGAGAGTCTGGTGCATTTTATTAGAGTAATACAAACACAAGCTATACAAAGATAAATCATACATGCCTCAAATGAGTCATGCAGAGTGTGCGGCAAGCACTTATTCTACTGAAATCAATCTACTCCTACTCCTAGGCTAACCAAACTTGAGAGAAGCTAAACAAAACTTGAAATAGGTAGGGAGAAATAACTTCCCTTTCTTATAAAGTATGGCCATGAAATTAATTTAGCAATAGATATGGTCTGTAATAAGAGTGAAAAATTACCTTTCACTCTTCCACCCGCAGTATTAAAAAACAAAAAGAATACCTCCAGATGCTTCTCATTTGGTTGGAGGTGTTGTGGTTGACCCTTGGGAATTTGAAGATTATATTCATGATCTGAGGTGAGCATGACAGGTGTTAGCTTCTCCATGAGCTCTGGTGTGGCCAAAATATTGATGGGGTGGGACTTGATCCATTGTGCTTTCCTGTTGCTATGAAATTCATCTTTTGAGATGAGGCCCTTTCGCAAATCTTCCTCATTGATACTATCCTTATCCTCTTTCTCCTCCCCCTTTTTAGCAGCTTCGCTGACAAATCTAGACTCTTTGATTGAGAGCAAAAAACCTTCAATGATATTTCTTTCTAGAGCTTATGAATTTGATTCGGGGGAACTGTCATGAGTAGTAGGATACTTTGGTTGCAGGATTGATGAAGCAATAAAGGTTGTGATTTCCATGGGATCTTATTCATTGATAGATCCCCCAAAATATGATAAGCCATCAAGCCTATTGTCATCCTGTTGTGTAAGGGTCCCTCATTTTATGATGGTCCTTGAGTCTACAAATTTTTCATCATGTATTAAAGTGTTGGAGCTCAAACGGTTAAATTTGGAGACTTCAGGAGCATTCTGTAGTCGTCTGTTATGACGTTGATGTGCCATCATTGTTAATATGTTGTTAACTGGATGTTAACATCGTGACAGTTTTTTCATCCGTGGGAAGTTGAAAGGTCACGACTTTCAAACTTCTAGGGTCAGCTTTAGGACTTCTTAAAAGGATTGTAATCCTATAAATAGAGGTGTTATGGTATCTTGAAGATATCTTGAGTGTTCAAGAGGTCTTGAGTCTTAGTGATCAAGAGGTGATCAAGAGTGATTAAGGTTAAGCAATTGGGTGTCAATTGTGGTTTAGATGTGGTTTAGCATCTTTGGAATTCTGTTGTGAGTTCATAACTGAGAGAAGACTATGAGAGTTGTTTTACTCTTGTTGATAATAAATCTGAGCAAGTTCTTGGTGGACGTAGCCCACATTGGGTGAGCCACATTAAATCTTGTCTTGTCTTCTTTTTTCCATTATTTATTTATGCTTTTATATTTCTGTAAGTATAATTATGCTATATAGTTTCCTATTGCTGTGGTTTGAGGAATTGTTTCCGCATATCTGTTCTCTAATTCCTAGCAATTGGTATCAGAGCTTTGGTGGGTTTTTCCTGAAGTTTTAAATCACTGGGAAAGTTTAACTAGAGTGGGAGCTATGGCAGATGAGGGAAGATTGAGGTTTGAGAAGTTCAATGGGTAGATGGTTTGTGGAAGATGCAAATGGAGGATTACTTATATCAGAAGGACCTCCATGTTCCTTTGGCTGAAAAAGCAAAGAAACCTACAGCCATGTCGGATGAGGATTGAGAGTTGTTGGATAGAAAGGTGCTCAGGGCAATTCGTTTATGCCTTGCATCTTCGGTTGCTTTCAACATATCACAGGAGAAGACCACAGAAGGTTTCATGAGTGCGTTGGGGAATTTATATGAAAAACCCTCTGCCTCTAATAAAATATTTTTTGATGAAAAAGTTATTTAATATGAAGATGTCTGAGAATGGTTTTGTTGTTGATCATTTGAATGAATTTAATACGGTTGTGAGTATGTTAAACTCGGTAAAAATTGACTTTGATGATGAGGTCAGGGCTTTGTTGATTTTGTGCTCCTTACCAGATAGCTGGGACAACTTGGTTATGGCTGTAAGTAATTCATTCTGTAATAACTCAAAGCTAAAGTTTGAGGATGTAATAGGTGTGATCCTAAGCGAGGAAATCTGAAGGAAGAGCACCGAAGATTCTTCTACTTTTCAAAACACTTTAACGGCGGAGAGCAGAGGGAGAAAAAAGAATAGAGGCCATGGGAAGTCGAATGGTCGTGGAAGGTCAAAGTCCAAGAGTAAGTTAGAATGTTGGCACTGTGAGAAGGTTGGTCATGCTAAGAAAGATTGTTGGGCTCTTCGAGGATAAGAAGAACAAGGAGGAAACTAAAGAGGTAAATTTGGCAGCAGGTGATGTTTGTCAAGATGCCTTAATTCTTTCTTTAGATAATATTGTTGAATCTTGGGTATTAGATTCAGGGGCTTCTTTCCATGCCACCCCACATAGACATTACTTTACTAATTTTGTTCAAGGTGATTTTGGACATGTATATCTTGGTGATGATGAACCATGTAGCATAGTAGGGAAATGTTGTGTTCGGGTAAAAATGTAGAATGGGAACACATGGCTATTTAAGGACGTCAAGCATGTGCCTAAGTTGAGGTGGAACTTGATATCAACGGGATAAATAGGTAGTGATGGTTGTATGGTTAGTTTTACAATGGATTATTGGAAGGATACTAAGGGAGATCTTGTGGCTACAAGAGGTAAGAAAACTGGTACTTTGTATTTAACCAGTGGTGCTGATTATTACAGTTTAGTTGTTGCAGATGAAGATGCAACTTTGTGGCATCAGAGACTAGATCATATGAGTCATAAGGGCATGCAGATTATAAAGGACAGGTTACCTGGATTAAAGGAGTTAGATTTGGAATTCTGTGAGGACTGTGTTTATGGGAAACAAAAGCGGGTGATATTCCTCAAGGTTGGACCTACCAGGAAGGAGGGTAAGTTGGAGTTAGTGCATACAGATGTATGAGGGCCAACTAAGGTAAAATTTATTGGTGATTCATGTTATTACATCACTTTCATTGATGTTGCAACTATAAAATGTTGGGTATATTGCATTAGAAATAAATTTTATGTGTTTTAAACCTTAAAAAGATGGAAAGCCTTGGTTGAAAATGAAACAAGTCTCAAGTTGAAATGTCTCAGGTCGGATAATGGAGGGGAATATTTCAGCAATGAATTTCTTGATTATTGTTTGGTAAATGGGATCTGTAGGCAAAGAACGGTTCCAAATACTCCACAGGAAAATGGAGTGTCAGAGAGAATGAACAGGACAATCATGGAGCGTGCTAGGTGCATGAGGTTACATGCGGGGCTGTCACTCATGTTTTGGGCAGAAGCGGTAAACACACTGTTTATTTGATTAACAGAGGACCTTCTATGGCTTTAGATGGAGGTATAGCGAAGGAGGCTTGGTCTGGTAAGAAAAATTGATTACTCATTTCTTATAGTATTTAGATGTGAGGTATTTGTTCACAGTGATAAAGATGATGTTAGATAATAAGTGATAAAATATGTGGAATAATCCCTCACAGAATCACAACAGTAGAAACTAATATGCAGAAATTATTACAGATCTCAAATAAAATTACAAAATAAAATAACACAACACAAAGAGACAGTATTTAACATGGTTCACCCAATTTGGGCTACGTCCACCAAGAATCACTTTCTCAGATTTTATTACAAGCCACCGCTCTCTCAATACAATACCTAGATCCGTTTGGAGCTATGCTCAACAAACTCTATAGAATTCACACCCGAATTCAAAACACATCTACAATACATTTACTTGTACATCTATCATATGCATAAGATCGTATAAATAAACAACTGCTTAAGCAGTTTTACAAAACCGTGGGTATCAAAACCATGGGAAAAACCCGTCCCATAAATCTGTGGGTCAAATAACTCGCCCATATGAGAAAAGCACGTTTCTCGATATTTCGGGTGCATTTTTTTCGAGGCCAAAAAATTTACGTCTAAAATTTTTTTTTTTTTTAGGGGCGCAGCCCCCGAACCCCCGCTCAAGGCCCGACCCGGCCCCAAACCCCGGCGAGGATACATGAAAAGTGTACAATACTCTTAGTGTACAGTCTTCAACACTTTCACACATGAAAAATAGGCTCCACAACCTAACAGATGATAGGACCAAGTTAGAGGCTAAGTATGAGAAATGCACCTTTGTTGGATATGGTGAGCATGAATTTGGTTTCCGTGTTTGGATTCTTAAGGACAAGAAAATATTTCGGTCTAGAGATATTGTCTTTAATGAAAAATCCATGTATAAAGATCAGTTACAGGAATAAAAAGAGGAATCAAATAAATAATACACAATGTTAGAGGACATTGCATACAACAAGGTTTCCAAGGGGCCAGTTTAGGTGTAGCATGTTTCAGCACAACCAATTTAGGAACCTACTCATCATGAACCCCAAACTCCTGAGGTGAGGTCTTCTATGGTAAGAAGGGAACCTGAACTATTTACTTCATCTTTGAATTATTTATTAGTCATTGATAGTAGAGATCCAGAGTGCTTTGAGGAAGCAGTGCTGGTTGATGTCAGGAAGAAGTGGGAGCAAATCATGGATGAAGAGCATAGATCTCTTATGGAAAACCAGATTTGGGATCTGGTGGAGCTACCCGAGGGAAAGAGAGAATTATAGAACAAGTAGGTGTATAAAATCAAAGAGGCAGATGGAGGAAGGAAATGATATAAGGCCCAATTGGTGTTCAAAGGATTTGCACATAAGAAAGGTATAGACTTTGATGAATTTTTTTCTCCGATTGTTAAAATGACTTCTATTAGGACTATTCTTGGTTTAGTTGTAGTATAAGACAGACACTTAGAACAGTTGGATGTGAAGACTACATTCCTTCATGGTGAGTTGGAGGAGGAATTGTATATGTAGCAGCCATTGGGTTATGAGGTCAAAGGGAAGGAGAGGTTAGTGTGCAAATTGAAGAAGAGCTTGTATGGCCTAAAACAAGCTCCATGACAGGGGTACAAGAAGTTTGACAGTTTTATGCAAGAGTAGGGTTACTCCAGGTGTCACTCAGACCATTACATGTACATCAATAGGTTTCTTTATGGTAGTTACATTATTCTGTTCTTGTATGTGGATGATATGCTTATTACAGGGAAGAACATGCAGGAAATAAAGGTATTCAAGAAACAACTAGGTGACTCCTTTTCTATGAAGGATTTGGGGGCAAAAAAACAAATCCTTGGTATGAGAATAACTTAGAATAAGAAGTAGAGGAAGCTGGTATTATCTAAAGAAGAGTACATAAAGAAGGTCTTGGAGAGGTTTAGTATGTAGGATGCTAAACTGGTTGGTACTCCTTTGGAAGGTCACTTTAAATTATCAAAGGAGTAGAGTCCCAAGACTGAGGAGGATAGAATCTAGATGTCCAGGGTATCGTACTCATCATCAGTTGGTAGCTTAATGTATGCTATGGTATGCATTAGGTCTGAAATTTCCCATGCAGTGGGAGCAGTGAGAAGGTTTATGAGTGATCCAGGTAGAGAGCACTGGAAAGCAGTAAAGTGGATCCTTCGGTATTTGATAGGGACCATGGGAGTAGCATTGTTTTTCGGTGGATCAAACACTAAATTACATGGCTATGTAGATTCAGACATGGCAGAAGATTTAGATAGCAGGAGGAGCACAATAGGTTATGTATTTACGGTTGGTGATACAACGATGAGTTGGATTTCACAATTAGAAAAGGTTGTGGGTTTGTCAACTAAAGAGGATGAGTATGTTGCTACCACAGAGGCAAGAAAGGAGATGATTTGGCTACAATAGTTTCTTGATGAGTTGGGTCATAAGCAGGAAGTTGGGAGACTACACAGTGATAGTCAGAGTGCTATTCATTTGGTGAAGAACTCTACTTTCCACTCTAGGACGAAGCACATTCATTTGAGATATCATTTCATCAGGGTAGCTTTGGAAGAAGATAAGTTGAAGCTGGAAAAGATTCATACTAGTCAGAATCCTATGGATATGATGACCAAGGCGGTCACAAGGGAGAAGTTGAAGTTGTGTTCAACTTTGATTGGCCTTCATGGTTGATAATGAAGGGTTAAGAACTTTGCTAAGTGGAAACTATCTCCAATTGGGAGATTTTTGGGGTGCGGAGCATATTTTTGGTCTTCTTGAATCAATATTAAAGTGCTGGAGCTCAAATGGTTAATTTTGGAGACTTCAAGAGCATTTTTTAGTCGTGTGTTGTGACGTTGTTGTGCTGTCGTAGTTAATATGTTGTTAACTGGCTGTTAACATCGTGAAAATTTTTTCAGCCGTGGGAAGTTGAAAGGTCACGACTTTCAAACTTCTAGGGTCAGCTTTAGGACTTCTTAAAAGGATTATAATCCTATAAATAGAGGTGTTAGGGTATCTTGAAGATATCTTGAGTGTTCAAGAGGTCTTGAGTCTTAGTGATCAAGAGGTGATCAAGGTTAAGCAATTGGGTGTCAATTGTGGTTTAGATGTGGTTTAACATCTTTGGAATTCTGTTGTGGGTTCATAACTGAGAGAATAATGTGAGAGTTCTTTTACTCTTATTGATAATAAAATCTGAGCAAGTTCTTAGTGGACATAGGCCACACTGGGTGAACCACATTAAATCTTGTCTTGCCTTCTTTTGTGCATTATTTATTTATGTTGTTATAGTTCTGTAAGTATAATTCTGCTATATGGTTTCCTACTATTGTGGTTTGAGGAATTGTTTCCACACATCTGTTCTCTAATTCCTAAAAACTCCTTTAGATTAGACTTATTCTTTCAAATCTTTATTACATATCTAAACTTTATACATCAGGCTCTGGGATCACGATTCCAGCGGCACCTATTTTTATACTATTCTGTTAAAAATGACCCCTCAAGTGCATGTGAACAAATTGAGTATTCACAGGTTCACACTCTTCACATCGAACTATGCATTAAATTTTTTACTGAAAAGACCAATCGAATGACCCTTTGTCTTTGATCTTTTGTAAAGATCTTGAGAATTTAAAACTTTTAGATATGTTTCATAATTTCCCATACATGGTATTTGGCTTCTCATAAATCCTTCGCAACCTGCTTTGAACTTGGAGCCTATTTATTATGAGATCCATGTGGAGGCAAATTGCTTCTCTATGGTTTATGCTTTCTTTGTAGCTTTTGGAAGTTCACTAGGCTGACACTTGGCATCATCTGCGAGCCTACTACTCTCCTTTGAGAAAGTAATGGACCTGCCACATATGTGTGAAGACTTTTTCTTGGGCGGGACACGCATAGTTGACTCCACGTGTAATCCCTACATAATTTTGAGGCTTCCTCCCCCTTTTGATTTCTGGAACTTGTGCCAAGTTGACACTTGGCATCATCCATGAGACCGCTGCTTTATTTTGAGTTGGCTTGTCCCAAATTAGTTTTTCATCATTGTTTTGACTAAGTATTTCTTCCATGTTGCCGAAGGCTTGAACCCTGGTGGAATTCAAATCTACAGGAACATCAGAGCTTACTTGTTCAATTTTAGTAGGAATCTGCTTGTTATCTAATTTTAGTGGGTAGTGGAGGAAATTAGATAACAGTTCTGGTGACCCACAGGGGACCATTATCCTACTAACTGGGATGAACCCACTATCTCCCACTATCTATTGGGAATGGATTCTATATCTTTATCATGAGCTGATTTGAACCCTAATTCCAGAGTATTTGAAGTGTCATTGCTTGCTTCTAGATCCGCTAGTTGATCCTTGTTCCTTCATACTCTCACAAAGAAACTCTGCAACCTTGTTTTGTGAGAGTAGAAAATTGAAGAATTAACAAAATCGCTCCCTTGACTGATTTTAGTTTCTCTGAATTTTCTTGGATTGAAATTTTCAACTATTACTGACAACTGTGAATCCCCCTTCGGCGATCATTAGAGAGTCTGGTGCATTTTATTAGAGTAATACAAACACAAGCTATACAAAGATAAATCATACATGCCTCAAATGAGTCATGCAGAGTGTGTGCAAGCACTTATTCTGCTGAAAGCAATCTACTCCTACTCCTAGGCTAACCAAACTTGAGAGAAGCTAAACAAAACTTGAAATAAGTAGGGAGAAATAACTTCCCTTTCTTATAAAGTAAGGCCATGAAATTAATTTAGCAATATATATGGTCTGTAATAAGAGTGAAAAATTACCTTTCACTCTTCCACCCGCAGTATTAAAAAACAAAAATAATACCTCCAGATGCTTCTCATTTGGTTGGAGGTGTTGTGGTTGACCCTTGGGGATTTGAAGATTATCCTCATGATCTGAGGTGAGCATGACAGGTGTTGGCTTCTCCATGAGCTATAGTGTGGCTAGAATCTTAATGGGGTAGGACTTGATCTGTTGTGTTTTCCCATCACTATGAAATTCATCTTTTAAGATGTGGCCCTTTCACAGATCTTCCTCATTGATACTATCCTTATCCTCTTTCTCCTCCCCCATTTTAACAGCTTCCCTGACAAATCTATACTCTTTGATTGAGAGTAAAATACCTTCAATGATATTTCTTTCTAGAGCCTATGAATTTATTTCAGGGGAACTGTCATGAGTAGTAGGCTACTTTGGTTGAAGGATTGATGAAGCAACAAAGGTTGTGATTTCCATGGGCTCTTCTTCATTGAGATATCCCCCCAAATATGATAAGCAATCAAGCCTATTGTCATCATGTTGTGTAAGGATCCCTCCTTCTTATATGATGGTCTTTGAGTCTACGAATTTTCCATCATGTCTAGCTCCATTTAGAAATATGAAGCCCATTTGCCCAAACTCTTCTAGGAGATCTACTTTGTGGGGAGGAAAAATAGAGACAGGATCCGCAACCTCTTGAACAATCAGCTCGTGATTCGAAACCCCTAGGTTCACATCACTTCTCACCATATGCTCCTCTTCTTTTGGATTTGGAGTCGTTCCTTATTTGTATGAGGGGCATAACTACTCAAAGAAAAAGTGAGGGTGTAATGGATGGCTTTGAGATGGAGAAGAGAAATCAGCATTTGGAGTGGTATGATATGGTAAAAATTGGGGTGGGGTGAGAGATGAACAAAGAGTTGGGGATTGACCCACTCCTTGACAAGGTTGTCTCATGTTTTGCCCATATATCTCAATACCTTCGATCCATTACATAATTGAAGGAAACATTTCTTCTAAGAATCCAAGCTTCTCCTACGAGCTATAGTGTCTGGGAACAAGGCCAACCCATGGACAAGGTGCCCTGTGTCCTGTTCTGAATGCCTCCATTTGTGATGTGGCCCGAGATTGAACCATGCCTGCCTCTATTTGTGCTATATTATCTAGTAGACCAACATCCTCCAATTGAACATAGTCATCAAATGCACGCCAGTGTATTTGATTGTTCCCAAATCCAAAATGGTCTTGGCTTTGCTCATCTAGGTCACCATAGTAGCTTTGAAAGTGGTTATGCTGCTGGTTTGGAGCAAGCGTGAAGCTCATTAGATGCTGATGATACTGCTAAAAGTGTGAATTCCACTATGGGAATTGAGTCATGATTGCACAACTTCATGGAATGAATGAAAATGAAGGATGTGAAAAGAAATATGAATGGAGATGGATGAAAGAAAGGTCTGTAATTTCAGAGAAGGGGCAGTTTGGGCCAAATGGAGTCACCAAATGTGTTTATACATGCCTCCAAAGGCTGAATTTCACCAAGAACACACCAGCTTGATGAAATGAAATGATAGGATTCTTCGAACGGTCCCATCGGGCGTGCCAGGAAAAATGTTGATGGTTTTCTTCACAGATGAACCGTCAGAGCCGTTGGATAAATTAGGTTAGTGGGACGTGTGCCCTAAGGTAACCTCCATATTTTAAAGAAGCTGGATCTTCTCTATGGTGTGAGATAGAGTTAGGAGAAAACTTAAAGAAATGAAAAACTAACAAGGTGATGCACCAAAAAGGGAAGAATTGAGTCACGAATATGACTGCCTAAATTGGGAAGAGGTGAGTAATGAAAAGGGTGGATGAAATGCACCATAGGCCATAGATGACAATTCACAGCAAAACTTTGGAGAATAGTAATAACATTAAAACATGCACAATATACCAACATCGAAACAAAGGCTATCATAGACAATATAGATATACAAAGGATGGAAAAAATGCATCACATGATATATTATATTACTCCAAGAAGTATGCACAGTATTACAATAGATAAGAGGCAAGAAGATCTCTATTACAAAATCTCAGAGAGAAGGAAAGAGTTACAGACCTCTTCCTTTTACAGAAGAGGAACTAAGACAGGAAAGAAAAAGTTGGTAACTCCCAATATGAATATATTTTAAAACCTTCCATTTACAATATATAGGATGGGAAGAAGATAAGAAGATCATTCCTGAACTATTTTCCAACTGCTTTGTTAATTATGGTAAATGGTGTGAAGTGAGAGAAGTAGATTGTGAGATCTGTCTCACACTTCCCCATGATTTTTTTTCAAGGAGTGAGAGCCATACTCATTTAATACATCTCTTAACTATTTTTCAACCGACTCCCTTAGAGCGGACTTATTCTTTCAAATATTTATTACATATCTAAACTTTATGCATCAGGCTCCGGTATCACGATTCCAACGGCACCTATTTTTATACTATTCTGTTAAAAATGACCCCTCAAGTAGGTGAACAAATTGAGTATTCATAGGTTCACACTCTTCACACATAGAACTATGCATTAACTTTTTTCCTGAAAAATACCAGTCGAATGACCCTTTGTCTTTGATCTTTTGAAAAGATCTTGAGCATTTAAAACTTTTAGATATGCTTCATAATTTCCCATACGTGGTATTTGGCTTCTCATAAATCCTTCGCAACCTGATTTGAACTTGGAGCCTATTTATTATGAGATCCACGTGGAGGCCAAACACTTCTCTAGGGTCTCTACTTTCTTCGTAGCTTTTAGAAGTACATTGAGTTGACACTTGGCATCGTCCATGAGCCTAATTCTCTCCCTTGAGCAAGTAATAGACCTACCTCATATGTGTGAATAATTTTTCTTAGGAGGGAAACTCATAGTTGACTCCACGTGTAAGCCCCATGGGATTTTGAGGCTTGCTCCCCCTTTTGCTTTCTGGAACTTGTGCTAGGTTGACACTTAGCATCATCAATGAGACCACTTCTTTCTTTTGAGTTGGCTTGTCCCAAATTAGTTTTTCAACATTGATTCGGCTAAGTATTTCTTCCATGTTGCCGAAGGCTTGACCCTTGTTGGAATTCAAATAAGCAAGAACCTTAGAGCTTACTTGTTTAATTTCAGTAGGAATTTGCTTGTTATCTAATTTTAGCGGGCGGTGGAGGAAATTAGATAATAGTAATATGATTCAGGAGCATCAAGAACTAAAATTCCATAAGGTCATATGAGACCACTTGAACATGTTTGTCTAGGAGTGTGTGAGTGATTTTTCTTGAGTAAATGAATGTCAAGTTTAATATGTTTGTAAAAGTGAAAATGATTGTAAAAAGGTGGCATTAGTTGTCCTTACACCTAAATAAGAACATATTTGATGTAGTGAGTAAAGATAGGGCTTGAAAATGTATGGAGGAAATCTTGGAATGTTGTTTCATCCAATTCCAAGATGGAAGTGTGTGTTGAGCTCAATTATGAGCTAATTTGGTAACTAGTTAGACTAATTGAGAGATTAAAAGAGGGATTCAGGAGAGAATGAGCTATGAATGAACATGGAGGACATGTAACAGAGTTTCATAAGGAAGAATACAAGTATTTGTGTGTTGGACATATGTTTTTGTTGATGAATTGGACATTTGTAGTGTTTTTAGTAACTTTATAGCTATGTTAGATAAGACCCTGTCCCAGGGCAATAGGTTGAAAGATAATAGTCATGAAAGGAGGTATGTTTCTTCCTTTCTAGTAAATTATAGAGTTAAGGGAAGGTATAAGGATTATCTGTGATTTTTTCTAGCCTTTGAAATGTTGCAATTTGTCATGTAGCTCCAATTCTTAGCTCTCGGGCCCAAATTAGGGATTTACATAACTTTAATTCTATCTGGTCAAACTTGATGAAATTTTTGGGGCATCTTTGTCTAGTAACTTGGTAGAAGTATGCCATTTTTCATCTCCTAATTCATATGTGAGAGGAAGATCCATCGGGATTTGTATTGTAGACTGTACATGTATAGGGAAGAGGAGAAATTTAAGTGCATGGGTGGTCAAACTTTGGAGTCAAGATAAAAAAAAAATTAGAAACCATATTATGAACATTCTTGAGATGGATTAATCAATTTCTAGGTGATATTATAGCCATAAGTATCTACTATTACAATTTAGGGTCAAAATAGGCCTAATTGGCATAATATAGTCCAAAGGAGGCACAATTCCATATAAAAGCAAAATATAGTGAAACTTAGGCACATGCAAGGACTCTATAAAAGGTATCCAAATCTATCTATAAGGGGTGGCATTGTTTCAGAGTAATTTGAGATCTAGCTTAGTTTATGGGTAGAGAAGGCTACAAGCCAACAATGGCTTAATGAGAGGTTGCATGTGAAATGTAAGTATATGTCTGTACAAAGGGTCTAAACACCTTAGGATAGATTAGATGATTTTTCCTAAAGGTATTAGAGGCATATCAAGAGTTTGCATGAATATTTGAGCATCTAGACCAAAGAGACATATTAGGTATAAGATTGTGTATCAAGGATCATGCATGCATAGTGGTTGTGTAAAGGATACAATTTGTGTGAAATGGATTCAAGAGAACATGAAGGGTGTTAAAGGGATGATGGAGGTGTATGAAATTGGAGCTATGATCAATGACCAACGTATAATTATCTCATTGGTTTCCTTTCATATGAACACTAGAACTAATATGAATATGTGTAAGGAAGCAATATACCTCAAGCTTGTTTGAGCACATGATATAAGACTAGTCAAATGCAAAGGAGATCCTCATTTTTAGGGAAGGTATGAGATAGCATAAGAAAAATGTGGATCTTTTGATGGAAGGGTAAGGTAACTATAAGGTAAGATTTTAAATAATAAGAAGATAGTGAAGTTGAATATGAACCCTTGTACCATATAAGTAGATCTCAAAAAAAATTACAGTGTTGGATGACACATGGATGTCTTCACTACTGGCTATCATATAACACAACTCATGGCCATTGAGATGGCTAGGAATTTAGTAATAGAGGTTGAGGTGTACTGTGTTGAGAGAGGTAATACATGAACGATTTGTTAGGCATGGAGTTTTTTAAGATGGAGGACAATGACAAAGATGACACCGATGTTCCATACAAATGGATCCACCATAGGAATAGGATGAGGATTCCTCATCACTCCATAGTTGGGTAGCATAGGAAAAGGAATAGGAGTCCTCTGCACTATTCTATGGGAAGATATCACTAGTGATTCACAATTTTTGGTTAGTGTATTAACATCTATCATACATGGATGCACTTGGATACCAATGTTTTTGTATATTTTGATTGTTGGGCCCACATTTTCTCTTTAAGTGTGGATGTGATGATACAATTGCACAAAATTAGACTTTGGATGCGTGCGCGCGAGCGCGCGCGCACACACACACACAAGATGTTTTGGTTACATGGTGTTATGACTCTCCTACTTATGCATTTTTTTACTTTTCTTGTTTACACATGTACACAATCTAATGGGTAATAGGATGGATATGAGATTTTTTAGTGTAGACTTATGGAAGTACAATGGATGATATATAGATATGTACTGACAAACTATATTTTAGGTGAGATAAATATGCATGATCACACAGATGGAAGTTGTAGAGTGAATTAAAAAATGACAGACGACCAAAACTAGAGGAAGTTAAGGCAATCATGGAAAAAGGAGATGAAAACATGATGGTAAATGATAAAATTAAGTAGTTGAGTAGATAATAATCATGATGTGGGATTAGGAAATTCTCAGGGAAATAAATTATGGTGGAACAATGTAGAAGTCTAGGTTTGAAAGTTTCAATGGCTAGTTATGACAAGACAAGTGATAGGGAATATAACTCTCTTTATTATTACAAACAAATAAATTTTTCTCTGGGATTATAGAACTCTCATTATTTCAATTTTTCTCCTTTATTCTTAGTATATAGGTAATTTTTATTTTATTATTTTAATATGACCTCCCATGCTTATCTTTGATTGACTAAGAAGATGTATGGGACCATCACTAAAGACTAGAGGTTTGAGAGAAAGGTCGTCACCATCCATTATTTGCCTCACATAACCAAGAAGACACGTGGGTTCAACACTAAATATCGACAAGAGTAAGTGATATGGTAGATCCAAATATTTATCTTGTTATATGTATTCTTTCTTTTGAATTTATTTATTTTCTTCTTTTTGAGAATAAGGTGAGATATTTATCCCATGCCTTCTTCCTATGTAACTGGTAAGATACAACTGATCATCACCGAAGACAGGGATAGATGAGGAAGTTCTTGAAGGATCTTGAAAGAAGAGATATACTAATGTTTTATACTCAGAGAGAGAGAGATGTAAGGAATTATGTCATGAAAAATTCTCTACACCTCTACAGAGAACAAGATCTTTGTGTCTAAAATATAAACGTTGTGAAATAAGGGGTTATGACACTAGGCAATCAAAGATTAAAGTTATACTATGGGAAGAATATGGATAATAATAAAAAATACTATTAGAGTAGGTTATTTACCTTAGTTCATGTTCACATAGGTGCTTTATTTACCTTCTATTTTAGTTATCCTAACCCACTTATGTGTGGATATTTATTTTTTCGTATTCAAATATTATGAGGATATTATCTAGTTGTTACAGGTATAGTTCTTTATTTTGATCTATGGTCTTGACTAGTTTGATCTAAGGTTTTTACTAGTTCTTTCTTGCCTAGTCATTTCCTTGATCTATGGCTTGATCTATATTCTTGAATAGTTCTTATATTTATCTTCCTTGCCTATATAAGCAAGGAACCTTCTCATTTTACTACATAGAGTTCCATGAGATATAATATATGATATTGCTACTCTTTGTTTAAAAAGCTTTTTGTAAAGTTCTTCTATTGAATCACTTTCAGCTTATTGAATGTGATGATCTATTAGCATCTGCGATCTTTATGAATTGGAACAATCTTCTTATCATTCCTTTTATGGTATCAGACTGGTATATGTTACAGATGTTCATTTGTAAGTTTTATTTTGCAAACAAGGGTTTTTTTTGTCTTTATATATTCATAATTTCTTAGTATTATGCTATTTTGGGTGTGGCAAGTCATTTTCGTCGCAGTCTAGAATTG
This sequence comes from Taxus chinensis, assembly GCA_019776745.2. Taxonomy (NCBI): domain Eukaryota; kingdom Viridiplantae; phylum Streptophyta; class Pinopsida; order Cupressales; family Taxaceae; genus Taxus; species Taxus chinensis. The sequence goes on from CM034156.1 coordinate 11,170,890, forward strand.
GAAGGTGTTTCCAAAAAAGGTAAATTGATGTGATTTTCTTTGGAATAATTAACACACCCAAAAATATAAAGAAGTGAAAGACCCATAAAAATCCTTATCACTTGGTCATATAAGGGCTTAACGGTTGGGATTCCTACTGGTGGGTGCTTTAATGTAGCCCCATTCCCATTTATTGTGATGAGTGAAAGTCAAAGGCATTTTATTTTGTTAGTGTAAGTTGAAATAACTATTAGAGATGAAAATTAATAAGCTTGTACCTTTTGATCAATAACTCAGATTTGAGTTCCGTTTTTTTTTTGAAAGTGCTTATTTTTCCGTGTTTGTTCCATTGGAACTATTTATTTTGAGAACCACACTAAAACTATAAATTTATTTTTTGTAAAATGCCCTTGATTATTAAGTGCCAAATATGGGGGGCTTATTGTATTCTTTTTGGTGATTTTGAGAATGACATCTTTATCTTCTTCTGCATTAGATCAACTTGAGCCATTAACAACACATAATTACCACACATGGAGAATAACAATGTAAACAATCATTAAATGAAAAGGATTATAGGCTTTAACTTCTATAGAAAAACCAATGTTCACTAGAGAATATGAGAAATTTCAGTACCAATGCAATTCGATGAGTGTGTGGGTTTAATAAGAACTTAAGTAAATGATAATATTTTGTTTCCTTTAGAAGGATGTGACTCTCCTTTCAAAATATGGGAGAAATTGGAGGGCTTATTTGGTAATTTGGATAACATAAGAGACATGCAACTTGAAATTGAGATCAATTCTCTTAGTCCTAATTTTTTCCATCAATTATAGAATATCCTACTAAGTGCAAGCACTTGTTGACACAATTTAAGGGGAGTGGAAGAGATAATAAATAAGAAGAGTGTGTTTACCATATTCTATACAAGTTGAGAGGTCCATTCCACATATTTGCTTCTACATTTTTCTCTAGCATGGATGCATTACATGAAAAATTCTAAATGCCTATATTAGAAATAGTTTTTGAAAGACTTGTTAGGAAAGAATCCAAAATGTCTAAGCTTGAGTCTTCTACCTCTCAAAAGGAATTAGTGGCATCTAATCCTAAGGACAAGGGAAAACCAAAAGGAAAATCCACGTTCACCCCTTATCCATCTCAAAATGACCCTAAACCCAAAGAAAAAAACTCTAAACCTAAGGATTATTCTAAATCCACGAATAAGTCTATCGTTTCATGCTCTTTTTGTAGGGACATTGTTCATGTAGAAACTAGGTGTTGGAAGCGAATGCAATCCTTAGAGAATGAAATGAATGAGTTTACAGTCATTTTTGGGGGTTTTACACCTTCTAAATCCAATGGTTCCCTATGTTTTATGTAAAAATGGATGTTGCAATGTAATAATAAGAAATTATGAATATATAAAGAAAAAAACCCTCATTTATAAAATAAAACTTATAGATGAATTTTTACAACATCTACCACTCTGATACCATAAAAGGAATGATAATAAGATTGTTCCAAGACACAAAGCTATCATATGCTAATAGATCATCATAATCAATAAGATGAAAGTAATTCAACATAATAACTTTACAAAATAATTACAAACAAAGAGAAACAATATCATGTATTATATCTCATGGAACTCTATGTAGTACAATGAAAAGGTACCTTACTTATATAGGCAAGGAAGATCAATCTAAGAACTACTCAAGGTGATAGATCAAGACATAAATAAAGAAAAGAACTAGTCAAGACCATAAATCAAACCAATCAAGACCACATATCAAACTAGTTAAGACCACAAATCAAAATAAAGAACTATACCTAACAACTAGATAATATAGTTATAATATAAATAAGAAAACCAAATATCCACACATAAGTGGGTGAGGATAACTAAAATAGAAGGTAAATAAAGTACCTAGGTGTTCGAAATGAATGCAAGACTTAGAGGATGCAATAAAAAAGTATAAGGTCTCTATCTCCACTCCACCACCTTTCAATGAGCATGGAAAAACACTTAATATTACTGAGAGATCTCAGTCAACAATTACAGATAGTTGGGTTATAATATCTGGTGATTCTCATCACATGAATTGTTCTATAGAGTCTTTTATACCTCTAGGTTTGAGTTCTACTTCCAAAACCGAGGTTGGAGATTCTTCCTTTATTTTTGTTAAAGGAAAAGGTGACATACACCTTGATGGTGGAAGAATTCATGATGCACTACATGTTCATAACATCACTACAACTTTGCTTTATGTATATAAAATTTATCATTTCGGTCAATGAAAGAAAATGAATTTTACACCACAAGGAACAAAATTCCAAACCTTGTTGCATCCTCATTCACTTATTTGTCATGGTATTGTTGATCATATGTCTAGACTACATCACTTTTAGGATTTTGAAGACACTTCCTCAATAGGGAAAGAATTAGTTTCTCATGCATATTCAAAGATAAATATTTGGAATGAATGATTTGAACATCTCAATTATAGATATTTGAAGGAGTTGAGGAATCATGGTATGGTTGATATTCTTCCTAAAGTTTCTTATCTTGAGGGAGTTTTCCATGGCTATGCATTAGGGAAGCACAACTAAGATCCATTTCCTAACGGTATGTCCTAGAGAACTTCTTCACCACTTGAGCTTGTGCATAGTGACTTGATGTTTTTTCATACCCCCTCTTTTAATGGAGCTAACTACGCACTTATGTTTATGGTGATTGGTTAGTTCCTATTATGTTATAATACCAAAAAATCTAAATAAAGTAGGGTTTACCGATACCTGCACCGATAAATGTAATGTTGGGATGAGTGGATACATGAAAAATGCAAGAGACTCCTCCTTTCACCAAGTAAGAAGACATATATACGAGCGACAATTGAACTAGATGAATATTAGATAATGATTAAATGATTTGCTTAATAAAGGTCGATCTCAGGAATCTAAAGGGCTTCTTTGAAGGGTGTCAACTCATGCTTACAAGTAAGTGTTATGATAATGGAATAAGTGTAGTATTTATTTCTTACTCAATCCATATACACACTAAAACATCACTCAGATAGATCTGAGTGCTCACCCGAAGCACGCGAAGGTATTGGGTCCCTCCATTATACCAGATATGTCAAATATTTAGCACACATAAACATATATTCCAGAACTATGACCACTAGATCCATGACCTCAATTTGGAAACACACATAAATAAGTAAACATACAATTCACATAACAAATAAGATCAAATTAACCATATAGTTACTAGTAACAAATGTATCAACTATAAATATCCAACCAAAATGATCAATTATATTAATCCATCAAAACAAAGTAGATGAATACATACATATCACTATCATAATTCAGACGTGCTCATAAACCAATGACATAAATCTATTACAGCCCTAAAAATGTCACGTCCCTCTCAAATCAGAACATAGCCTAGCATAACATGATCCCCTAAACTGTGCAAATCAATACATATATATACATACATACATACATACATACATACATACATACATACATACATACATACATACATACATACATACATATATATATATATATATATATATAGGGGTGGGGAACTTTCCCTTCACCACCCATGCACTTCTCAAAATAGGCTACATGTTAAGAATAACCATGCATCGCTACACGATGTCTCCAGAAGTATCTAAGCTTTGCCTAATAATAGATTACCTATATTTAACTCTAGTTCTAATCCTATTATTAGCTCCATGCACATGTTAAAGATGTAAGTTATTTCCTAAAAAATAGAATCTTTTTGACTGCATAATCCTCCTTACATGTCACATACTCCAATTCTATACTTAGTCCCTTATGCCAAAAACTCACTAATTCCTCTGCCTTCCTACAGTGATCTTCACACACATCTCTTTCCATCTTCTGCATGCAAAAACCTGGCCTTCCAACGCAATCACTAGGTACATCCTTCTGTGTGTTTCTTATGTAGCCCTTCCACACATTCGCGAACCTCTGCATACTTCAAACACTTAACCATTTTCTAGTGCCCAACATTACCCCACACTAGGTATGTTGTCTGTCCTTGGAAACACTTTACTTGATCATTCAAATAATGATAATTAATTCTTCAAAAATCAAATAATGAAAGAATATTTGTACGGCTTGCGCCAAATAATGAAATAATCCAAGTGCTACTGTGGAAAAAAGAGGGGGAATTCCTTGATCACTATAGTATCACAAAACAGGGATAGTAGCCTATGAATTTTATTAATGTGAAATCAACTAGGTTACAATGAATGGACTGCAATACTTATAGGTATTGTATAGTCATGTGCAGACAAAATAAAGGTTGTACAGGTACAACTAAAATTACAACAGCTTCCAAAATACATCTGGGAAGAAACAATTAATTTAATACAAACAAATAACTTGCAACTATGCAAAAAATAATCCTACGACTATGGAATAAGACAAATATGGTTTAAAAACCATATAACCATTTAATAATTAATTAATAACAATAATTAATTATAAAATGCATAATTAATTATCCTAACAATCCCCCCCTTAATTGTGCATTGTCTCAAGGGATGAGGAGAGGAATTCTTTGAATAACTCAAACTTGTCATGTGCAAGTGACTTCATGAAGATATCTTCTCGTTGTTCAGCTGTTGGAAAAAATTGAAGCTGGATGTTGTGCTTCAACACATGCTCACGTATGAAATGAACCTATACCTCAATGTGCTTTGTTCTTTCATGAAACACTGGATTGTAAACAAGTTTGAGAACACCTTCATTGTCAACATACATGGTGGTTGGTTTGTCCTATGGTATTCCAAGTCCTTTGAGTATGTGACATAGCCAAATCACTTCTTCAGAAAGCTTCTCCTGCAGAATGATACTCAGCTTCTATGGAAGATCGATAAACAAAGTGTTATCTCTTCCTTCTCCATGATATTGGTCTAGATCCCATAAAAATACAAATCCTGAAGTGGATTTTCTATCATCAATATTTCATGCATGATCTGAATCCAAATATCCTGATGAGAAGAAGTTTTCATTCTTCTTGTATTCTAGACCAAGATCCATTGATGCTTTGAGATAACTTAAGATGTGCCTTGTTACTTTCCAATGACACACTTTGGGTTCTTGCATGAACCTAGATAGATAGCTCACTGCAAATTTGATATTTGGTCTAGTGTAGGTCAGGTAAATGATACTCCCAATCAACTGCTGATAGAGAGTAACACTTACCTCAGGAGATGGATCTGAATGAGATAACTACAATCTATTCTCATAGGTGTAGCAATTGGTGTGTAATCCATCATCCTAAATTTCTGGAGTGTTGTCTTGTTATATTTCATCTGAGAAACATAAATGTGATTCTTTTCTGCCATACTTCATAATTCAAGACAATAATGCATCAACCCAAGACCATTCATGTCTAACGATCGATTAAGATCTTTCTTCATTGCATCGATCATCCTCACTGAACTACTAGTGATGACTAGATCATCGACATAGACAAAAAAAATCAAAATCTCCCCCCTTTCTTTTTGAGGTAAAGATTGGGATCATATGGATTTCTAACAAATCCATGTTGTATGAGATGCTCATTAATCTTAATGTACCATGCCTGGGGTGCCTGTTTGAGGCCATACAAAGATTTCCTGAGTCTGCATACCTTTACTTCTTAACCTGGTACTACATATCCCTTAGGTTGAGTCATACAGACTTCTTCTTGTAAATATCCATTCACGAAGGCACTTTTTACGTCCATCTGATGGACTTTCCAACCAAATTGTGCAACTAGAGAAAAGATCATCTTGATCATTTTGATCTTAGATGTGGGAGAAAATGTCTCCTTGTAGTCAATGCCTTCTTTTTGTGTATACCCCTTTGCTATAAGTCTTGCTTTGTACTTTGTTTTGAATATCCATCTGCATCCAATGGGTTTCTTCCCTGGTGGAAGATCGGCAAGCTGCCAAGTGTTATTTTTCATCACTGATTGATATTCAGAATCCATGGCATCTTTCCAAGATTTTGACTATAGGGATTCTTGGACTGTAGAGGTCTCATCAGACTCGATAACTCTACTCATCAAAGCAAATTTAACTTCTTCTCTTGCTTTACTACGAGTCCATGGTCCAGGGTTGGATGTATCCGATGGAGCATCCATTCTTGCATCTCGTAATGTTCTAGTACACCACTTGGGCATACACTGAAATCTTCCAATGGGTCGTGGTTCTATCATATTTACACATCATCCCCATTATTACTTTCCTCATCTATGGGAACATCAGTTTCAATTTTTATAACTAGTGAAAAATCTACATTAGGTGAGTCTAGAGGAGGAGACTCTACTTCATTCTTCTCAAAAAAATCAACATCTGTGCTAGTGTAGATTTTTATGGTATTTGGATCCATCAATTTGTGTCCAAGAGTCTCTTCACTATACCCAATGAAGATAAGTTTATGTGACTTCATGTCCAATTTATTTCTGTTCTACTTGGGTACGTGCTTACTTGCTTTGCACCCGAATACTCTAAGGTGTGAAATAGATGGTTTCCACTTTGACCATGATTTTTGTGGCGTTAATCCTTCAAGAGAAATTGTGGGCATTCTATTCAAAAAATACACTGGTGTCTTTTCTGTTTTTTCCTAGAATGTCTTTACTAGTCCAGAGTCATCGATCATGCATCGCACCATTTCCATGATAATACAATTTCTTCTCTCAACAACACCATTATATTACAGCTTGTGTGGAGGAAGTGTTTGTTGACGAATCCCATGAGCTTGTAAGTAGTCTTTGAACTCATTACTGGTGAATTCCCCCCTCGATTTCAGTGGAGATTTCTGATGTGACGATCAGTTTCGTTCTCAATTGCTACTTTGAACCTCTTGAAGGTTTCAAAATCTTCACTTTTCTTACGAAGACAAAAAATATACATTTTCCTTGAATAGTCGTCAACACAACATGAAGTAATAAAATCCAGAATGAATCGGTTGCATCTGACCATAAAAATCGGTATGAACCAGATCAAGATTACCATGAGCTCAATATGTACTCTTTTGGAATGACACTCTGTGTTGTTTTCCTGTTAGGCAATGAGGAGACTTGTTTGTATCCTTCTGAAGAGATGGTAGCCCATGTACCATATTGCACCGGTGAAGTGTCTCAAGATACTTGAAACTAACATGACCAAGTCTCTGATGCCATAACTGTGCTGAGGTAGAGTTCTTAGCCACAAGTGCTTGATCATCTCTATGGAAAAAATAAAGTTGGAACATACGTCCCACATTGGAGGCTTTTGTAAATATTTTTGAGCCTCGTGATTTGTCTCGAATCAAACATGTTTTCTTTTCGGAATGACTATCAAAGTCAATTTTCAAGTTATGATCTAGGAGTTAAATGACTGAAAGAAAATTATTTTTCAACCCGAGGACATATAAGACATTTGATAGTATGTAGTTGCGTGAACCAAGGGGTAGATAAATGTTCCCAATCCCCTGAACTATATATGAAGAATCATCTCCCAATAAAACATGATTTTTTGAAGGCATGTCCCTCATTGAAAAAACCAATCTCTGTGGCTGGTCATGTGTCGAGTGGCTCCCAAATCAACATACCAGACATCACTAGATGATATGGATGATTCACTTTATTGAGTAGTTTACAAGAAGTCTTCATTATCTGAATGTTCTTCTTGCTTAGCAATATTTCCTTACTAATGGGGTATTATTTTCCATTTCCCATTTTTCTGCCCTTGGTTGTAGTTAGAATGTCCCTTGTGAGATTGTTGTGGAGGTCCAGAGTTACTTGATGAACCTTTCTTGTAAGTATTATACCGACAATCTTTTAAGTCATATCCTCTTTTACAAATTGGACATTACATCTTCTGTTGTTTATGCCCATGATACTGATTATGATGTTGGGACTTTTGATAGGAATTAGGTTTTCCTTTACCTTTTCCTTTCCATTTTTTATGTGAAGAAATTACTTGATCCTCTTCGTCATCCTTATTGTGCATTGCTTCCTCTTGTTACAGTAGGTTTACCAATTTTTCAGAACTAACTATCGTATATGACAAGTTTAGTGTTGTTACAAAAATATAGTATGAATAAGGGAGTGCTCTCAGAATAATGGTAACGAGAGCATCATATTTGACTGCTTCTCCTAGGGCTAGAAGTGAAGCCCTCAATTCTGGAACTCTTCTTAAGAAAGCTTTGATTTTCTCATTTTGTTTGAACTTCAATGTGTGTAACTGAATTTGCAAATTAAGTATAACATTCTTGTCTTTGGCCTTGTATATTGTGCTCAACTTATCCCACACTTCTTTGGCTGTTGTGGCATCGTGAATGTGGGGTTGCACATAGTCAGACACTCCAAACAAGATGATGAGTTTGGCATTCTGATATGCTCTATCAAACTGCCACTAATGTGTTGTATCAGTAGTTGATCTGGTCATAGTACCAGTCACAATAGGCCAAATCTCTTCAAACTCAAGCTGTGTCTTGATTTTTGTCTTCCATGCAGCATAGTTGTTTCCTATGAGTAGTTGTGAATCCAGAAGAAAAAATTTGGTGGCATTGGTGCCCATTTTGTAGAAAACACTAACAGGGTTTAGCTCTTATCACTCTAGGTATAAGGTCTCCCAATCTATATATCATCAGTTTGATATACCTAACCTTTCTATAAATGCACCCTTCCGATATACCTGGCGGTATGTGGAAGAAGCTCGCCCTTTCTATATACCCAACGGTACGTGAAAGAGGTGTTAACGTACGTGAAAGAATTCAATACATGGTACCAAGACAGTACTGAAAGGGGTCTGTGTGATTATTGACACTGGCTCAAATAAATATCCTCATACGCGTGCATAACTTCACTATATACTTGGATAATTTCTCATTCTAGATTTATGCCGTGCAATCATTCACAGATGGATGGGATGGCTCATAGTGTGTGCACTGTGACCTTATTACTCCTCATCGATTTAAAGGGTCGATGCCCAGATGATGTTGTTGTAGCTATATTAGGCATTAAGTGCAGTAGTAGTCACGAAGGCTTTACCCGTAAGCACTTCCCAGAGGCACCGTATATACCGAATGCTGCGAATGAGATCTAGGATCTCGTGAGTATTTCAGAACCAATTTTATACTTTTTTTATTACAATTTTCTGAGTAGTTACAATATTTGCAATTGACTATGGAAACCTGCAAATTAGTACAATATATTGCAACATGTAATTACATTTAAAAATTTAGAAAAAATTGAATGCCAAGAAATTTTTTTGTTTTGTTTTATGGGCCCCAGTGGCCTCTAGAGCCCAATACGATCCAAAATGCAAAGAATTGCAAAAAACCAACTAAAATGCACTTTTTAGCTATCCCTCATGAAAAAGTTGTTCGGAATGAAAAACAAGCCTAATAGGAGATTTTTTTTTTTTTTACCCTAAATTAAGGTTTTTCTTGCTAAAAATTTGGAGGCCTGTTTAGCTGTAACTAGTAGTTTAGAGGTGGTATTCTTACTAAAATCTCCTCTAAATTTGGTTGTTTTTCAAAATTTTCACTAAATTCAAATTGTTTTAAAAAAATAAGTTGGGGGTGGGGTTTGAACCCCAAACATCCCACTTCTAAGTCGATCCTCCTATCTAATTAGGCTCTATGATCACTTGTATGGAAATGAGAAAATTGCATTTAAAGAAAATGGAGTTCGATCTAACCTTTTAAAAACAATGACCTGGCAGGAGGTTGAGACCATGTGGCTGCGTGTAGGCATTTAGGGTTTCCTGTGGAAGTTGATCTCACTTTGTAAATATTCTAATGCCATTTTTTTGATAAGCTTGCCTCCATGTATCTTGGTTGACTGTATGAGTGATCTACACTTGTGGTATTTCAAACACAAGTGTGATCTGATCGCCCATGATGACGCTTTGCTTTTGAGGACCTTTCCCATGTCTCTGACTGGGCCTGCATTAGACTGGTACAGTGGCTTACCTAGACACTCTATCTTCTCATTTAATCAGGTAGTCTAGGCCTTCTTGGATCACTTCTCCATTAACATTGTTAAGAAGGTTACCATGACTGACCTCTACTCTACGTGTCAGTATGAAAACAAATCTATCATAGATTTTTTTTCTCATTGGCATAGCCTGATCAATCAACTCACATTCCAGTTACCAAAAACTGAACTCATCAAGCTTTTCATGCGTAGGATTATGCTAGAAAAATCTCACCAACCTTGTAGGTCCAGACTTTCAGAAAGATCCTCAAAAGCAAAGCATCATCATGACACAAAAGCTAGAGATTCGAGCCATCAAAGAGAATAAAATCCAACTACGTAATAAGAACTCGGCATTCAAGTTGAATGATACCTCTTCTTCTTCAAAACCACAGAACAATTATTTAAAATCTAAGGGAACTGCTAACGCAATGGTACTCAAAGCTAGCCAAACTCATTTGTCAAATTAGGCTAGTCCCTCGTGTAATCTCTCACCCATTTAGACTTTTTAATTCAGACAGGAACAACAAAAATAAACCCCAATTGGGGAGCCTTATTCTTTTGTCTTAGAGAATCTCATTAAAGCTGGGGGCCATCACCCTTCCTCCCATGAAACCACACACTAGTTTTGAACCAGCTCTCTCCACACCCACATGGTATAAATAACACGACTTCTGTAACTATCATCGAGTAAAGGGTCATAGTGACGGAAATTGCATCACTTTTAAAAACATTGTCCAAGAAATGCTTGAGAAAGGCAAGTTAACCTTGGATAATCCTAATGCATATGCCAATCAAAACCTAAACATCTTCAAGAAACCCTTTCCTAATCACACCCCTTATTTTGATCAAACTAGAGAGATCTCAATTCATGATAGCCATACCTGCAAGTTCCATGCTATTTTCAGTGATGCACCCGTTGCTTCCCAATTACCTCATATTCCTTCCATATAGGAAATTCTAGCCTGAATTCCTCTAACTGCACTTGAACCCACTTCACCTATTCCTCCACCCATAGAGGAAAACCCTTCACCTCCTTCCTCACCCGTGGAGGAGCCTTCCATTAACATCAAAACTATCTCACCTTTAGCTTCTCCACCTAGAGATCCGTCACCCATAATACCTCTCCAGCCCATGGAAGATGCTTGTTTATCTCCTACACCCACAGAGGAGCACCCATCATCTCCTCCACCCACAGAAGAGCACACATCATCTCCTCCACATATAAAAAATCCAATAGAAATTCCTTTACCTCTATGTGACCATTCTCCATCAGTTACCCAAAATCCTACGGACTTACTTTTGGCTCTGTTACCCACAGAAACTAAAGCTAGAAAATTCCCCATTTTAAAGACACATTTTACGGGATTCGCCATTGGATCCTCATCAACCTCACCTAAAACAGTGTCATTCTCACGCTTAGCTGATCGCCTGGATTATGTGGATAGAGCCTTACTTTGGGGGCATCTTCTACTTCCTATCCCAACACAAATGTAAATGTCACTCACTGACACTTCCACAATCCATCCAAAAATATTTCAGGCAATTAAACCAAACACAACCACAACTATCAAAAATTCTTCCACGATTCCAATCATGGCTCAACTCACACCCCTACCCATAACCCAACATGCATCTAAATCCAAACCCACATCTACACCATATTCCTTGCCTAAACCTATTACTACCTTAGGATTCATCCCAACTACCAACCTTACTCATCCACCCATCAAATTAGATTTAGTTACATCCTCCAAAGCTAACACCAAACCTACTCCAACACCGAAACATAAGAACCAATCCTATAGATCTCATACTCCAACCTCATCGATCACACCTCTATCACCTTCACCCCTTCCCTCCATCTTATGACCTCTCCCTTCGAGCACGGTTAAGAAACCTCCACCTGTCGGTAAACCAAAAACATAGCAGCCCATTCCTCCCTCACAGACATCTAACATACCCAAGTGCTCCAACATGACTTCTTCCCACGCCTACAACATCTTTACCACCCATACGTCCCAATACCATCGATCACTCCTTCACTACCCATGACACTTCAGTCTCTTTCCCTCACACCTCTTGCACAACCCGCGCCATCTTCCTTCATAGCAGCTTAGTTATCCCTGTGGGTAACTCGCCCTCTTCCACCATCGAATTTTCCATCTAGATATCATGCGCGCATATCACCTTTACCCAAGAAGGTGCAACCCAAAGACAAAAATATGCTACCCTCCACTAAGGTAGTCAAACCAACTATACATTCTCTTACCAGCTCATCTACTATACCCATGCCCAAGTAAAAATGACCAACACCTAAGACCATGTCAGAACCTAAAACCATAGCTCAACCTACTCGTTTCGCTTGGAATGTTTCGGCTTCTGGGGATAGATTTGCTTCTATCCTTTCATTCCTTTTAGAAACAGATAGGGTTAGGGCTAGGAGGGATACCTGTTAAATGTCGAGATGGTGTGCGCGTACCATAGAGAAAGATCAGGTTGACTGCGAAGAACTCCTTTTTGTCTTGGAAGGACTACCTGCAAATAAGAACACAAGACCACCAGATTTTGATTAAACAATAAATGAGGAAACTGCCTTGGGCCCAGGAAATATAAAACTTCCTTTCGAAGGTGGTCAGTTTCCCTGCTAATATGAATTAACACAAAAGACTGTAAAGTATCAATTAAATTACTTCGTTGGAATGGATAGGGGAAAGGCTGATTTATGGTTGTAGTCAGGGTAACCGATACCGGTCTCTGGTAACCGATGTCGGTAGGGTTTAGGATCTATAGGTTGGTTGTTTTGTGGGGTGTTTGTGTTGTTTGGTAGCTGTGTTATTTGTAAGGCTGTAAATGGGTGATATTAGGAAATGAGGTGATGAGAGGTAGATGAATGATGGTTAGATGAAATGGCACGCTGGGTAGTGGATTCAGAAATGGATTTATGAGGACTGTGATTCAAAAGGCATAAGAAATGTTATAACAGAAGACATGCAAGATGTGACTTACTGGTTTTGACGAAGATGCAAGTTGATCTCCTTTGCTGCAAACACTTCTGGTTTCTTCACTTGTCTCAGCTCGGTCAAGTGAAGATCTGGACTCTGTTGATCGCTCCCAATGATTTCTCTTGATTCAAAATCCTTCCACCTTTTGATTTTGGTTCGGGGAGCCCATTTATAGGGAGCCGATGGCGGTTATGTAACTGACGGCGGTCGAGTAGGAACCGGCATCGGTAAGGAAAAAGTAGGCTATTTTTAGTAAAATAGCCCACCTTCCCTGCTTTTCTCCCGAGAGATCAGTTGCGGGCTTGGTCAAATGACTAGAAGGTCGGTTTTGGGTGCGAGAAAGGGGTCATTAGTTATGGGTGTAGGTGTGGACCAAGTTATGGGTCTTAATTAGGTTAGTTTAGGGTTAGGGCTAGGTCATGATGAAGTGGCAAAATGAGGTGGCAGGTAAGGTGATGTGGATTTATCCATTACAAGGTAATTAATAAATAATTGTGTAAGGTTTAGGTGATGAGGTTATATTGCGAGATGAGATGCGGGTCACAAGGGGTCGTAAGACACAAATTTGGTGTGTACACTACTCCCCCTCATACAAAGACCGTTCCTCTATAATCAGCCACGCCTACACCCAAAACCACCTGCACTTCCCATTGCAATCCACTAGCGGGGTCCTATGCCAAAATCTTAACCAACCTCCTTGAAACTTCTGTTATCACATTACCACCTCTCAGAACTTATGACCCTCTCAAGCCCAAACCAAAAGGTTTTGACGACACCAAAATTTGCACCTACCATCGTGTGCCAAGGCACGATGTGGAGAAATACAAGGCTTTGAAAATCATTCTTATCCAGTTGTGTCCTCCTAAAGAAAAATTTGATGATGATGACCTTCTTAATGAGGACCCCATTTCACCAGCACCCATTCCCACAGTTTTTCCCTCATTGCCTACTCAACAACTAAGACCTCCACCCCCACAAATCTTAGAGCCACCCCCAAGATTCAAAATTAACATGGTTCGCATAAGAGAACTCACCAAACCTCCACCCGAATGTCGTTGTTCTCAACTCATCTCACAAGGTTCTTTCCTACCTCTGGGCTTCTGCCCTTCTTATTGCTATATATTTCATGGCTCACCTACTTCACCTACCTCCCCGCCTCAAATCAACATGATCCACATTGCTACCCATGCTCAGAAGGAAAAAGACAAAAAAAAGGTGACTGACTCACTAACCAATCCTATACCCAACATACCATCTACACCCACACCTAAAATCACTATCCGTGGCCCCACCTATCCTATTTCCAATGGGGTTACACTATCGCACCATGCTTAAAAAATTACACCAATCTCCCCTTAAAATGTCCATATATGACCTCATCCAAACCTCAGAATCCCATTGCCAAGATCTCATGGAGGTTCTTCAATCTATTGAGGTCTCACCCAATGATCCTACACCCGTGGCCTCCATTATTATACCTCATCATGTAGCTTCTCTCACCAAATTACCCCTGTCATCTACACCTCCAACTACTCATCAAGTAGTCTCCCTTAGCTTCTCAGATGAAGAGATTGCACAGCACCAAACTGATGACCCAAATCTAGCTCGCCTCATCTCTATCCACATCGATGTTATACGTGTATGATGTGTTATGATCAATGGGGGTGCTAGAATTAATATCATCTCCTCTAATGCATTTTCTCAAATGCACATACCTGATAATTACATGCATAAACATCCTATCATGTTGCGTTCATTCAATGATGCTATCACCTCTACACTTGGCACTGTCATCCTCCATGTTCACTTGGGCCCCCGCACTATTCCAAAGTTATTTTATGTCTTGGAGGGGGAATTTCAACATAACTTGTTTCCTGGTAGACCCTTGATTCATGTCATGGGTTGTGTTCCTTCCACTTTGCAGCGTTGTGTAAATTTTGAGCATGAAGGAAACACCTCTACCATTCCGGTTGACCCATCACCTTTCAAAACTTACAACATGCTTTATCGACCCAATGACGTGTTTATACCCATTAAAGTATCTACCTCCATAACCACTGCCTCTTCACCTACACCTCCGCTCACCAGTGCAGCCGTTGTCTCCACCACACATGACTCCTCCATTCCTACCGCTGCCACAACCTCCACGGATGAACCATCAGCCCTCCCAATCCATTAGCTCCACCTTCGATTTGACCTCCGACATGTCGTCTATTCCAGCTACCCATATACCAGCCACTGTTCCCTTAGAAGGAAATTTTCAATGCCTTACTCTGGGGTAGTATCACCTATAAAGTGTCAACGCATTTCTTACTCCACAAGAGTATGAGAGTATTCACCAACACCCTTGTTATGATCACCATATAGGAGAGTGCATCCTTTATGGTCCTCTCCACTTTCATACCAGTCTCACATATGGGGGACTTGATACTACCACTTACGCACCTGACACCGCCCTCACAAACCCACCCATTTTATATTGACTTCTAATCACTCACCAATCTCTGTTTCACCCACATCTTCTTACACCGATGTGCAAGGAAGGGTTTTGGTTTTGGCTTTTATGAGCAAGGCCTCCATACTATTATTCCATGTACTACCCACAAACATATGACCGTAGTGGTATTAGCTTTGCTGAACCACCTACCAAGAAGGCCCACATTGAACTCATTAAGGACATCAGCCCTTCTCCACCTTCTTCAACCGCTCCACCTTCATCACCACCTTTGCCGATGGAGTCAATGGATCCAGAATCCATTCCTCCTAATTTTTTTTTCATAAACACCATCTCCTTGGTGCCTCTGACTTATCAACGCGAGGGTGAGGCTCCTTCCTCTCTTCCCTTCCTATATCTTGAAATGATCAATGATGATACACCTTTGATTAATGTCATTCAATGTCAAGATGATGAATCTATACTCACCTACCTTGGTGTAGAAGACTTATATATTCATCGGTTACCATCTAAGATGCAAACCATGTTGAATGAATCGACTATCGAAATCAACATTCATACTCAGGACGACCCGCACATCATAAAGATCGGTCAATCTTTAGATGCTGCTGAACAGGAAGCCATCACTTATTTTCTCAAAAACCATAACCACACTTTTGTTTGGTCTTACATAGACATGCCTGGTATTGACCCCACCATAGTGGTCCATAATATCATAGCCATTCCTAATGCCAAACCCATGAAATAAAAGCTGAGGAAAATAAATCCTCGCATTGCTCTTCTGGTCAAAGAATAGCTTCAAAATCTCCTTTACATTTCCTTCATCTTACCCATTGATTATCCTCGTTTGTTTTCTAACATTGTCCCTATCACTAAGGTGACAAGGGGACTTCACATTTGCATGAATTTCCATGACCTCAATCTAGCTTTCCCAAAAGATGACTTTCCTTCACCCGGTATTGACCAGTCGGTGGACCTTACCATTGGTCATGAGATGATATCACTCATGGATGGCTTCTCAGGTTATAACCAAATCTTAATTTCCCCAGAGGATCAACATAAAACCACATTCATCACCCCTTGGGGGGACCTTCTACTATCGAGTCATGCCTTTTGGCCTTAAAAACACTGGTGCCACATATCAATGGGCTATCGACTTATATCTTCCATGACATCATGCATCGTATATTTGAAGATTATGTGGATGACCTCCTTACCCAATCTAAACACCACTCCGAACACCTTACCATCCTAAAAACCATCTTTGACCACCTTATTAAATATTGTGTTCACCTTCAGCCCAAGAAGTGTGTCTTCGCGGTTATATCAGGAAAGCTCCTAGGATTTATCATTTCCCTACATAGTATATAAGTTGACCTTTCTAAATTTAAGGCCATTCTAGAAAATGCCTCCACCCACTAACCATAGAAAAATTTGTAGCCTGCAAGGTAAGTTGCAGTCTATCCACTGCTTCATTTCACAATTGTTTGATCAGTGTCACCCATTTCATCATCTGATCAAGAAGGATGTATCCTTTAAATGGGATGATGACTACCACAAATATTTTGAGGCCTTAAAACAATACCTTCTCCAACCACCCATATATGCATTCCACATAAATATGATCAACCCTTCTACCTATACATCTCAGCTACCAATCACTCCTTGGGGGCCATGATCGCTCATCGTGATGAACAACATAAGGAGCAGGCGGTTTATTACATAAGCCGTACTATTTGAGACTACGAAACATGATATACCCATTCTGAAAAACTTTGCCTAGCCTTAGTTTTTGTTGCCAAAAAACTCTGCCATTACCTACTCAACGACAAAACCTATGTTGTGACCAACACTAACCCCCTACACTTCATGTATGCCAAACCTTACCAAAATCAACGTGTTGCACACTAGCTTATGCTTCTAGCCAACCTCCACCTCAATTTCTTCTATAAAAGTCCATCAAGGGCCAAGCTATCGCTGAACAATTGGCTGACGCACCTATTTCTGGGGAACAATCCTCTAATTTTGACTTCCTAGATGAGTAAATTGCCACTCTTTCTCAGGACAAACCCGCTTACCAAATGACACTTTTCTTTGATGGTTCTAAGTGTCAGCATGGGGGTGGCATTGGCATTATCCTCGTTCCACTTTATGGTGAACCCATGCCTTTGTCTTTCAAACTTGATTTTGACTGTACACACAATATTTATGAATATGAAGCACTCGTATTAGGTCTCCAACCTACCTATGCCTTGGATGTCAAATCCATCAAAATATTTGATGATTCTCAATTGGTCGTAAACCAAGTCAATGATATATACTAATGCCATAATGAGACACTTCAAAAGTATAAACATCATGTGGACATACTTTTGACCACCTTTTACCACTATGACCTTCAAACCGTCCCCTATTCAACCAACAAATTTATAAATACCATGGCCTATTTGGCCTCTCAAAAATCCACTTCACCCGCCAATTCTAAAATCTTTGTCACCATACAAAGACTCCAATCACCCTCTTATTTACCTCGTGAATTTTACTCTATATGAACCGCTACTCCTGACCCACGTGACCTTTGGTATAAAAAATACTTAGACTATCTTTCTCTCTCCGTCTTGCCTCCCAACCTCACTCGTAATGGACAACACACTTTTCTTAAAAATGTCTCTTGTTACATCATCATGGGTGGCCTCCTCTATAAGCGTGGCTTTGATGATATTCTCCTATGATGCCTTATGAGTTCTAAAATTCCTTATACCATTAAGGAAGTTCATGATGGCATATGTGGAGGTCACTTTAGTGGCCTTGTTGTTGCTAAGCGTATTCTTCACCTAGGATATTACTGGATGAACCTTAACCATGATTGTTATAACTACGTTAAGCATTGTGTAAAATTCCAACAACATGCCAACCTTCATCATACACCCTATCATGCCTTACAGGTTGCTTGTGACTTTTCCACCTTTTCTCAATGGAGTTTGGATCTTGTCGGAGAGATAAATTCCCATTCTTCCCAACGACATCAATGGATCATCACCACTACCGAATACTACAAAAAATGAGTTGAAGCCATACCTCTCATTTCCAAAAAAGCTGAGAAAAAATGTGAGTTGATCAATCATCACATCATTTGTAGCTTTGGTGTCCCACATCACCTCATCACTAATAATGGAAAATAATTCAAAACTAAAGCCCTAAAAAAACTTTGCGACACCTTCGGTATTCAACTAAGTTTCTTGTCACCTTATTACCCACAAATCAACAGCCGAGCTGAATCCACTAACAAAACCCTGAAAAAAATTCTCATGAAAGTGGTTAATAATACTGGGAAGGATTGGCATACGCACATTCCTTTCACCCTATGGGCATACCATACTAGTATTCGCACTTCCACTACCACCACACCTTTTTCTTTGTTCTACGGTACAGAGGTTGTTCTACCTCTTGAAGTCTAGATTCCCTCACTCCGCATTTCTCTCCATGACATGCTCAATGATGATTACTTTCGTCAGGACCATTTAGCACAACTTGAGTTATTAGACGAACGTCATCTTAACGCTCTTGACCACCTTCAAGTTTACCAAAAACGTATCAAACATGCCTATGAAAAACATGTCCATGAGTGAACCTTCCAAGTTGGTGACCTTGTCCTGAAAGAAAATCAACATGTAACTAAAGCAAAAAAAAGTAAACGATGCAAATTTTCTCCTAGTTGGCTTGGACCATACATAGTGACTCATACTTATGGATCGGGTGCTTATCATTTATCATCACTCGATGGTAAACCCAGACCTGATCCCCTTAATTACTTACATCTTTGACCATTCTATTATTGAATTTTAGTCCTACCTCATCTTCAGTCTCTTTCCATGCTGATCCCTTAAGCGCTATCCACTTCTTACACCTCACCAACGATTAAATAAGAATCATGTGCGTACTCTTCACTTTTCATCTTCTCTTGAATATGTGTACCACGGTGCTGCACATAACATGATTCTCATAGATACTTTTTGTCTACTTTTAGATGATATTCCATGGTCATTTCACCCTGATTTCTGAACAAGAATCCTATTCTTCACCTTAGTCTTGTCCATGACTTAAAATCCCTCACATGGGATCCAACTCCTTGAGTACAACTTCCAATACAAAGATGTCTCCCTCAAAAGGACATCTTTCTCTCTACAATTGCTATTATAAATAGGCTGATCCCTCGAAGGATAGCTATGTAAAGCTCTTTAAAAAAGAGAGACAAAAATATGAAGCTTCCCGCATCGATCAACTTCATGAAGACCTCAAGGAGTTAATATCCTCATCCCATATAGACTTCCTGCATCGATTAGTCTATCTCAAATGTAAGTCAAAACAAATTAAAAAAATTCGTCATGGAATTACCTATTGTGACTTTGGATCTCTAGGCACAAGGCATGATACCTACTACCATATAAACTACCAATTTTCACTCTCTCACTCTTCGCACTTTCATTTACTACCGCCTCAAGGGACCTCGTGGAACCGTGACATTTGGTGGTCATGTGACTACTCCTCATCTTTGGAATAATCCAT
The DNA here is from genome assembly GCA_019776745.2 of Taxus chinensis. Taxonomy (NCBI): domain Eukaryota; kingdom Viridiplantae; phylum Streptophyta; class Pinopsida; order Cupressales; family Taxaceae; genus Taxus; species Taxus chinensis. The sequence continues at coordinate 11,190,895 of CM034156.1, forward strand.
CATGCAATGTCTTTAGGGTCTTACGTTCATCAACCTATCTCAGGTATGACCTACTCGTTATGATTCTAACCAATCAGGTGGCTTTCTTGCCTCCTCTTATCTTTTTAAACTACTTCAATACATATTGATTACCTTACACAAGATTAGATTCTCGACACTTATCTTTGGGTACCTTTTCCTCTTTCATCAACTCAGAATTACCCATACCAATTTTTCCCACAATCTACCCATACCTAACAGACCTAGACTCAATCATGCCTAAAAACCTACCAACTCATTCTCATACCTCCTCACATTCTTCCCTAGCTTATGGGAGAACTACATCAACCTAAGGTCCCTTTTCGTTGGGACTATGTAGGAAGCACTTTATGGGCATGGGGCCCTTAGAGGTTAGCTCGACCACTCTCTACCCTAACCAATTCACCATTCATTTTCCTAAATCACAATCTACCCTACTTAGTTTCCTTTTTATATAAAAAATTACAAATTAAACCAAATAAACAACAAATTACTTCCCACCTTTATCATCAACAATCATACATTTATTATGTCTACCATTTCTTTACCATTCTCATGCATGTACTATAAAACATCTCAAACATGACCCATATCATCATTCATTGCACAAATTAATGAATTAAAAAGTCAACCAATTTAGACTCAACCATGCCTAAAACCTCACTCCATCATGCCTAAAACCACAACTTGACTCAATCCATGCCTAACACACCTATCATGAATCCATCTCTGCATAATAATCAAACGCTATCAACACAAATACATAATGACCATAATCATCATCATCTATATACAATAAAAATATCCAAACATGTGTATCCATATACATAATCTCAAATATCTTTGGCACGCAGGCTGATGTATATAGCTTAATATCTCAAAACTCTCATATACAACCTCATCATCTTCGGCACGTAGGTCAGTATATGATAAAAAATATACAAAACTTGAAAGGAATGATAACCAAATCATACCAATCCAAGAACACAGATGCTCATCAACCATCACGATCTATAAGATGAAAGCAATTTTCCAGAATAACTTTACATAAAACCTTTGCAAACAAATGTGCCGCAATATCATATATTATTATAGAACTCAATGAAATACATTGAGAATGGGCCTTGCTTAAATAGGCAAGGAATAACAATCTAAGAACCAGTTAATGTCGTAGATCAAGCCATAAATCAAGGAAATAACTAGTCATCAAAGAAATAGTCAAGACCATAGATTTAGGAGAGAACTAGGCATCAAGGATCTAGTCAAGACCATAGATCAAGGAAAGAACTATACCTAACAACTATATAATATCTCCTAATATCTAAATAAGATAAAAGAACTATCCACACACATAAGTTGGTGAGGATAAATAAAATAAAGGTAAATAAAGTACCTAGGTGAACATGAGCTAAGGTAAATACCTACTCTAACACCCCCCTCAAGTGAAGCTAGGGGCCAAAATAGAAGTGGCATGTCCATAGTATGAGTCCCGGCAACTAGGCCTGATGAGGTACTCATGTACAATAACTGGGAAAATGGGGACATCGCAAGGTACCCAAAACTAATAACAATAAAGTAAAGAGAGTAAAGACCTGCTCCACGGCATCCCAAGAAGCTCAGCTCAAAAAATCATACAATGCTGAAGAAGTTTGGTGTGCACTGTGGTCTGAATCCACTGCTCAATCACAAAACTAAAAAACAACTGACACTGGGCTCCACCAGAATAGCTCCATACAAGGAGAGTGTAAATGGACTGATGTCAAAAGTGTAAAAAAATACAAAACATAATTTGATCAACTACTGCTACAAATAGGTGTGCCACGATCTAAGAATAAAAACCAAAAGCAACAAGGCAAGGACACAAACTCTAGATTGTCGCGATCCAAGAAAAGCCAAGGTAACAAGGCAAGGTCACGAAACCAAAAGAAGTAAGATCAGCACCACACCCACCCATTCATACCATGAAAGGAATGATAGCCAGATCATACCAAGCCAAGAACACAGATGCTAATCAACCACCACGATCTATAAGATGAAAGCAATTCACCAGAATAACTTTACATAAAACCTTTGCAAAACAAATGAGCAGCAATATCATATATTATTATGGAACTCAATGAAATATATTGAGAATGGGCCTTGCTTAAATAGGCAAGGAATAACAATCTAAGAACTAGTCAAGGTCGTAGATCAAGCCATAAATCAAGGAAATAACTAGTCATCAAAGAACTAGTCAAGACCATAGATTTAGGAGAGAACTAGGCATCAAGGATCAAGTAAATACCATAATCAAGGAAAGAACTATACCTAACAACTAGATAATATCTCCTAATATCTAAATAAGATAAAATAAATATCCACACACATGAGTTGGTGAGGATAAATACAATAAAGGTAAATAAAGTACCTAGGTGAACATGAGCTAAGGTAAATACCTACTCTAAACCCCCCTCAAGTGAAGCTAGGGGCCAAAATAGAATGGCATGTCCAAGTAAGTCCCTGACAAGTAGGCCTGATGAGGTACCCATGTATTATAATTGGGAAAAAGGGGACACCATAAGGTACCCAAAACAAGTAATAACAAAGTAAAGAGAGTAAAGACCCACTCCAAGGCATCCCAAGAAGCTCGGCTCAAAAAAAATCGTATAATGCTGAAGAATTTTGGTGTGCACTGTGGTCTGAATCCACTGCTCGACACATAGACACTGGGCTCCACCAGAATAGCTCCATACCTAAGGAGACTAGATCAATGGAGTGATGTCGAATAGTGTAAATAAGATACCAAACATAATTCGATCAACTGCTGCAAATAAGGTGGTGCCACGATCCAAGATACAATAAAGGTAAATAAAGTACCTAGGTGAACATGAGCTAAGGTAAATACCTACTCTAACACCCCCCTCAAGTGAAGCTAGGGGCCAAAATAGAAGTGGCATGTCCACAGTATGAGTACCCAAACAACTGGTAACTAGGCCTAACATGAGGTACTCATGTACAATAATTGGGAAAAAGGGGACACCGCAAGGTACCTAAAATACAGTAACAACAAAGTAAAGAGAGTAAAGACCCACTCCAAGGCATTCCAAGAAGCTCGGCTCAAAAAAGGTCCTATAATACTAAAGAAGTTTGGTGTGCATTGTGGTGTGAATCCACTGCTCGATCACAAAACTCAAAAACAACTGACACTGAGCTCCACCAGAATAGCTCCATATGAAGGATACTGTCAACGGAGTGATGTCAAAAGTGTAAAAAAAACCAAACATAATTCGATCAACTGCTGCAAATAGGTGTGCCATGATCCAAGAACCTCAAAAACCAAAGCAACAAGGCAAGGACACAAACTCTAGAGTGTCACGATCCAAGAAAAGTCAAGGTAACAAGACAAGGACACGAAACCCAAAGAAGTAAGATCAGCACCACACCCTCCCATACTACTAAATGGTTTGAGTGACACTACAAATCTGTATGAGTTACCCAAACAACTACTCAGACACTGACAAACCAACACTGGGCTCCACCAGAATAGCTCCCCCACTAGAGATACTGTCAACATGCCAAAAGTGTCAAAAATACAAATACAAAATCTCTCAACAAATAAAAGGGATAGACACTACACCTGCTAAAAAATGCTCAAAACAAGAAGCATCATAATGTATAAGGTATATAAAGTGGAGCAAGAGGCCTAATGGTGGAGGAGCATGCCTATAGATGTCCTCTCAATGAATGCCTATGTCTCCACCACGAGTGATCAGATATCCACCCCAAATCAACATAGATGGATGAAGAAGATGCGTACATATGACTTGGTGCAAAATGCACAATGGGTGCATGCAAAAGAACATCAGAATGTGTATCAGGTTGATCATGTCTGACACTGAAATCTCAATTTTCTCAAGCCTGATTGAAGGTGCAGAACTCATGTGTTGCTCATGATCCTCAGAAAGAGTTGAGCGAACAAAAAAAGGAGTTTTGTCAATTGTGATCAATGAAGTATCTGTGAAAACTAATGTCATGACAATTGAATTACTTAACATGTGGCTCAATACCCTTTGAATGTATAATGACTCCGCTATGAGACCCATAGAAGAGCATGCGAGAACGGAATGCAGCGGTATGCTTCTCAAAAAAGCCATACACTGAGCAGAAGTAGGATACACAACATGTGGTACTATAATAGGCATAAATGTAGAAGAGCATGAGTAATAAGCCTCATAGGTTTAGAAGCATCAAAAGAAGGTTACAAAGACTGGCAGATCAATGTAGTGGGTACAAGAGCAACAACTGCTCTAGGAGCATATATGGTTGTCCACAATATATGGTGATGATGTAGGCTAGCAGTTTGTTCTGCAGGGAGTGTAATTGTAATCGTGCAATGAGTGATTGTAGAAGAAAAATTCACTTCATCTATTTTCTTCCACAAATACAACATCCTCTTGAAGTACAACTTCATAGAAAAGCAGAAGATAGGTATAAACTACAACAAAAATTTAGGACGTCGGGTCAGGAAATTGCGTCCACAATTGATTACAACACTCCTCCATATTTGGCTTTATAATTAAGTGTAAGTCTCAAAATAAATAACTCTAATGGAAAGATCACGAAAAAAAGCACTTTTGCTAATGGGTGTTTAGAAGCACAAAAGAAACTTCAAAGCTCAAAGACTAGGCAAGTTATGCCACGTGTTTTCGAGAAAGTGGACTAGGAGCATACAATGCTTGTCTGCACAATATGATGGTGATGATGTCTAGTAAAAATTGTTATGCAGGGAGTGTATTTTAGTATCCTTGCCGTAAAACAAAGTGAATGTAGAAGTGTGATTCTTCCACCAAATAATCCTCTTGAAGTCAAATACTTGCACAGAAGTTAAGCATATCATTCTACTAGAATCCAAGATAGGAACGTCGGGTCAGCCGACAAGTTGTGCCACAATTGATAGAACATACCATATTTGACCAAAGGCTCAAAATAAATAGGATTTTAATGGAAAGTTACACGCTAAAACTGAGACAGTTACCCAAAAGTTACAAGCAACAAAAAATGTTGTTGCCTTCACCACACAAATAAAATTGCCCTGCGTAGATCTCAAAACCAAGGTGTCCTAACAAACCCAAAAAAATCCAGCAATTTCTTTTCTGGTGGGCACGAATCCTGAGGCAAACCAATGTGCTTCTCTGCAACAACGAAAAATACACAAAAAATGACTGTCTGCAGAAACGGCCGAGTTTACAGTTGATCTTAGGATTTTCACACCTTCCGGATCCAACAGAAGCCTCTGTTTTCCATAAAAATGCACGTAGCAACAAAATATGACCAAATACCAAACATATGAATACACAAATACTTTATTTGCAAAATAAAACTTACAGACGGATGCTAACAACAATCTCCAGCTTTGATACCATGAAAGGAACGATAACCAGATCGTACCAAGCCAAGAACACAGATGCTAATCAACCACCACGATCTATAAGATGAAAGCAATTCGCCAGAATAACTTTACATAAAACCTTTGCAAACAAATGTGCAGCAATATCATATATTATTATGGAACTCAATGCAATACATTGAGAATGGGCCTTGCTTAAATAGGCAAGAATAACAATCTAAGAACCAGTCAAGGTTGTAGATCAAGCCATAAATCAAGGAAATAACTAGTCATCAAAGAACTATTCAAGACCATATATTTAGAAGAGAACTAGGCATCAAGGATCTAGTCAATACCATAGATCATAGAAAGAACTATACCTAACAACTAGATAATATCTCCTAATATCTAAATAAGATAAAAGAAATATCCACACACATAAGTTGCTGAGGATAATATAATAAAGGTAAATAAGGTACCTAGGTGAACATGAGCTAAGGTAAATACCTACTCTAACAAAACTCTCATGCATCCTCACTCTCTGCAGCACACAGGCCAGTATATATAAAAAATGACCAAACACAAAAATGGAGGGAGCATCATCCTGTCACATCTCCCTGTCTCCTCCTCACACCCGCAATAGGTTGCTATCTGGCCACTATGGTACATCATAGAGCTGGCCTCCGTGAACTAGTGGCCTCTCCCTGATCCTATCTCGAAGCTTGATGGACCCCTGTGCTCTCCACACTGCGAGTCTCTAGTCCTCTCACTTGAGGCCTGTTGTGCCATGTACTCTCCATAGGATAAAAAATATATCCCGGCCCATCTAGCCTCACCTAGGGCATCCCGTAACCAGGATATGGGTACTATATGTGGTGGCCCCATCAGCCTTAGCCCCTGTACCTATCCTGCGGGACCCTGTCCTGCTCTTGCCTATGAACTGGGACCCTTTCTCGGTGCCTATGGAGGTGTCATCGGCCTTGCACCCTGTGCCTGTATCGACATCTGTAATGCCTGAATCTACACCTGTGTAGTGGCCAACTAGCCCTACAAACCTATAAACTAGCTACCTACTCATCATCACCCTCTCCATCTCCACCATGAGCCATTTGGGCCTGTAAACTGCCACCTACACATGCAATGTGGCCACCTCTTCTTCCGATGCTATGCTCCTATACCATCCCCAACATGTAATTATGCCACCTGCCCTTATAGGGAGTCTCTTTATATAGTGATGGAGGCTAAATCTAGCTACCCAATCTGAACCTTGAGCCAGTCCTCTCACTTGAGGCCCCATACTGCCCATAGCTCTCTATACCTAGCTGTACCATGGGTACTGAATGCCTGCCCCTGCACCTAGGAAAACCCTTTCCCGGTTGGTGTCCTCTGCCTATATACATCATGTCATGTAACACTCCCATCAGTGCAACTGTGGGCTACCTAATCATCACCCTCCCACCCTCTGCCATCCTAGTACACAAAACAATAGCTGTTATACTGCTCCTCTCGCCATCAGATGGTGGCTAAATCTACTACCCAAGCCTGAGAGGTACTCCTAGCTATGCCTCCCACCATTGACCTATCCATCACTCTGACATCATCAATCCACCGGTCTATAACCTGGTCCTCCTACCTTCGGTAGGTACTGTTGGCTATGGAAGTGGTAGTGGTCTCTCCACATCATCCCTCTGGTACTGTGGGAATGGTGGTGATATATCCTGTAGTAATTCAAACTATCATCTGACCCTCTCAACGGGGATCATCTTGTGCTCTCCTGCACGACACCCGTCTATCCATCTGAGTAGCTGAAGGCTAGCTAACTCCTCAGCCATCTGTTTGTATGAGGGATAACCCATATATGGTCTCCATATAATGTATACCCCAAATGATCCCTCTAATAGCCGCCAATAATATTCTACATCATGTGTAGCCCTGTCTGATCTCCGCTCTCTAATAACATGTACCCATCGCACCCACACAAAACCTATCAAACATTTTCTCGGGGCATACCCACTAGACACACACAGATAATGTGCTCGTAGGCCCAACAATGCAGGATAAAACTACAACACAGACTAAACCTACGGATCCCATACACCCATAGCTCTCTATATAGCTATATCAGGGCTGACACCTAGGTCAGGTCCTCTCCATCATCATGTCATGTAACACTCCCATCAGTGATGTGGGAATCTCCCACCCTCTGCATTGGCAGTGCAAAACAACATACTGCCTCTATCAGAGCCTCATCTCCTCTGGACGGGGTACGTACATCTCTCCATAGCTCAGACTGACTGTGGAATGTTAGCTCCGCCATCCCCTCACCAAACATCAACATCAACTCCTTCGATGCCTTTGAGGAGATTGAATATACCTATGTACCCAATATGGGTAATCATAGGATCCTATACACATCCTCCAGGGTGATGGTCATCTCCCTTGTTGGCAAGTGGAAGGTGTTAGTCACGGAATCCCATTTATTGATGAGGGAAACCATCAGAATCATGCCGGTAGCCTAATCAGGCCCACCTCCTTAACATATCACAACTCCTCAACTATCGTTGTACCTTGAATTGTCACGAGTAGGGGTGGCACCCTGTCTCGCATCCTCAGCTGATCCCTCACATGCATCCAACAAAACAATCACATTATAAAAACATGACCATATTTACATTCACCCATACCCATTCCCATTATCCTACCTCTTTTACTTTGCTACTTACCGGTTTATCCCATGGCCTACCCTCCACCCCAAACCAACCCGCACCTCCCTACTTACCCAACCCAACTCTAACCTACCAACCTACCTACCCTAACCCTACCCAACCTAATATCACCTAACCTATTAAACCACACACCCTGACCCCTCACCTACTTCCATTTTGATCCACTCCCCAACCTTACCTTTTTCCTACACATCTATACATTTTTCTGTAACAACTCCACACTTACCTATTTTTACCCCTTACATATGTAATGATTTTTACCAAAACCACTTTTCACACCTTAACCCCTCACCTACTTCCATTTTGACCCAGTCCCGACCTTACCGTTTTCCTACACATCTTTACATTTTTCCCTAACAACTCCACCCTTACTATTTTTACCCCTTACCTATGTTATGATTTTTACCAAAACCACTTTTCTCACCCCTATCTACCTCACCCACCCATCCTCAGACACCATTTGGCTCCTTTTTCTTCCAATCACGACCGGTATCGGTTACCCCTAACTGACCTTGGTCACCCTTCAACCGACATCGGTCACATGCTTCGTGACCGATACCGACAAACTAACACCGAAGTCAGCTAACCTTCAACTAATGCCAGTCACTGTGCCGTCAAAAACCGCGACGACCAAACCCCCATTTTTCCTTCAATTCCCCTTTTTCTCCCTTTTACCCACCTAATCCTACCCAAATCCCTCCTACACCCTTCCTTACCCATTTTTCACAAAATCACCTCCCTTCCCATTCCTAATTTAATTGATTTTCCCTCCCACAATTCAAAATTCCTTTTCCCCCTAAAAACAAAAAACCTGTTTTCCCCCACTAATTCTATTTAATAAACTAAATGAGTCAGATTGAATCCTACCTCATCACACTACCATCTATGTGGTGGCACCTACGGCCACTGCACTAGTGGTCCCCCCGATCCCTCTCCCACCTCTGCCATCACCAAATCCCTTCTCACTCTCCAACTAATCGATCAACTCAAATCGATCCCACTCAGCTTGTGGATCCACCTATCAACCAACTATAACCTACCACATGGCTCACCAACTCAACCCTCAATCTCACTCTGTCACTTCCCACCTTCTCTCTCTCTCTTGTCATTTTTCAAATTCGCTAAAAGACAAATGATTTGAAAAATACATCAATTTTTCTTTTTATAACCTACCTGACCTAACCAGCAACGGTTTAACCTTAACCAACATTGGTCTTGTGCCCTAGCTTACCATGGTCGGTCCATGTGACCGGCATCGGTCCCTTTAAACTGTCATCGATTATACTACTTAGTCTTTCTACTACCTCCTACCCCCAATTTTGAAATGAATCCTTTTTTATTTTACCCTCACCTCACTTGGCCACACCACTTGACCTTCGTGACCTTATCCTTTACCCCCTCACCTCATCCTCATTTGGGGACTCGTTATTTCACCCATACCTCGGTGCTACCCATGCCGTGACCTAGATACTTGTACTTGGAGCATCGCTAGTGACCTTTGACCTCATGTGTTCGCTATACCTTGCGGCACTGTTATCTGTGTTGATGAACATATTGAATTTACCTTGCCTCCTACTATGACCGTTTATCCTGTCCCTACCCTTGGTGTATCGGAACATGCCTAAACGTTCCTGCACCTGACCTGTGTCATGTTTCCTGACCATATCATATACCTTGGATACCGAAATCACCTCAACCTTGTTTGGATAAACCTAGCGACCTTAGACAATGTAGAGTTTTCCTTCTCTTTAACCTAGTACCATGCTACAGTTTATACGTGTGCATGCGTTCGAATGTTACTACCTTTGACCTTGACCCATTACCTGGATTACCTGAGTAGACCTTGTTCCCTTTTTACCCACGTTGCCCACCTTCATCTTCATCACATTCACCTTTTATCAAACCACTCACCGATTTTTCCTTCTGCCTCATCAGTTCCTGGTTTGAGGGGGATCACCTTCACCCACACATGGGGCAACCACATCTTATTTTTGTCAGTGTCGCTTACCAATATAAGCTGCACAAAAAAAAGGGGCAAAAAGTAGACACTAAAATTAGGTCACACTCCCCTTAGTCCCTCGTCAAATAAACACCTTGAACACATTCACCTGAACATGGCCCCTTTCATCCCACTTTAATTTTATTTTAATTAAGTTAATTCATTATCCTCACAATATTTTTTGTTTAAATATCCTAATTGGGATAATTCCCACATATCCACCTCACCTAGACACCTCATCTATCCACCTTACCCTGAGACCTATTCTTAGTAAGTTTTCATAACTAATTAAGACCTACCCAAACCCTAAAAATCAAAGCCTACATTCCCTCTAACCACATTCCCACATGTTAGAAGGAAGCTTCCATTCTAATCCATGGAGCAAAATGAACAAGATCCAAGAAAATTAAGGGGATCTGCCTAGTTTAGTAAACCTAGGAAATCCCGCCTTAACTGACACCAATTACCCTAAACTGCGACTGGTTAACCCAGAACCACCGTCAGTTACCATTTAACACCCAAAATAACCTTATTTCATTGGTTGGCACATTGTTTAGGGGTTGGCACGTTTTTTAAAGGTTGGTACATCTTCTGAGAACAAGTGATAAAACCAGAGCTACATGTAAGTAGAACCAACATTCATACACACATCAGAGCACCAATAGCTAGCACCAAAAGCAACTATAGAGCCATTTTCCTTCACAGGAGCATTTGGGGAAGCGTCAGTACCACACCAAGTTCCTTCCACTTGCTGACCCACCATTGCCAACCAAACATCAAGCTCGTACAAACAGTAAGTTTTGTTAACCAACACTGGTTCATTATCATTTGAGGAGATCCTTTTACTTCTGTTGTTAGGTTCTGCTCCCATTCGCATTCCCCACCATTTTACCTCCATGCAAACTTGACCATCCCTTCATCCACACCCTTGAACTATCCATACCTTGATTTTAATCATTCATGTGCAATCCTGAGACCCACACAAACCTGACCATTGCCCTTCCATTTCCATCTAGCCTCAGATCTGTCACCCCACCAAGTTTTTATTGAGTTTCATATCCCAGGACCATACCGATGCCGGTTACCCACAACCATTGTCGGTTAACCTAAACCAACATCAGTCATACTAGACCAATGTCGGTCTCTATGTTTTTTATCAGGGACCAAGAATAGAGCTTCCATTCTCTACCCAAATACCCAAAATAACCTAGAACCCTACCTTGACCAGTACTAGTACCCTGACAGTGACCTTGACCTTTAGATTCAATCATAGCTTAGCCTGTTGTGAACGAATTTGCTTATTGTAGATGAATGAGATACCTAAATCATTTTAACTATAGTAGGATTTCCTTTATTATTAGCATTAAGTTGTTTTAAACAGTGGATTGACAGTTGTCTAGGAAGTATCACACTTCTCAGATCTAGCATACGCTAGGTAGTCCACTACATATACTGTTTAACTTTCATTTGGTGGTCTTGTTTTCCATTTCAGGTAATTCCTCCAAGAAAAAAGGAAGCTCTCATAATCAGCTGTGGATTCAAAATTCATATGCACTCATCAACCTATAACCAACATCTTAATAGGTATTCCTCCTATCCCTTTACCCTTATCTGTTTCATCAACATTTGAAGAAATTATCTAGAATCAGGTGAAATAGGTCCTTTGGGATGCGCCACTCTTCTCTAAATGCCATGCAGAGCCTATCATACTATTTCTCCACCCTTTTCTTAATGTCATATGTCATGGACCCTTTATATAGGTACTTGCTGAACCTTTCAGCTGGTGACTTATTCTCCATGGGGTATTCCCATACCTTTTCCTTTGGCCCGTATGGTACTCCAATTTCGATGAATACCAGTGATAATAGAATAGCCCCAAAGCTGATCTTCCCTTCTATGCACACTTCCTCGACCATTTGCTTTGCAATGTAGCCTATAATATTGTAGACTACTCCTTTTGACATCTTGCATGCAACGTGTAACCACATAGTATTTACCTTTGACCACCGCTCCTTATCATTCAACTTTGTAACAAGGTGTGCTATTGCTTGCACAACCAAACATTTATTCAAATTATCTATATCCATACCACGCGACCCTTTAGGTACCCCAATTCCTATCTAGACCCTTTAGGTACCCCAAACTCATTATCTGAGTCTTTAAGAATCACTCTGCTTTATCTACTTCCTGAGATCATTCTTTATATCCTCTCCTAAGAAACAGATGGCCTTCAAACCTGTCACTGTTGAGATAAGAATACAAGCGTTAGATGAGATTCTAACTCTGGTCAGTTCCCCTAACACAAATTCTAGAAGAATTTTGTTCCTCATGCACTCTGCTCATGAGCCACTGGTACAAGGGCTAAGGCGGCTATGGTACTTAGGCAATGGGGTGAAAAGATGGAAGCTTGGGGCAATGTAAGGGTAGAGGAATATAGTTAGAATTGGTAGACCCCAATTACTCTTCAAGAAAGAAGACACTACTTCTCCTGATGAAGATACAGGTCCAAGGACTGTGATAGGGCTCATGATCATAAGCTATCTTCTCTCCCAATGCATGTCATCTGGTTACTTAGTTGCAGTCTTGGGTATGTCCTTCTTTGTTTTCCTCGTAGTGAGCAAGGAATCGAGCTCCTGTCTTGTTCTTCTGAGGTCTTTTCTGTGATTGTATTCGCTTACTTTGCTCTTTCTGATGTTGATGTGTTATAGGTCTTAATTAGGTTAATCCCAGGTAATTAATAAATAATTTCAAGGTTTTGGTGAGGTTAGGTTGCGAAATGAGCTGTAGGGATGTAAGACTACCTTCTAGATATTTAGACCCCATTCTCTTAGAATATTATCACCTAAAATTGGCATGTTTTACGTTTGTTTGTCCCATAGTCTTCTTCTTGTTCAATGAGGTCCCGTGATTGACCACCTTCTTCTTTCCTTCTTATTGCTTCTAAAAAAATTACTTTTAGGTATCTCTTCCTCCTCGACGACTACCTTCTTAGGTGCCATTTTTACCTTACAAATGTCTCCTCTTTAACTCTATAATTTGTGAATCAAACCCTAGCTTGATTCAATCGTGCCCTAGGTGGAAACTTCGTGCCCTAACTCCTCTCTGTCACCTTGCTTCACTCAAAACCTTCACCACCGGGGACGCAAGCTTCTTTTCACACAGATATGTTTGTCACACTTTGTTTCACACCCTTTGCACCTTAACCTGATCACTAGGCTCTTTGCACGTAGCTCTTTCCTCGAATACTCTTAGTCACAACAATAAAAATGAATTCACATCCCATCCTTATATAGTTTTTTAAAATTTAATGAATTTATTGCTCCTTCACCTACCGAATATCCTCTCATTCATTTACCAAATTTGTTCGTTCCTAGCGGTACATCTTCACGCCCTAGCTATAACCTTCTAGCGTGCCCTCCTACCATATGGTCACATAATTATCTTTAGCGTGCACCCTTGCACCTGAGTACCTCGTCACTGTGCCTTATCCTAGTATTTATCATGACCTCTGCTTACCTCATGTTATATTGTTCCTTCATTCATCTCCATCCTTGGTCACTTTTGAGGAGCAATGTCTTTACTTTGGCAAACACCTGTAGCAACTTATTCTTTTCATCTTTTAATTCCCACAATCTTGTACCTAGATATCAACAACCACCCCACACTAAAAGGATGTGTAGTCCTATGCGCATAAACATTCTTCACATAGTAATTAGCTTCATGCACGTAAGCACACTTATTACACAAGAACAACTAATTTGACAAAGCATAATGAAAATGAAGGAAATACATAATTGAAAACCTAATCTAAATGGCAATACTACCTTATTACAAACACCAAGAAGACTTATTTATAATAGGGCTTCATCCTACTCCCGTTAAAGTAACCGGGTAGCCATGTTCCATCAAGTGCTTCTAACTGGCAAGCACCTGATTCAAGTATGTAAGTGATGACATACGACCCCAACCAATGTACTTTGAGCTTGCCTGGATGGTGCAAGAACTTAGAGTCATAAAGAAGTACCATTTTTCCAATCTCAAACTTCTTATCCCTTATGTTTCTGTCATGCCATGCTTTCTACCTAGCCTTTTCCTGCTTCTGACTCCATCGTGCTATGGCTCGTCACTCATCCAGTTGAATCATCTTCTCAATACACTCTTCTAAATCCTGCTCATCAGCTAGACCTCTAGTGCACACAATGTGTAAAGAAGGTAACATAAATTCTATAGGGAGAATAGGCTTCTGCACCAAACACCAACTGAAATGGTGTGGCTTTGTTCAGTCTCTTGTAAGTTGTTCTATATGCCCAAAGAACAACTGACACTTTATCATCCCAATCCTTTCTTCCAACATCACAAATTTTTGTCAATGTCTGGCCCAAAATCTTGTTGAAAGCCTCAGCAGTTCCATTTTCCTGAGGATGATAGGGTGTAGTCTTATGGTGTGTAACCATAAACTCATCTAATAGGATCCTGATTGTTTCATTCAAAAAGTGTGTACCCCTATCACTTGTCAAGCTTAAAGGACATCCATATCTTGTAAGAACATTCTCCCATAGAAACCTAGCTATTGTAGCTGTTGTACAGTCCTTCGTAGGTGCTGCTTCTACCCACCTTGTGAGATAATCTATACAAGTAATGATATAGCATGATCCAGTCCTACGCGCGGATGGCGAAATAGGTCCTATACAGTCGATGGCCCTTTTATCAAATGGTTCAGGACTAGTAATTGGTCTCAAAGGTATCTCATCTCTTTTCCCTGGTTTACCTAGATGTTGACAATGGTAATATGCTTTACAATATTTATACAGTGTCTCCCACCATAATCCAGCAAGTAGGATCTTTCGGGCAGTTACATCACCTACATAGTGGCCCCCTGCAATACCACCATGGGCTTCTTCCATAATATCCTTGTGCTCATGCTCTAATACACAACAGTGTAATACTTCATCTCTGCCTAACTTGTAGAGGTCACCACTGATTAACATAAACGGTGTCGCGTGTATAACAAGTTGTTTCTTTTCGAATGCCTTCATTCCTTCTGGTGCCACACCAGTCCGTAGAAAGATAACAATGTCTTCTAACTCTGATGGCACTCATTGTAACCTATATAACTGTGCATATGGCATGGTTTCTTCAATTGTCTGTGCTTCTTCTCCTGAGTTAATTCTAGACAAGTGGTCTGGTCCAAAGTTACTTTTCCCTTGCTTCACCACAACTGTGAAGTCAAACTCTTGAAATAGGAGTACCCATCTACATATGTGCCCTTGCAAGACTAGTTTTTCTACCAAATACTTCAATGCCATGTGATCTGTATAAAACAAAAATGGTGTTGCTAACAAGTACTGTCGAAACTTGTGCAATGCATAGATCATTGACAAAGCTTCGTGCTCTGTAGTTGTATAATTCTAGTTAGCAGCAGTCACCTTCCTACTAGCAAAACAAATTGGATGATCTACAATACCTTCACCAGGTTGAGCTAACACATAGTTCCAATGGCCATGCCAGAGGTGTCCACATGCACATGAAATGGTTTATCCCATGAGGGAAAATGTAGAATGGGCGCGGTAGTAAGTTTCTCCTTTAATAGCTCAAACGCGCGCTGCTGTGGTTCTCCCCAATAAAATGTACCTTTCCCTTTTAGTAATTCTTCCAAGGGTGTAGAAAATTTGGCATACCATTTGATGAACTTCTGATAATATCCTGTGTGACCCAAAAATCTGCACACCTCACTTTGACTGGTAGGCGCTTCTAGGCCTAGAATGACTGCAACCTTAGCTGGATCAACCAGTAAACCTTCCTTGCAGATTATATGTCCTAACAGTATTCCAAAAGGTGTAGCAAATATGCACTTCTTGATGTTCAAAGAGATACTCAATTGTCTACACCGTTCAAACATTAAGCGCAGATTGTCACAATGATCTTTCACAAGCCCATATACTGTCCAATCATCTAGATAAACCTGTAAGAAGTTGTGAATAAAATATTTGAATGCCTGAACAACTATCTGCGAGAATACAACATGCACATTTTTCAGTCCAAAAGGCATCACAGTATAGGAAAAACTACCCCATTCAGTAGTAAAAGTTGTCTTTTCTTGATCCTCCTCAGCAATCCTAACCTGATGATACCTGGAAAACCCATCTGTGAAGGAATATATTTTGCACCCTACAACTCCTTCTAGTATTTCCTCAGTAAATGGCGTAGGGAAGGGATCTATTACACATGCAACATTCAGCTCCCTGTAGTCCACACATATTCTAATTCATCCATCCTTCTTGATACTGATCACCATTGGACTAACCCATTCTGACTCATCAAGGGGCTTGATAATTCCAGATTTCAACATGTTATCAATCTCTTCCTTGACCTTTTCATGCAAATTGGGGTTCATTCTGTAAGGCCTCTTTCTAACTAGGCATGCACCATCCTTAAGCTTTATCTTCATTTCCCCAAGTGATTCATGCACGCCTTTAAGTTCATGATACCCTTGAGGGAATAAGTCCTGATAATCCCTGAGTAACTCAATGATCTTTTCCACTTCCGATTCTAACCAATAGTCTCCAATTATGACCTCCTTTGGCTCAGCCTCTGAACCTATATTTACTTTCTTTGTCTTCATGGGTTTGTGATAGGCGCATGTATCCTTGTCTGCATTGTCCAAGACCTCGCGCACCCCTTGTGAATGTTCAATATCCAGGTTCTCAACTTCCTCATCATCCACGATGTAAACCATCTTTCCTTTCTCTTTCTCAAGGCAAGTGCATTCAAGTAGTATGGAGTCCATTTCTTCTTCCTTTTCAAAATGCGCTCCAGACTCTGTCTCACCAAATAATTCTTGAATATGCTCTTCTACCTTTGCACTATCTCCCATAGTTAAGCGCTTGACAAATTTTAATGCTTCTTCGACTAGAGGTTTAGTCGAGAAGTAGTCAAAGGTCTGGAGCATTCCTACAGCCAAATTCTACCAATTCCCAGTCTCTCGATGTAGTTCTGTGTATACATACCAGGTGTGTGCGCAACCTTGTAGAGTAGAGTACAATCTATGCACCCAGAGTGAAGGTGGTAATGCTTCATGTCCCACTATCCAGAGTCTCTCACACTGCTGAATGTGATGCTGAACAGGTTGATCACCATTATAAGTGTAGATCTACGTAGGTGCATTGCTCCTTAAAAACCTAGTAGATAGGGTGATTCCAATCTCCTCCCATTCTATAAGATTATCTCTGTGGACTACCCACCAGTGCGTTGCTGTCTTGTGCAAGGTATACACTAACATATCTCTTCTCTTAATTTGATCTGTCCACTGTGCTTCCATGGATTTCAAAAATACAGGAAGATCTTCTAAGGTACTCCCCTCCATTAATATACTAGAAGGTATTGCGCTACCCTGTATACCAAGGTACTCACGCTACCTATCCGTGACTAGAATGAAGTCCATTCTTACAACATAAATGAATAAGATAGTGACGCAATTATTGCACGTGCAACCTTTTTACCTCACGCCCTACTAGTTCATATGTACCATGAGCCCAATTGTCACAAGAAATACTCATAGTATCACTAATAGAATGAGAATCCTCCCATAGTAGGATGCCTTCCTTTGATGGCTCATTGACCTCGGGGTCCTGAATAAGCACATACATAGATTCTGTTTAAGTCCTCCTCACTTAGAGGCTCAACATATGGTGTAGACTTCCCATCTGTCAAAGGTATCACAACCCTTTCCTCCTTGTTCTCAAAGCTGATATACCCCTTATTGAATCTCAAGTCAACATTATTCCATAACACCAAGGGCATCCAAGCAAGGCTGGAAAATTGTATGCTTCTGCAAGTGCTAATACCTCAAAATCCCCAGTGAACTTCGCCCCTTGTATGGTTATAGATGCATCCTTCAAAACTCCTATGGGAGTGGCCTTAGTCCTGGTTTTCCATAAACAACACATTAGATGATGGCTGCAATGGAGGCCTCCCCATTTGTACCCATGCATCTAATGTAAGCACATTTACTTCTGCACCTGTATCAATCAATATGTTTCTCAGCAGCCATCCATCCACAACAACATTCAGAGTAATTTCCTTGTCATAGTCAATGCTATCAGGGGGAAGATTTGCATGCAGGATCTTCATCCGGTCTCAATACTTGCACGTGGAGTGTTCCCTTTTAACCAACTTCCTAATAGTGGAATGATGTTCTCCTGGTGCAACATTTTGCACACTTCTCTCAAATCATCGATATCAGTTTGGACTGTCTCTGATGCTTTCTTCTGCTCCTTTAAGTATTGTATCTCACCCTGAAGATTCCTTAGCACTTCCATGGTATCCTGATAAACTTCCTTCTGATGAGCAGGATCTGGGTACCTTGCATGCAAAACCTCCTCCTTGGTGATCGTAGGCTTCTGGTGTAATGCCTCTCTTGTGCTTCAGCTCATGTAGTAATCTTCACTGTTAATGCCTCAGGTCCTGGTGCTATCTTGGGCATCCACTGATCTTCTACCACGTGCTAGATTCTAACCATCCTGACGCCTTTGTTTTCTTGCTTATGTTGCTTACTCAGATGCTCATATAAGTCTGGGAACTCTTCATAGCTATGGTTCTTTCCGCAGAAAGAACATGCAATATTCTGAGGACATTCACACCTATAGTGGTCAGGAGATCTGCAAGTATAACATGTTCCATGAGGGAACTCACCTCTTCCTCCACCATGGCCTCGTCCTCCATATCCACCATGATATCCATGTCCTCTTCCACAACCTCCTTCAAAATGCCCCTCATTCCTGTCATAGTGCATTTGATTATGATCCCGATCATGGTGCTCATTCTTACCCTTAGAATTATCTGTTACACTTGTCTGTCATACCCCAATGTCTATAGCATCTTGGATCTGACCAATCAACTGACAATCTTCAGTATCATGGGTCATGGACCAAAAAATTTTATGATAACAAGATACATTCTTCCTTATCATGTGTTGTCGTTAAAGACAGTGACTAACATCATGATTCAAATGACAGATCTCACAATCTAGCAGTAATGAGCGTACTATTCTATGAGGACAACTATCCTTGGTGTGACCTTCCACTTCACAATCTGTACACCAAATCTCTGAGCACGTTTCATGGGATGAATTAGCTGATAACTTCTCTAATTATTTTACCATAGCTGTAATTTGTGCCTCTAAGAATGGACTAATGCCAGTGTCAATGATCCCAACTACCTCAACACGCAAAGCTTATACCAGTGCTTTGCGTGGATCAGTGTATGTATTATGTGACAGTGCTCTTCTAAATGGTGTAATCAATCTGCCAATGAACCATTGTGCATGCTGGCTTGCATGAATATCATAAGAAATATTAGATAGGAGTGTTTTAAAACATGCATCATACTCACGTACACTCTCAGTAGTGCCTTGCTTAATATCCTTGAGCGCACTTATACTCTTCTGCTCAAATTCTAGGATATAGAACTCTTTCAAGAATGCATCCTTTAGCGCTGCATAATCCATGCAAGTTTGATCAGGGTCAAACTTCCTATACCAGTTGTGTGCACATCCCTGTAATGTAGTAGAAAATTGACTTACCTTACACTCAGAAGCCATGATGCCTTTCACACGCCACAATATTTCACACATGTGCACATGCTTAGTAGCATCCTCTATGCCTCTATACTCCGAAAGATGAAGAGACATCTCCATATAAATATTTTGGGGTTGGTGCGGACCTTGCCCACCTGATCCAGAACCTCCTGTGTTTCCCCTGCCTCCAGAACCACTAGATCCACTAGAACTAGAACCACCTATTCCTCTTGATCCTCCACTTATAGCTAGAATAGGACCTATAGATGTACTCCCCTGTGCTCTGATAGTGGTACTATACTGAACCCCTACAGTTTGTGTGGTAGTTCCACTTCCAGAGGTGAATCCAACATTCGATGCACTTACATTCTATGTAGATGATGCACCTGAAAATATTTCTCCAAATAACATTGAAGATGTTTGTCTTGCCATTGATGTACTTGTTTTCTAACTTACTCCAGTTCTCCTGTTTCCCAAATCCACTTGCTGATTACTTATCGTACTAGATACTGGAAAACCAAGCGCAAGGGCTAGGTCACCAGGTGGATTAAGATGTGCACCCATGGCCTAGGTAGTCTCTGTTGGCACACTTCTATGTGAAGCCAAGGGGGTCTCTATCAAGCTTTCTAATATGAGGGAGTTCCTGATGCTCTAGCTCCACGTCTTCTATGTGACCTTCAAATCTTTCACGAGCCGTCTCTCTCCTCAACGCCATAATTTCTATAATGGAAATTTTGCTTCTCTATCTTCTTCTCACGTGCCTCATTATACTTAAGCCACCTTTCCTCTCTCTGCCTTTCTACAGCTAGGTCTTCCATCTTTCACCAAACCTGTTCTTTCCCTCACATGTGGTGAGGTTTAGTTAGCCATCAGTTTACTCTCTAGGTTAAAATTTACCATCAAGATCTTGATTGCCAGCGGAATACCTTGCAGATATGTTCCTCTTGGATACCATAAAAACTGGAATTTAGCTACCTCTGAGAAAGAGTACGTCGAAATTGAATATTCCAAAATATAACTGTTTAGAACACCACAAAACCACATATCCACAATGCGAGTCTAGATCAAATCAGCATCATAAAGGGCTTGAAATTATTTGCTTGTGTCTAGACAAGTGTGTGATACCTCTAATTCTGCTTAGATGCATAAGCAATTAGCCACTCATATAATTTTACTGGAATGATAGCGAAAAACCTCTCATATAAGATGTCATACAAATTCTATTCTACCCAAGTGCGTGAGTTATATTCAGATCCAATGCTGAACTACCATGCATATTCTTCCTCCAAATCATGTGTCCACTCCTCAATACTTGCTAGAGTTAACTGGTACGTCTTCATCATGAACCATTTTGAAAACAACTGAAAAAGAGGTCTCGGCAATGGAACCAATGATGCAACCTAGAATTTACCAGATAACACCCTAGCTGCGCTGGCACATCACTCAGCCTAGACTGAGTGCTCACTCGAAGTGTGCAAAGGTACCAGGTCCCTCTTTAGGGTTTTTGTAGTAGGATGTTAGCGTGATGAAGGAAGAAACATATAGATCCATAACTAATCCATCATTCTACAATGCATGCTATATTTAGATCTAGGAAAGAACAAGCTTAAACAATAATCATGATTGAATCAAGAACATGCACTACTCAATTACACACAGGAATGACACTTAGATTCAGCCAATATCATCCATCTATTAATAAACATAGAATCTCCTTACAATAATGGAAATCTATACCGATGCACACATGGATCTGATATAGTAATCCAGTCATATGCACATATCTCTTTATGCTTACCTCTTATGCTCTGTATATATATATATATATATTACTATGTGATTCACATCTTATATATAGGGTGGGGACTTTCCCTTCACCGCTTATCTATTCCAAAAATAGGCCACATGATACTAATAGCCATGCGCTATTTACAGGCATAGCCACACATGCAAGTGTGCTATATATAGACATCTTATAGTTAACTGAAGTGAAAATCCTATTATTATCTAATCTCCATGCAAAATGAACCAATCCGATCCTCTAAAGATAGACAATGCATGGCACACACGTCTCTACCTCATTTATGTGCTCTACACACCATCTTCTAAAAATAGGTATTCATGCTCAAAATAAGCTAAGTCTCGAAAGCTGAACTTGCCCTCCACATGTGGATTCTTCCTGTCCCTCCGCGCCCTTGATCCTAGCCTTCTCTCCTGTGTGGACTTCTTGTGTGATCTCTAACAAGTATTCTTTGATCAACAGTCAAGTAACAACTTGACTAAATTTTTGGATTTACAGCTCTAAGTTGAGTAGATGTTCAACATAAAATCAATGTAACTTTTACAATACATTTTGTCTAGCCTAGCTCTTGGTTTCAATGGGTTTTTCTCCCATGAAGGGTTTCCCACATTTAACTATGTGTATCTTATGCATTCTCTTTGTTTTATGGCTTGTGTATGATATCTGTTTAATATATCTTAGTTAAGGAAATTTAATTTTGGGTTAAAAATTGTATAAGCACTAATTCACCCCCTTCTTATTATATAGAACTTCCAATAATTGGTATCAGAGCCTAGTACTCTTGAAACAAGTGTAACAGATTGGATTAGGTCCTTACTAAATCAAAATCATGGTTATTGAATTAATTCCTAACAACAACTCAAGAGATAAATATTCCAGTGATGATGAAATCTCAAATGAAGGGGAAGCAGTGGTAAATCTTGAAGTTGAACTGATAAGTTCCCTGGATGAATTAAAACATTAAAGGAAAAAGAACAAAAAATTGAAGGTAAAGATGAAAGAGTATGAATACAATATTAAGCCTTTTGAAGAAATGAAGAAGAAAACTTATGAATATGAATTCAAAGAACTTGAAGCCCAATTGGATTTGATCTCAACCTCTATTAAATTCAAATAAGAAGAGCACCTGAAACTCAATAATGAGTTGAAGTCTCAAGTTGATAAGCTAGCAAAAGCACTTAATGTCAAAGAGTATACTTGTATGAGACATGAAGAAAAATTGACATATGTGAGAACTGAATGAGAAGAAGGAAAAGATAGGCTACAGATGTATGGAAAGTTAGAACAGAGTTCTGAATCTCTAAATGAAATACTAGATAAACAAAAGCTACCAGGTGACAAGACTGGACCAAACTTCATTGAATAACCTATAAAAAAGAGTGAAGATAACAAAACTAACTCAAGTAGACTATCAAAAATGAAGACAAATAAGGGGCCAAATTCAAGAAGGTATAAACCGATTAGGAAACTCAATGCTTTTAGGTATGAGAGATTCTTTAATGGATATCATTTTTCATGTCATGTGTTTGGGCTTAGACCTAGGGACTACATGAAGAAATTTGATAGAGAACACCCATAGAGAGGCTGTAAAATTGAATATGAGAAGAATATAGTGTGTTTCAACTATAAAGAAAAAGGGAATATTGAAAAGTACTTCTTAGAGGAACCATTAAGTTGGTATTGGAGAGAAGAAAACTCAAGAGGAAGAAATTATGTTGTGTGTTTCAATTTTCATGGACAAGGACATTTTGGAAGACACTATTATAAGTATCCTCAATATAATAACAAGTTGCATCCTTTAAAAATTCAAGGCAAAGAGATATTCAAAATGAAGTCACATCCTATAAGTGAGACTAAGTCATCCGTGTGTGAGAGAACCACTAGAAAGAGGATCATGAAGTATGTATACAAGGTCAAGGAAGATTGTTCTAGAGTTGAGGAAGAAAAAAGTGATAAGAGAGCAGTGTGGGCAGATGGTGCAAGCTCAAGTAAAGAATCAAAATTTGTTGGTTAATCCAAAAATATGAGAGAAAACCAAGTTCCATTCATAAAGGACCTCTATTCACAACTAAGAGAGAGTTAGTGGATGAAATGCATCATGTTTACTTGACAAGACTTCAGTTTGAAAAAGAAGGCATAGG
Organism: Taxus chinensis; assembly: GCA_019776745.2. Classification (NCBI taxonomy): domain Eukaryota; kingdom Viridiplantae; phylum Streptophyta; class Pinopsida; order Cupressales; family Taxaceae; genus Taxus; species Taxus chinensis. The sequence goes on from CM034156.1 coordinate 11,214,519, forward strand.
AGATGAAAATATGATATCTACGAGTCCATCCAACAGAATTGAAAATTCTTCAAGAGAAGAAATAAATAAATTTGAGTCATAAAGTCTCATTGATGATTTTATACTATTTTAAGTGATTTTACTAGCATTTGGTGTCTCCTTTAGGCTTCTAGGAGGAATAAACCACTTGAGAGAAGCATGTAAATTTCATTGATATGTATCACTATTTGAAGCTACTAATCAAAGATATGTACAAGGATATAAAGTTAAAAGGTATGATGCTTAGAACCTTTATCAAATCTATGTGTCTAGTGGATTGTATAAAGTTCTTGATAATCCTAATAATATGATCATGAAAAAAGAAAGAGTGTTCATTAAGCCCCTAGGTCTGTGTTACCTTCATCTTTCTCAACTGGTATAGGTCTACATAGCCATTGTCTAGGTTAACTAAGTGTGGTTCCATATAAAGTGTCTTAATTCAACTCATCATGACATGATCAAATGAGTAATATTCCTCTTGGTTTGTGTTATCCAAACAAATCTCCTAGTTACTTGGATAACTTGTATTTTCATTCTAACTTTGATGTTTCAAATTCTAGGTTATGCGCACTCAAAATTGTTCTTTTAAAAATTGTTCTTTTGACACCTTCTGATTTCTCCCTTTGTATTATGATATCTCCTTTCATTTCCCCTTTACTCCTTCCCTCTGTGCACTTGCTCTCTTTCCAACCTTATCGTGTAATCCTTACGTAAACCTTTGCAGACTTGCCCTCCAAAATGGATAAGTCCCTGGCATTCCTCTTGTGCGATTGTATACACTAAACTACCACCTTCCCATTTTATTCCTATATTCACTGTTGGATGCTCACGACCTACTTCCATACTTGTCTTCTTCAAGTATTCCTTCTTTTCCACCACGTGTGTTGCGTTTGCATGCTTGTCCTTCGCATGCACACCTTTGCACCTCTCGCTTTCGCACCTTGTGAGTTCTTATGCACTAGTCACTATACCACGTCATCTATCAGACTTGAGTGCGCTACACGTAACCTATCAAAGCACACCAACATGGTGCCAAATCTAGACAACCAACTGGTGTATGACACGTGGTAGAAATGAAAAAACAAATGAACAATTGGCCAACTCCCTTAGTCAATGCACACAGGCCATATGTCATTACGTGTCAGAGAAACTTGTAGACTTATGACAACCATAAATTCTACTGCAGTGCTCAGATTCCCATGGGACCCATCTCATTTGAACCCTATTAACATCAGCTACACATTGGAATATTCAAATTAAAATCTAGGTGGGATTTGGTAGGTAGGAAACTAGGAAATGTCATTCTGATCATAAATGCACACATCTAATTGACCTCAACCACCAGATTTCAATCAGATATTGCTTTCTTCCTTCTTCCACATACCAAATAGACATGGGGAAGTAAATATGATAGCCTTGCAGGTGGATTTTATAGCATTTATCACTAGTTGTTAGTGGTTGAATATTTGAATCCGAGTTTCCCTCTCTTTCCCCTTCTCTTCTCTCCTTCTTCTTCTTATTCTTCTATAAATAATAGAGTTATGCTTTGTAAAAAGGATCCCTCTCTGTTGTAACAACACCATGCCAAAATGGTGGCTGAATTCCCATGGGTTTCATACCTTGGCATGGTTTCTACAATGTATTATCACCTCTAACCATGAATGTAAATTATTGTGCATCCCTTAAGCAATAAAATCATGTTTTTTAGAACTCTTGTCTTGCCTCTCTCATTTTCATTGCATCTCACCTCTCTGTATGCATTTTCTGACATGTTGTGCATATTCCTGCTTACAATCCCCATGCTCATGTGTTGGGCACACTGGAAGGTTGAGCTTGTGTGTTGATTTGTGGTGTGCACCATCCGCCCTCTTCTCCCATGCCCCCTTTTTTTCCTTCGATGCTCATGGAGATAGATCGGCCCTTTCTTTCTGGTGATATCGACTTCCTTAGATTAGGATTTCCCCTTTCTGCACATCCTTCTATCCTTGGTCCCTTGACATGTTTAGTCTAGGATTTACTTTCAGCATTAGGAGTAGTAGTTATGTTACCAGTAGGAATAGGTAGAGGAACCAACCTTCTCTAGAGATCCATACCAAGCATGTAAGGTCCCATTACTTGCGGACGGTTCCATTGTTGTCTCAAACAACTTGGCTCTTTCAGATCCAATATGTGGATGCACATTTGAACCACCAAAATTTTATTACACACCCGGTGGGAGCCAAGTGAAGAGCTTTACATCTTCATCTCAACAAGTTTGATGTGTTTTGATGAGATCCAACCTTTTGAGGCATTTTTCAACACATCTGGAAACTCCACTGATCCAAACGCACCCATTATTTCATTCACATACCAGTCTCCCATCCTTTCATTCATTTCTCCTTTTTCCATCATTTCACCTTCCTCTTTTGAATTTGTACAATCATGACTTATTTCCCTTCCTGGAATTCTCATTTACTGTAGCTGAGCTATTTTTCTCCATCCCCACAATTGCAAAGTCCTCCCCCAAATCAATTTTATTGGCCCTATCATCCTGAATATGCATATAACCCACTTTTTTCTAATCAAAATGTTTATGAAGAACATGTTTATACAAATTATGGTGGAAACTCCTTGATCGAAGCTGATTTTGAGAGGTAGGTACAAAATATGGAGATGGAAATGATGTAGCTCAGAGTCAAGTGCTCCATAAAGCCAACTAAAGTTGGCTATAAAGTCCATTTTCCATGGGTTGTCCTTGCACCAGGCTAGTTTAACACCCAACAAAAGTTGCACTTTATCACTGAGATGTTGTCCCAGATTACTGAGTGGGCAGAAGAAATGGAGGCTAAGAAATCTAGTGCTTAGTAACCATATTAATGGGGCAACCCTGCACTACCATATTACATCCCTCCCACTCCTCCACACTAACTTACATCATCTCAGCCCACTGCGCGTGTTCCTAGCTTCTTGCACACTACCCCCATTGATAATTCCCCTCCTCCATCCTCTCAACTTCATTTCTCTATCATCACCCCTCCTTCTCGTGCTTCCACTCCTCTTGTGCACACACCTTCCATGCCTTTTGTGCCCATCCTCCCATTTTCTTCTGAGTCCCCTCTATCTAACTGTACCATAAATGAACAACCCCCTACCAACATGCCTTTCCCAACCAACATCATTATGTCCAATGACTATAGAATAGTTGAAGAATGGAATGACTCATGCGAATCCAAATGGGAAGAGGAAATCATACATGCACTTGTTTAAAAAGAAAATTAGTTAGTTCCAGAGGGCGCAATTTTGAATGAGACTGAGTTTCTTGTAGAGGCAGACCCATGCACATCCCAAATTTGTTCAATCTAGCCTATAAGAAGTCACCTTTAAAATGAGAGTTTGTAAGAAAACCCTATCTATGGGATTGAACTTCAAAGTAATGGGAAAATCACAAGGATCAAACCATGCCTAATCATATATCTTGCTAATCTAAAGCAAAAGACAGAGTTTCCACCGATCATGCTCACTTCAGAGCATGAGGGGTAAGTGCATCAAGTTGGGATGCCAAAAGGGGGTCTTAAGTGTATGCATTTTTCTGAAAAATAAAAAAATTCAATTTTTACAAGTTTTTTGAAATAGTTACACTCAAAATTGGAAGATGTTATAGACATTAAATCATAGAATTTTGAGTCTAGTTTCTAAGATACTAAATTTTATTGAAAACGGATAAGTTTAAGTGGGTCAAACAACTAAAATACCAACATGTGCTCTTGTTTTTGTTAAAAAACATAATAGAGTGACTTTCGTTCCCCCCACCTATTTTTGAGCACCATTGAGTATTTTTGAAAACCCTTTGGTAGAAAGATAGCTAGAAGCATCTAGTTTGTGTTAGAAGTTTTTAAATATTTTTTTAAGAATTATTTTTTTATTTATGATTTTTCTAGTACAAAAATTTTATGTTTTGAAAAATAACAGAGCTTCGAATGTTTCCCCCCTAACTACCTCAAAAAATATTGAACATTAGATATATTTTTGAATATGTATAAAATTATACCTAGTTTGTGCTAGTATAATTGTTTTTCAATTTCGATGACCCAAACAAAGATACATGATGAAAGATAGACATATTTAAACTTCAAAAAATAGCTATAAAAAGGAATAGTTAGAAAATAAATAATATGGAAACCTTATATTAGTCAAAAAATTTGAAAAATGATATTTTTAGAAAGAAGAAACTCTGCTCTACATCGTGGTATAAGTTTTTTTAAATGGATCAATTATTTTATTTTGATTTATCATAGAGGAAGTGGAATTTTTACATTTTCCTACAAAAACACATTGTTTGTTGTGTTTTTGCAGGTCCATGCCTTAGGGTTGGGGATCCAAACCGGATCCCAAACCTTGAGGCATGACTTAGAAAAAGAGAAAACACAAAACATGTACGCGTTCTGTATATTATGAACATTGTATATGCTTTTGACATGCTTCTATTCACAAAAATAAATGTTTAATTTTTTCATTTATTATTATTTATATTTTATTATTTCTTATACTTTAAATTTATTTATGTAAATATAAGAAATTAGGGTCACTCTGCACCTTACGGAACTAGTCTCAAATATCCATTAGTCACAGTTTAGGAGATAGTTTTCTATAGTATAATTTGGTCAGTACATAGGTAATTTTTAGGATTTTAACATTCAGCCTAAATCTTTTAGCAGATAAATTCTACAATCGAAACCCTAAACTCTAAACCTTAAACCCTAAAATCAAGGCCCTAAACCTAAACCCTAAACCATGATCCCTAAACCCTAAAACCTAAACCATAAACCTTAAATCTTAAGCGCTAAACCCTCATCCTTAAATATTCAAGCCTTACCCATGATCCCCAAACCCTAAACCCTGAGCCTTAAGCCCTAAACTCTAAACCCTAAACCCTAAAAATTGAATCCTAAACCCTAAACCCTGACCCCTAAAACCTAAAGCCCTAAATATTAAACACTAAACCCTAAACCCTGAACTCTATGACTTAAAACCTTAACCCTCAACCATGAGACATAAACCCTAAACTATAAAACTTAAACCCTAAAACCAAAGTAATAAATACTATACCCTAAAACCTAAACCCTAAACCCTTAACCCTTAACTCTAGACCATAAACCCTGAGCCCTAAGCCATAAGCCCTAAACCATAAATACTAAATACGTAGCCCTAATATCTAACCCCCAAACCTTAAACTAGTAACTTTGAACCCTAAACCTTAAGCCATAAACCATGAACTATGAACCCTAAACCCTAGTCCCTAAACCATAAACCCTAAACCTTAAGCCTTGAACCCTACACCCTAATCCTTGAGCCCTAAACATTAAACATTAAACCCTGAGCCCTAAACCCTAAATCTAGAGCCCTGAGCTCTAACCCCTGAACCTTAAACACGTAACTAACCCCTACACCTTAAACCCATAACTCTGAATCCCGAACCCTGAGTCGTAAACCCTAAACCATGCACCCTAGCCCATAAACCCTAAACCATGATTCCTGAGCCCTAAACCATAAACCCTAAACCTTAATCCCTAAATGTTAAATCCCAAAGGTCCCTAAACCCTAAACCCTAAAAACTAAATCATAAACCCTAAACCCTGACCCCTAAACCCTAAACGCTAAACCCTAAGCACTAAATCCTAAACCTTAAACCCTAAGCCCTAAGCCCTAAGCCCTAAACCATAAACCCTAAATCCTGAACTATGTAACATAAACCTTAACCTTGAGACCTAAAACCTAAACCCTTAACCCTTAGACCCTAAAACCTAAATTATAAACCTTAAACTCTAAAAAAAAAATAAAAACCTTAAACTCTGAACACTAAACCCTAAACCCTAAACCCTTAACCCTAAACCCTTAACCCTAAACCCTAAACCTTGAACCCTAAGCCCTGAGCCCTAGGCCATAAACCCTAAACACTAAATCAAGAACCCTAAGTTCTAACCCCTAAACCTCATATATTTACAGTAGGTCATGAGTGAGTTCATTTTTTGAATATCTTAGGACCATATTTCCTAGTCTTGTGCCTAGAACCTTCATTAAGTCTGCTTTTACAAATACCTTGTGTATGAGAGGTCAATTTTTCCCTCCTTCAAAATATCAACAAATGAAATACATCAAATTTTGATGAATCTCTTTGAATTTTATTCCTATGAAGTCGATGAACCCTTTTTCATTTGAATACTGTTTATCAATACTAATAAGAATGGGTAAGACACAAAACATTACAGTGAGTGAAATAGTTCACATGCAAAGGGAATTTCCCTCCTTTAAAATATTAGTAGATGAAAGACATCAAGTTGTGATGACTCCCTTGAATGTTCTACATACGAAGTAGATGAACCCTTTTTAGTTGAATACTCTTTGTCAATACTTATAAGAAATGGGTAAGACAAAACATTACTGTGACTGAATGGGTGAGCCTAATCCTATGAGCCTTAAATACAGAAACCTAAACCCTAATCCCTAAACCCTAAACCCTAAACCCTAAACTGTAAACCCTAAATGCAATTATATTTCAACCCTAAACCTTAAACCCTGGAGGAAAGCCATTAAACCCTAAACCATATACCCACAAACCTATCTAATCCCTAAACCATAAACTCTAAGCCCTAAATCCTAAACCCTAAACCCTGAAAACCCTAAATCCTAGAACCTAAACCATGAGCCATAAACCCTAAACCTTGAGCCCTAAAACCTAAACCCTAAACCCTAAACCCTAGGCCCTAATCCATAAGCCCTAGGCCAAAAAATTAAACTTTTAACCCTCAAACATAAACCCTCAACCCTAAACCCTAAAAACTAAACCCCGAGCCCTAAACCCTGAACCCTCAACTATGTAATACTAAACTGTAAAAAGAACCCTAAACCCTAAACCCTTAACCTGAAGTAGAAACTAAATCCTAAACTCTAAACTTTCATAAACCATAAAGGAGGTAATGGAGGAAGACCATCAATGTCCTCTGAACCCTATGGGGTCCCTAAGCAGTTATGTGGTGTGTTTGTACCTAAACCCTAAACCCTAACAACAGTTCCTGAGTGTTTAATCTGAACAAAATGAGCCTTAAAAACTAAACCTTAAACCCTAAACTCTAAACATTGAGTCCTAAACCATGAGCCCTAAACCCTAAACCCTGATCCCTAAACCTTAAACCCTAAATCATAAACCCTCACCGAAAGGAAAGTCATAAAAAGATCATTTAACGTGTTTCAGTGTGTAGGGAATAGTGTTTAAGGTGATTGATAGATTCATTTAGTTTTAATGAGAGACTACTTCCTGTAAAGGCCTAAAAATGCTTTCTTGGCCATTCTGTAGTTAATTGAACACCCTTCAGAACAATCTAAAATGATCTAGTCATGTCATTGAATTATCAAGGACCATTATTTGTTAAGTATTAAGGCATCGTTTGTCTCCATAAGAGACATATGAGCAAAAACATGTATGATAATCATGAATTTGATTTAATGAAAGGATGCTTTTAGAGCTAGGAAAGGTGAGGGGGTGATCTTTATATGGAGCACCATGTTTCTAAGAATGAACAATCATCTGAATTCACTTGATGCAATTCACTTGGTACTATTCATAAAAATTTATTCAACACCTAGTAGTTTTATCACACCTTAAGGAGGAGGCACATTACAATCACCTCATTTTGGCCATAGGACAGGAATCCCAGTCTGGGAACAATCCTCTATCTACAAAGTGAGGATCTCTTTTTAGTCAGAATTAGACAACCATCATAGAATTGATTCATGGTCACTAAAGTGAATTATGGACCAAATTTAAAAATTAGTACCAATTCAAGTACTGGTAGGGCCAAAATCCATTTTAGAAGGTCTAAAAAACCTTTAAAATGACTATATGCTTTCCCAAAACAAATGACCGACTACAATATATATGTCCTGAAAGTTTTAGGTCGTTCACTGAGATCCTGAAAAAGTGAGTAAGTATTGACAAGATTAGATCCATTTTAGAAGGTAAAAAAACCTTTAAAATGACTATATGAAGACCGACTACAAATGTCCTGAAAGTTTTAGGTCGTTTACTGGGATCTTCTAGATTATATAACTGTTGGAGCTATGGGACCACTTCCATCAGTTGCAGAGTGACCCTAATTTCTTATATTTACTAAAATAAATTTAAAGTATAAGTTTTCTTTAATCTTATACTTAAAAATTTATTTTTGTAAGTCTAAGACACCTAGAAACATATACATGCTCCACGCTATTAAAACGTGTGTGCGTTTTGACTTCTATAAAACATGCACTCGTTTTTCCTTCTTTAAAACACATGTGTGTTTTTCCTTCCTTATAACGCATACGCATTAGAGGTTCGGTAATTACCAAGCCAAAAAAATTAAAAAGTGAGTGCGTTTTAGAAAAACGTGTATGCATTTCGTTTATTTTTGGGTTTTTGTCCACTTTTTGGCTGCCCAACTTCGTGCACTTACCCTGAGGTATAACTTAAGTGCTCCAAAGGTCAGTAGTAGTGCCTCCCGAATCCAAGCGTAGAACAACTTCAGGAGGTATATATTCTATTTTTTGATACTTTGAGGAGGGTGAAACACCATCTGCAAGTCATTTTTTCACTCTTGTTTCCAACCATGTTCAATGCCAAATCATTTACATGGTCACAATTTATGAGGAAAGGAAGCTACTTCTCCCTACTTGTAGGTTTTCTTGAGTGCCTCTTTCCTCTACATAGAGTAGGCTAGGTTAGGTTTTCTTTCAGTCACACAAGTGCTTGTGCACACTCTGCATGTTCCCTTTGGGACATATATGATTTTCAGTTTTTGTACATAGTGTTGTGCTTCTGTTTTGGCATGCTCCCTATGCCATCTTTCCTTTCCTGTTACACCCACGTGCCCCTTTTATATCTTCCTAGGATGGCACTTAAATTTTTTAGAAGAGGTAGTTCAAACAGTCCGTGCACAACTTTTCACTCTCATGAATCCAAATCAAAACATCTTCACATGAGAGCAATAGTTCAGTTCAGAGTTCAGACAGTGCTTTAAGTGACTTCAGGGATGTTCTTCATGTTGCAGATCATATCTTCAAGTTTAGCGCTTGAATCCATGCCCAATGGACTTCTAAGGCTACTAGTCTCTTCATCTAACAGGAAGATGCCCCCCAAAGTCATCAAAACTGTTATCCAAATAGCTCTCTTAGTTATTTGGATAACTTATATTTTCATTCTAACTATGATGTTTCACATTTCAGGTTGCGTACACTCAAAATTGTTCTTTTGACAGCTTGGCATAGTTGTAGTTCCTCTTCGCACACTTATGCACCTTCTTACTTCTCCCTCTGCATTTTGCTATCTCCTTCCATTTCCCCTTTATGCCTTCCCTCCATGCACTTGCTCTCTTTCTAACCTTGTCGTGCACTCCTTACGTGCACGTCTACAGACTTTCCTTCCAAAATGTCTAAGTCCCTGACATTCCTCTTACACGCTTGCATACACTAAACTCCTACATGCCCATTTTCTTCTTGTCTTCACAGTTGGATGCTCGTGCCCTGCTTCCATACTTGGCTTCTGCAAGCATGCCTTCTTTCCTGCCATGAAAATTGCATTTTCACACCTATCCTTCACGCACGCACCTTTGAGCCTCTCACTTTCATGCCTTGCACCTTCTTCTGCAGCAGTTACTGTTCCATTTCATCTGTTAGATTTTATTGCGCTACACACAAACTATCAAAGTGAGCTAATAGGGAACCAAATCTAAACAACCAACTGGTGCATGACACGTGGAAGAAATGAAAAAAATCAATGAATAGTTGGCTAGCTCCCTCAGTCAATCCACACCTGCCATGTGTCATTGCATGTCAAAACAACCTGTAGACTTCTGACAACCATAAATTTTGCTGCAGTGATCAAATTCTCATGCACCCAGTCTCATTTGAAAGATGTTGACATTAACTACATGATAGAATATTCAAATTCAAATCTAAGTGGTATTTAGTAGGTGAGAAAAAGGGAGATGTAATTATGATCATTAATGCATGCATCTAGTTGACCTCAACCACAAAATTTCAATTTGACATTGCTTTATTCCTTCTTCCACATGCTAAATAGACATGGAGAGGCACATATGAAAGCCTTGCATGCAAATTTGTAGGCATTTATCATTGAATGTTGGTGGTTGAAGATTTGAATCTGAGTTTCCCTCTCTTTCTCCTTCTCTTTTCTCTTTCTTCTTCTATAAATAACAGAGTTATACTTTATAAAAAGGATCCTTCTTTGTTGTAACGACACCATGCCAAAATAGTGGCCAACTTCCCATGGGTTTCAAACCTTGGCATGTTCTCTGCAATGTATTCTTTCCTTCTGATGTGAATGTAAATGACTGTGCATCCCTTAAGTAATAAAATCATGTTTTGTGGAACTATGGTCTTCCATCTCTTGTTTTCATTGCATCTTGCCTCTCTGTTTGAATTTTCTAGCATGCCATGTGTATTCCCACTTGTAGTCCCCATGTTCATCTATTCCGTGTGTTATAAGGCTAAGCCTACATGTTGATCTGTGGCATGCACCATCCACACTATTCTCCTGCACGTGCTTTGTTTCCTTCTTCGCTCGTGGAGAGATATTGAACCTTTCTTTCTAGCGCTAGTGCCTTTCTTAGCTTAGGATTTCCCCTTTCTGCACATCCTTCTATCCCTAGTCCCTTGGCATGTTTAGTCTAGGATTTTGTTTTAGCATTAGAAGTAGCACTAACGTTAGCAGTAGGAATAGGTAGAGGAACTGACCTTCTCTAGAGATACATCCCAAGTGCGCAAGGTTCCACAACTAGGGGATGGTTCCATTGTTATCTCAGAAATATTGGCTATTTCGGATCCGAGATGCATGTGTACGTTTGAACCACCAATAGTTTGTATGGAAGTAAGAGATTTCTTTAAAGAATTCAAGAGCATGTACATGTGTGTGAACCTCAGGTGCTCCCTGACATGTCTTAAAGTCAATTCAAGTCATGTGCACACAGTAAAATTCATCCTATCTAGAAAAAATCTAAGTCAGTGGTATCTGATCATCAAATTGCCAAGGTATAATATTAAAGAAATTTTCATGCATTGAAATGTCTGTTGTTATCTTAAAATAAATTTGTCTCAATCCTAAAAACTGTCTTTAGTTATGTTTTGTATGTGAATGTGTAACTGACATAGTGTCAAGGTGATCATGTTTATCAAGATGTTCAAATCTATCTAGTGATTAGTTCTCAAAATATTGGGAAATGAGCTCAAGTATCTATGAAATCCATCAAGTCTATATTCTTCTAGGTCTTCATTGGATTATTTTTTATGGTATAAAGAAAGGATGGGTCTTGAGTCTAAAAGTTGATATCATATGTGATGATGTGTGTTACAACTTAGTGTCATGGTTCCCTATAAAGGTAAAATGTAAGTTTGAGGCATATTGTGCTTATCAAAGTCAATGAGAGTGTGCTATGAACTTACCATATTCTTTGATGATCCTGTGAAAATATTCAAACCCCCACCTCTATGCACAATACATCTAGAATGTGAAATTTTGCACAATTGTATGAGGAAGAGGTGTCCTTGTTTCAGTTGAGAAAATATAAGTTGAGTAATGTTTAAGGAGGACTTCACAGTCTTCAAGCCATCAATATCACTGTGTTCTCCTAGAAGAAAGGAGGATGAGGTTAGTATGTCCAATTACAAGGGATGCATAGTAGCCTTGAACTGTAGTACAATAATGTGTGAGGTAATTACATGAGATTATTATAACTGATCAATCATTGAAGTTTGTAGCACTCACAATGATGCAGGATTATAATGGGTAGATTTTTATCGTTAGAAAATTTACCTAAGAGGAGTAGAATACTTGTGCATTCATTACACCATATCCAAGACAGTGATAGCGGCCTATAAAAGACAGGTGTCTAAAATTACAAAATTTTAAATGGCTATTCAAAACCATGATGAAGATACCAAAAGTTATAGATGCCTAAGAATTAACATAGACATGAAGCAAGATAATGTTCTTAGGTAGGTACTTTCAAGTAGTGTTGAAGCATGTTCATGAAGAACTCTAGTTTAACCCAGGTTTGAAAATCAAGACAAGGAAAGTATCAAGGTACAAGTTGAAAGAATAGAAGAAATTGTGACTAGTGCATCAAAGAGAATGGATGGAGAATACTAATGGTTATGCCTAAGTATCTAAATTTATAAGAATTTGACTATTTGAGAATTGCTTGGATAGGTTATAGATGATTGATACATGGGAAGGAAAAGTAATGGATATCTATTTCAGGGCTTGAAGAGTGTGTAACATGATGGTTTCTTGCACTTTGGTTATCCTTGAAACACTGAAACAAGACTGCGACTAAAAAAGTCTGTGATTAGGGGTAAGATTTCTGTTTGAAAGAGTGCAAGGGTGTTAAAGGAGAACTTAAGGAATAGATATCTAATATAGGGGAGTGACCATTGTATGAAGGAGGATCAGAAAATCAAGCATGCATGTTGCATACTTGTGACTACCCTGGAACAAGAAATTTGGTGCAAGACCTGAGTTGCATATAGGCTTGTTATCAGGAATTTTAGAATTTTATGGAGGGTACCCAATGTGCTCAAAAGAGTCAGGGGTGTCATAACCAAAGATATTGAGTTTGGGAATAAGAGAACGCATGAGAAGAAAGTACATGCAGACTGTGATAGTGGCATCTACAGGTCATGCATGTAAAGAACCTAGAAAGAGGTTGAAATCATGTATTCTCCATCATTCAGGGTAAGATAATTTCGAGGGAAAGGTTCAATTAAACCTACATTCAAATTTTCATGATTTGAAACTAATTCTAAATAAATTTATATGTAATCTTGGCCTGCTAGGCTCCTAGGAGGGTTTCTAAGGGAACTAGCTAGGGTTTCTCTTTTGAAGACCCATACCAAGACATTTTACCTTGAAACTCTTAGTAAATCATCTTCACAACCTAAGGAAAGAGAATAAAGAAATATTTCAAATTTTCACCAATGGAATTCTTAGATATTATTGATAGTTCTCTAATGTGTCCTGAAACACAGTCAAAGGCCTAATTAAAAGAGCACTATGAAGACAATCTTGAACAAGATGATGAAAATCAGTGGGTTGATTCCTATGAACTCATTTATCTGATTTATCTAAGATTTTTTTTAGGTGTCAAGTAGGTTAGAGGAAATTTGAAGTGTTGAAGGAGCACAAAGGTCAAATTTACATTGTTGAGCAAGGAACTAATGAAAGGGAAAATAGGTAAGTTAAGCAAAGAAGAAGTTGAAATGAAGAACTCAGTTTGGAGTCTTGTTGTTAGTAGATTGCATACTTGAATATAATATATCCCTACATAAAAATATGATAACAATGAGAAGAAAGAATGATCTACTTTGTTTATAACTCTTGAAGGAATATGAGGTCTCCTATGGGCAAACTAAAAGAACACCCCATAAACAGTACTTCTTTGTCAGACTTCTCAAGAACCACTAGAGTTAGTCATTGTGTAAATAAAAAAAGAGGGATAAACAAGGATATTGAAGCATTGGCATAATTTTTCAAGAAGTACTTGAAAGAAAAGGAAAAGATAGAAAGAAAATTGAAGGTACACTAGACTTCTTGAAGTAGAAAGAATACCAAAACAGAGGTAGTAGAAGTTAAGGAATGTGAGAATCTACAAGTCCATGTAACTCAAAACAAAGATGGAGGTAAAATGATCCATGAAAAATTAACGGATCTATGTCAATTTCTTAAAAAAGGAGTCTAATTTATCTACTGGTGTGAAAAGTGGTTGAAGGGGTCAAGGATCCATGAAATGCTTGCAAAGCCCTTTTAGTCCTAAGAAGTATCAAGAACACCAAAAGTGAAAAGTGACAAGAATGAAAAAAAAATGAAAAAGGAGGTTAAAAAGGTCTTGAGTATGTCATAACCTAGTGTAAAAAGATGGTGCAAAGATTGAAATCATGAAAGAAAGATAAAACCCTAGTACTTGTGACTAAACCCTAGCTAATACAAGTATACAAGCAAAAAGGAGGCAATTTGGAGTTGTAAATGCTAACGAAGGATGTGAAGAATAAAAATTGGTGAAAATCTAGATGAGATAAAAGGGTATTTGAAAAAAATTTTGTTTTCTCTGAAAAAATTGTAGTTTTTTCCCAGTTTTGAGATTTGTCTTGCTGGAGGGCTAATTGGAGGACTAGTGCAAAGTTACAAAAAGAAGCATAATTTTTTACTGAAGATAAATTAAGACCTAAAATTTGGTATGCATATTAATGAGAAAAATGTGTGTAAAATAGTTTAGAAATCAGCATTGAGGGTGAAAATTTGGTGAATTTTGTCAAAAAAGCACTTTCCCAGGGCTATAAAGAAAAACGATGGTCTACAAAGCAAGTGGTTAAAAATGGATTAATGAAACTTCCTAGATGGTTTGGTCATGATAGCTAGATGGTTCTAAGTAGTTTCAAAGATAATTTGAGGTTTGGAGAAATATTTGGTCTCTTAGACTAAAGGATGATCATTGAATAAGGTTAGCTGATTAGAGTACAAGTCTAAGAGAGATGCTCAAGACAGGGGGAGATGTACAATTACCTTCAAGGATATTTTTTAGGTTTTAATAATCCTAGTAAGACATAACAGTGAATGTGGAATGGTACACTTCAAGGGGGGGAAAACTCATAGCTCAATCATCTGAATTGAGATAAAAGAACATTGAAAAAGTAGTTAAGGACTGAGTTAATATGAAAAATGCTTCTACATGGCCCATGGATAGTAGATGAAGGCTACATCATACATAGGAAGGTAAATGGTGATAGAAAAAACCCAAGGGGAGAAATAAAGAAAAATTTCAAGCAATGTATAGTAGGATATGGATGGACAAAGATGGCCAAAAATGTACTAAAAAAGTTACTTTATGGAACTCATTTCTAATTTGTATAATTTAAGGAATCAAGCCTGAAATTGAATCTTTTGAGTTGAGATAGAAAATTGAATTTCCTACGAGAATGGTTTCACTCAAAATCTAGTTTGTTGGTAGGTGTATGAGTCATGAAGGTACTTTGTCATTAATGCAAAAGGGGGAGAAGAATCATAGGTTTTTCCATCAATGACAAAGGGGGAGATTGGTGGCAGGTGTATACTAGGTTTTCATTGATGTCAAAGGCATATTAATAACAAATAAGGATGAAAGAGTGCTAGAGAGAGCTTGGAGTGACTTAGACAAGGTGGAACATGTCAATGGCTTGAGAACACTTGAGTAAACATGGATTCTTTGAGTAGTTTGAAATAGGTACATGAAGAGTGATGACATGAGAGAACACCCGTATGATGTCAAGAATTTTATAACATGTATATGAGGTGGAAATAGGGTCATAAGGATGAATATAGGAGCACAATAGGTGAATTTGTCAAACTATCTCATTTTAAAATGCCAAATCTTAAGGCCTAGGCAACATAATGACCAAAAAAGGTGAAGTGAAGGTATGAGGATGTTTTTTAAACATATTAAATGCATGAAATACATAATAGGACATGTCTAAATGGTTACAAGGTGAAGAACGTGACAATCATGGCGAGTGCATTGTAAACTAGCCCAAATTGGACTATTCAGGTACCCAACATAAGGGTATGAAGAAAACAAAGGTGAATCAAGCCAGTTCATGGATGGTAAATGTTTAGGTACATTTTTAAGACTCCTAAAATGAAGTATCAGGTCATAATTCAGCAGTTAGAGGCATATTCAGAGTCATTAGTGTGGTTGTTCTTCAAGACAAATAGGTTTAACATGCAAAAATGAGATTTAATTGAAAGTTTCAGAGTAAAAAATGAAAAAATAGTACTTTTAGTTCATGGAGGAGGTATTCATGAAGGTGTGGTCCAAATTTTAGGACCTAAGGAGGATTTTTTCTTGAGATATTGCATTTTCTGTAAAACTGGGTTAAGTAAAGTTGCTAAATTGACACTCTGACTTCTTAGCAGTCAAGAAACATTGTGGAGCCTTCTTCAGATAAATCATAAGAGAAAAAAATGGAGTGAATTTTTATAAAATCATTATGTAAGAAGTATTTCAGTTATTGGTTGAGTATTTTAGAAGTTCCATCCATTTTTGTGAAGCTGTCTTAAGCATTCCTCAAATCCAGTGAAATAGGTAACGATAAAATTGATTGTTTATGCCTCAAAATTGAATTGTTTTTTCTTGAAAATTATTTAATATTATATGTCATGTTCATGGTTATTTGAGTTCATGACACCTAGTGCCCCCCAGATATCAACTGTTTTGTGAAATTTTCAGCATAAAGACACATTTTGTAAAGGAACATATATGCTCAATTTTTTGCTGGGGGATGCTGGTGATATGTAATTTATTTTCATAAATTTATATTGGTAACTCATTTATATAAAAGAGAAGATACAAGTATGATTTCATTTCTAGCATTAAAAATCCTAAATAGACAAAACCTTTTCTCTCTGGTTGAAAGGTAAATGAGTTATTCTTCTAGAAATCCTTGAAAATAATGGTGTTAAAGTGAAGTAAATGTCATTTAGTAAGTGTTTCATGTTTTGGTTAATCATGAAAGTGAATTTTAAGTGTTTTAAGGCATATAATTAAAGAATAGTTTTGGGTGTCTTGAAACCAATCAGAGCTATCTCTGAAAACCATGCATATATATGATGAAATCTTTAAATTGAAGCTTTCTGGTAATCTTGTAAGAAGTAAAACATGAATACATTTCTATAAAGGTAATGTAGGCTCCATGAGGTGATGGTTAAGTGAAGATATACCTCATTCTTTGAAGGATATGTTTTCTGAGTTTGAAGGTCTAAGAATTGCTTGTTTAATTCTGAATCTTCTTGCTTGAACAAGAGTGTTGAAGAATCTACTTGTTTTTGAAGGTTTTATATACTTATGGCTATTCATTCCATTGATTTGGAATGTGTTGAAATTGCATAAATATTTTACTAGAAGAGGATCTCTGTAACTGTATTTTTTCAGACCTCCATTGTTGAAAATGAAGCTCAAATGAACCTTGAAGACTACATGGCGAGTTAGGAGGGAGTAAGAGAGTTTTAAAGGTAAATAAGGAGTAGAATAATATTTTTTCATACATATGACACTTTTTCTCTTTTGTAAGTAGCTAAAATACAAGATCTCACGTTGGATGGGAAAACGACAAAAAGTAGGTGGTAGGTTCATGACAAATTTGTTAGTTTGCAAAGAGTAAAAGAAACTTTTCAGTTATGTGAGGTTTGCAGCAAATTTGAGAAGCTATCATAATTATTTTTAAGTCTAAAAATCATCTTGATATGTTATTGAAAGGTGTGCACTTATTCAAACATCCAATTAGATGTACTAATTACAAAATATGGTATGTTTTTGCTTGATCTCCCCATCTCTATATGAGCTGAATATGAAAAGACAAAGAGTGGAAAATGAATGATGAAAGGGTACAAAAATAGGTGAATTTTTTTTAGACAAATGGATTTCTAAGTGTGTATGAGCTTCTTGTTGATGTATGTCAAATTGAAGGTGCATCAGATATAAATGAAAATCTAGTGTGTATCTTGAGTTGTTGAATACTGAAATTATGATGCAGTTGATAATATAAAAGGGAAGATGTATAAAATTTACTTGCAGCAGTTGAAAGAGTGTGAGAAGAGAAGGAATTGAGATGTAGAAGTGATCATAATAAGTTGTGGGAGATAACAAAATATAAGCGATCAAAATTGTGAAGAAGTCTAAGTGTTTTCTTAGCATTCAGGGAGTTGAAGCTTCCTTGTAAGTAACAACTTATAGAAAACTGATTTGAAGGTTGAATTGTTGGGAGTTGAAGCTTCCATTCAAGTTTAAGCTTGCTAAAGGTCAAGTAGAAACTTGAATAAATTTTTGGAGTTACAACTCCAAGTTGAGTTGATGCTCAACATGAAATAAATGTAACTTTTATATGATATTTTGTCTAGCCTAGTTCTTGGTTTCAGTGGGTTTTTCTCCCGTGAAGGGTTTCCCACATTAAACTTTGTGTCTCTCATGTGTTATATTTATTTTATGGCTTGTGTATGATATGTTTTTAATACATCTAAGTTAAGGAAATTAAATGTTGGGTTAAAAATTGTATAATTACTTATTCACCCCCCTCTTAGTGCCTAGAACTTCCAATAGGATTCACAAGCACTTATTAACCCTTAAAACCCACCTTCGATCCAAAATTGATGACATCATGTCATATTTATAGAGATGTAGATGATGTTCCTACATCAGATTAGATGTATGGATATGATATGATGTGACTTTAATCTAATTATTTTTAGATATTTTAATGCACTTAATCATGGTTAAGAATAAATGTGAATTGTTTTCTTATGAAATGGATTTGATATACATGATTTGATGGTAAATTTAATATGTATGACATTGCACTTGAGGCCTTATAAAATTTTTTAACATATAATTAACAATAGTTAATCACATGTAGGATAATGGATATACATGGAATTAGCTTATATACCTTGTTTCAATATGGGAAGGGTTCATGCACATTTTTTTATGGGGGCAGTGGGTTATCCTTTGATGGATTTTAATCTTGTACCCCATCTATATTTTATTAGTGCAAAATGATCAATGTAAGAAGTTTTCTTTTTGATGGGAAAGTTGATCGATGTGAGAATTTTTCCTATGATGATTTTTTATTATTTTGACTTTTAATATGAAGGATCATCAATGCAAGAATCCTTTTGTAGCTATTACTATTGGCATGTGCATTCAACGCTACTCGTGAGTTTTGTGATATGGACTATCTCTCATGGATCCTAACTCTGGCGATTATAACATAGATTAACACCTATAGGTTTTGGTCTAACAACAATCGTGGTCCAAAAAATGGTATCAGAGTGATTGGCATCGAGTTAAAAACTCACCCAGGTAATGCTAGGGGGGAAATATTGGTATGTGCGTTCAAATCTCCCTATGAGTTTTTTTGACATCGACTAACCGCCTCTTGTGGATCCTAACTCTGGAGATTATAGTGGAGATTAACACCCACAGGTTTTGGTCTAATGACAATATTGGTCCAATAATTACTGGGTATCTATCCTTCAAGGGAGTGGTCTATAAAGTTTTTGATTTTAGATTTTAGATGGACATATTTTGATGTAATTTTGATTAACAACTATCCTTTAAGGGATTAGTCTATATTTCTCTAATAATTATTAATAATAGTCCTTTGAGGGATCATTCTATAATATTTTGATAATAATATGCATCCATACATATGTTTTTGACTTCATTTAAGCTGAGGACTGGCCTAATAGACCATTTGGCTAGGGGAAAGGATGTGTGTACAAACTACACATGAGTACCCCTAGTATTTTTTTAGTTGGTAAAATAAGGGGAAGATGGAAGTAATGATAATGGGGTTCCTGCTTCTGATGAGGGACTTGTCCATGTGGAAAATGCAATGAGTATAGCTGTGGAACACATCTTTTAGGTCATAAATATAGGATACTGACGAGAGACCACATAATTACAAATCATTACCATAGTGAATGATAGGTTGGTGATGGAATGAGATCTTTGATGCCACTAATGTCATAAAAGTAGATGTGTTAAAAATAGAAAGGCCATGAGTGCAAGACATTTAGAGGTTCCTTTTTAGGTTTACCATAGAGAGAGGATACATGAAAAGCTACAGACCCATATTTATGGGTGATGATATATAGACAAATCCATTTTGGAGAAAACTTCCCACATTGACTCCTTTCTAGAGTGTAACATTTTGATTCTTTTTAAGGACAAGATCACTAATATTGAAGTCATGTTTTATGACATGTTTTTTGTATGATCTATTGATGTGTTCTTGATAGACATGATGATGTTCAAGGGTTTTTAGGTGGCATTTGTATAACAATTTGAGTTTTGTTAAGAGCTCTTGATGATAGTCCTCATAAGAGAAGAAATCTTTGAGGGACATGCGAAAAGATGGAATTTGGAATCCAAGGGAAAGGACAACCTAAGAGTCATAGACTAAAGAAAATGGTGTAGCACTTGTAGGAGTATGGATGCTAGTTTGATAGGACCAAAGAGAAAATGAAATTTAGCTCGATGTAGATTTCTGCCTGCTTGGTCAACGGTTTTCATGAGGATTTTGTTGAGTGTTTTGTTAGAAGATTCTTCTTGACCATTTACTTATGGATAGTAAGGATATGAAAATGTCAGCTTGATGGTATAGGTGTCACAAATTATTTGAATCTTTTTTTTTTATAATATTTTCCATTATCTGTGCTAATTTTGTAAGGAATGTCAAAGCGAAAAATAATGTGATGGTGGATAAAGTTGACAATCTTATCTAATTTTATAGAAATAAGGGGAATAGCCTCGAGCCATTTTGTGAAGTATCTGGTAGAGGTGATGAAGGAATGATGTTTTTATGATGAACAAGGGTTGATGAGGCCAATGAGGTCAAGTCTCCATTGTGAAAAAGGCCACAAATCCTGAGCGGGTTGTAGAGCCTAACTTGGGATCTTAGTTAGGTTGGAGTGTTGTTGACATTTGACACATTTCTTGACATATGCACAACAATATTGATTAAGGGTAGGCTAGTATTATCCCATCTATAGGATATGTTTAGCAACAAACAAACCGCTGAAGTGTCTACCAAATATGCCATTGTGGACTTCTTAGATAGATTTTGTCAATTCAAGAGATTTGAGGCATCGAAGGAAGAGGCCATCAAATTTGTATTTGTAAAGGATGCCACCTATGATGACATAATGGTTAAAAATTTATAGAAAATTTATTTCAGAATTCTTACATAGATCAGATGGGATTTTAGACTAAGAAAGATTATCATAGAATTGAGTGTACCAAAGATTTGATTGATTGTGTTCGCTAATATTACCATAAGGGATTTCATTGGTATACGATGATTGGTCTAGTCTATGAATAACAATGAATAAGTTATACTCTTCAATTTATAATGGGATAAGTGATGCAAGAGAATCCATAATGTCTGTGAATTTTTTGGATGAGCAGGAACCGTTTGGATTGTATGCTAATCAAATTCCCATAGGAGGAAGTCAATGATGTTTGTTTATTTTTTTAATATTTCATTCTTACATTAATAAGTTCCTTTGATTTGATTGCTGATAAGATGGGAGTCCCCATTGACATCAAGGATTTGAACACCAAATATGACAATAGTTAGGAGACCCATAATGAGGGCTTCATATTTGTCCATGTTGTTAGTGCATTGAATATTTAATTTAAAATATATAGGAATAGGATTCCCCCAAGGAGGTATGATTATGATACCGGTACCTCCCCCCTACCGACACTTATAACTATCAAATAAGCGCGTCATTTTGAGGGGAGTGTATTTCTGATCAATGGTGTTAATAGATTTTTCAGTAAATTGTTCATGCTCAGTGGTTGATTATAAGGGAGGGGAGCTTTCGTGATTTGGTCTGCGATGGATTGCCCCTTGATTGATTTCTACGACATGAATTCAAGATCAAACTTAGTCATAAGAATAAGACACCAGGTAATGTGATCACTATGATAGCTTAGAGTGTTTGGATTTGAGAGGATTAAAGTTAGCGATGACATAAGTCTTATGATTAAGGAAATAATGATGAAGTTTTAAAGTTGTAAAGTATAAAGCACAACACAATTTTTTTGCTTCAATTTAGCAATTTTTATAGTCATGAACGGTGTGGTTTATGTAATAGATAGCCTTCTCTCTATCCTTCTCATCTTGATGTGCTAGCATAGCACCCAAGGCATGGTCAATGGTAGATATATATAGGTAGAACTAGATGTTCATTAGATCCTTTTTTGATTTGTGTCAGTTGAGTGTAATAGATATTAGATCTGATATTGATTGAGCATGCGAAAGAAAAGCACCAGAAAAATGCGTAAAATATGTTACCGAGTGGATAGGTAGATCAGAAAACAACACATTGCATAATCTTGGAGACTGTGAGGAAAAATCTTTGTGAGTAAAGTGTGATCATCCGTGTAATCTAGACATGCTACTTGGAAAGCTTATAGATTCTCTTGAGGTTTTCCATAGCCTTTGAAAATGGGAAGCTTAGAAGTGATGAAATTTGGACGCAGTGGATATGCTAAAATGACGGGTGAAAAAGAAGTATGAAAAATTAATATGGAGTCAAGGGACAGAGATGCACGAGAAGTGACGAGTTAAAGCTGGTGAATATGAGTTTACAGATCCAGATATAAAGAAGCTAAATCAAGAGTATTCAAAGAGGAGCTAGGTTGTGCATTAGAAACATTAAGCTGAATGGTAGGAGTGGTAGTAACAGGGATAGAAGTAGGAATGTGAAGGGGTTGAGTAGAGGCCATGAAAACCAAATAAGAACCTACAAGAGGGATAGGAGAGGCATCTCAAGAATTTTTAGCAAATATCAAAGCATGTAGAATATGGGGAAGATGTGTAGGGTTTTCATGCAAAGCTTGAAAAAAATTAGTGACCTTGTCAAGTTGTGCTTGATCAACATCTGTATCCTCATCATAATATTGTTCATTATCAAATGTCTCAATGTATTGAAGAGGAACATTATGAGAGTTAGTAAAAGGGTTATCAGATTCAACCATTGACTTATAAACCATACGGGAAGATAAAGGAAGCTTGATTTTCTCAAAATACCCAAAATGACCACTACGGGTAATGGGCATAAGAAAAATACCCTACAATAAAGTGGAACTTGAGCGATGGGTTCACCAAATGATTTTTAAAAATTAGAATTTTAATTTCTAAACCTTGATTTTAGAGTCACAATGAAATAAATGTGAAATACAATACAAATTTGACCTAAGCAATATGAAAGTAGAAATTTAAAACCCTAAGTACAAGAGGGAGGAAGGAAGACTTAGCTGTTTCACAATAATCCCATAGGTGTGAAAATATATAAAAATGATAAAACAGGAATGCGAAATGTCGCAACTGAGCCCAAAAAAATGTAAAAGTGTCGGGATAAGCTGGACTGGGGTGCTTGGATTAGATCAGAGGTGCTTGTGGTAATGTAGACCTCTTCTAGGTGCTCGTGACTACTTAGAACCTTAAAAAGTGATTTTTACAGTGTCACTTCTATGTCACTGCCCTTCACTGTTGATCACCTTTGTCTCACGATAAGATCACCGAGCTCACTTGTAACCTGTAAAATAAAATACCTCATGCAAAACCCCAAAACACATCAAATCCTACATAGAAAAATATGCGAAAGGGGATTCAAAATGATCTTGACGATCACATGACTGAGTGAACTTATTAGCTGGGCACTACACTATATTTCAGACTCCATGTAGTTATGCATGTGTGTGTGTATAATTTTTCCCAAGGTAGCTCTTATGCTAGACACACTTGAATAACGAATAAGTAGGTAGATGTAGAAATGTAAGTAGATGTGTGGATCAAAAAATAAACTTACCCTCCTATGCATGTATGCATAAGAACGATGTCCCTTGTATTTTGTATGAGTTTTAGATGGATGTTTTGATGTTCTTGTAAATGCCTTTGAATTCAACCTTAGATGGTGAGAGTAAATGCTTAGTCCTTTATTATAGTCACATAGCTTTATATTTATATGATTCCCTTGTTTGAATTTTGTAATTAACCACTAAAATGCCAACCCATAAAAAATCAAGATACTCAATGGCTAGAAGAGACCCAAATGATGAGCAAGATACAAAGAGGTCAGGCACGCCCAGAGGGGATGAGGGCCCCTAGGTACTGGCATCTTGGCTAGGCACTGGTGTCCAGACTCAAAAAATATGAAGTTTCAAAATTCATACTGTGCAATAAGGTGTGTAAGGACAAGAAGGAAACCAAAAAGAAAGAAAAGAGGCCAAATAAAATGGTCCATTAGTACTTTTCTTGCTTAACAATCATATGAATGCAAGTATGTGATTAGAACCTATAAGTGTACCCAAGTGTGTGATTTTGTGTCTATACTTGAATATTAACTAGAGGAAAATTCATTTTCTCCATCATATTTGTCATCATCATCATGCATGTATGTTGAAACATGAAGTATTTCATGAACATATTCATAACTTTCGTCTTTCAATAATTACGCTCCATATTAAAATTTTGGGAAGAGATATTGATAAATATTTGTATTACTTTTATTTACTTGCATATAAATTTCAATGCAAGAAATTCCTATGAAAACAATATTATTTACCTCTATAGAAGGAACAATCTCTTCACATGAGTCTCTTTCACTATGATACATATGTGTTGCTAAAGAGAGAACTCCTTAATTATCTTCATAGTTTCCATTCTTCAATGAGTACGATCTTTGAACTTGAAAATCATCATTTGATTTATCTCCATGATGGTGATCACTTAACTCCGTGATATGAACTTCCACATTTGAGAAGGGATGTAAATGAGGTGATTTAGGGTCTTGAAATTGTTGAACATAAATAATTTTAGATTTATCTTTAAGGTACATGTAGGTTGTTAATGTGGGTTCTTTTTGAGCATATCCATGCCTAACATCTACCAAGGATTTTTATTCTTAAATTTGGAAGCCATCATTTGATTCATCTTCATCAAAATCAACGGTAAAAACATCCATACTTGCGATATCATGTAAAACAAAGATTTAGGAGATTGAACTCATTTTCTAATCAAACTTAGAACTTTGGGAGGTAAAAGACACATAGGAACAACTTCAAATTTTTTTCATCTCCGTGATTATTAATCTCACAAGAATCACAGGAAGAATACTCATCATTTGATGATATGTCCGATTCATCATTGATATCTTCACCCTGCAAATGATAGATTTTAATAACTTTATTATCATATGGATTAGTCACTAGATCTTGAGAAAACGAGGTTTTTTGAAAACCATGTATTAAAAAAATTGAGAGAAGGTTGATTCATATTCATATCTTATTTCTTGAAAAAATTCAATGCATCTTTTGGAGGACTTTCTTGAGTATTCACTTGTGAAGGGTGTGGAATATTTATATTGATCTTGTGTTTCTTCACAAGGGGTTACAAATCAAGAACACTTGAAACAGGTTCAGTAATATCATTTTTTAGATTCTTGGAAAGAATCAATCCATCTTCAACATTAATGTCTTATTATTGAGCTACATGCAAGTCTTGAATCTTATCTTGATGTAGTATTAATTGAAATTATGGATGTAAAATAGAAATGAAGAAGCACAATTAGTTTTTCACACTAGGTTACTTGTTTAGAAGAAACGTTTTCAACAACTTATTGAATATTACTATGAAGTTACTCATTCCTTCACATTATTTCATCTAGATTTGAAATAGCTTAGAAATAAGTGCATGCATTTCCATGGTGGACTCAAATATTTATAGTAACATGTTTATTAAGCTTGTTTCACTCGGAAATGTTTCGTTCCTTTTAGAAACAGATAAGGTTAGGGGCTAGGAGGAATACCTGTAGAATGTCGAGATGGTGTGTGCGTACCATAGAGAAAGATCAGGCTGACTGCGAAGAACTCCTTTTTGTCTTGGAAGGACTACCTGCAAATAAGAACACAAGACCACAAGATTTTAATTAGACAATAAATGAGGGAACTGCCTTGGGCCCAGGAAACATAAAACTTCCTTTCGAAGGTGGTCAGCTCCCCTGCTAATATGAATTAACACAAAAGACTGTAAGATATCAATTAAGTTGTTTCGTTGAACTGGGTAGGGGAAAGGCTGGTTTTCTAGTTTTGATCAGAGGAACCGATGCCGGTTACTGATAACCGATACCGGTGGGTTCTAGGATCTTCTTAGTAGCTATGGTGTTTGTGAGGTTGGTTTATGGATGATATTAGGAAATGAGATGATGAGGGGTAAAAGAATGACAGTTAGATGCAATGGCACGTTGGGTAGTGGATTCAGAAACAGATTTAGGAGGACTGAGATTCAAGAAGCATAAGAAATGTTATAACAGAGGACATGCAAGATGTGACTTACTAGTTTTGACTCAGATGCAAGCTGATCTCCTTTGCTGTAAACACTTCTAGTATTTCCACTCGTCTCTGCTCGGTCAAGTGAAGATCTGGGCTCTGTTTCTCGCTCCCAATGCTCTCTGTTGATCCAGAAATCCTTTCCTCTGATCCCCAAAATGAAATTTCGGTCCGTTGTTTTGGTTTGGGGAGCCCATTTACAGGGAACCGATGGCGGTTGCGTAACCGACGGCGGTCGAGTAGGAACCGGCATCGGTAAGGAAAAGTAGGCTATTTTTAGTAAAATAGCCCACCTTCCCTGCTTTTCTCCCGAGAGATCAGTTGCGGGCTCGGTCAAGTGACTAGAAGGTCGGTTTTGGGTGCGAGAAAGGGGTCATTAGTTATGGGTGTAGGTGTGGACCAAGTTATGGGTCTTAATTAGGTTAGTTTTAGGGTTAGGGCTAGGTCATGATGAAGTGGCAAAGTGAGGTGGTAGGTAGGGTGATGTGGATTTATCAATTAGAAGGCAATTAATAAATAATTGTGTAAGGTTTAGGTGATGAGGTTATATTGCGAGATGAGATGCGGGTCACAAGGGGTCGTAAGACACGAATAGGTGTTTAGGGTGTTTAGGTGGGTAGAGAGGTAGAAATAGGGAAAAAGAAGAAAGGGGTAGCCGCGTCGGGTTCGGCGTGGCAAATTTCCAGTGACCGATGCCGGTCACTAAGCGACCGGCATCGATCACAAATTTTTAGGGCAGGGTGTCTGTGGGTTACCGATGCCGATTGATCGTTGACCGACGTCGGTGGGAGGGGGATCGGGGTCGGTTATGGGTGAGTGTGGGTTGGGTTGGGTTTTGATTGAGTGTGGGTTGGGTTGGGTTTGGGGTGAGTGTGGGTTGGGTTGGGTTTTGGGTGAGTGTGGGTTGGGTTTGTATGGGTTGAGTGTGGGTTGGGTTGGGTTTGTATGGGTTGGGTGGGTTTGGGTGTTGGGTGGGGTGGGGTTTGGTTGGGTTTGTATGGGTTGGGTGGGTTTGGGTGTTGGGTGGGGTGGAGTTTGGTTGGGGTGGGTTGATTTTGTTTTGTTTTGGGGTTGGGTGGGTTTGGATTTGTAGGTGGTGTGAGTTTGGTTTTGGGTGGGGTGGTAGAGAGTCGGGGTTGTGTCGGGGGGATAAAGGGGGGTTTAGAGGATAAAGTAGATGTTGTGATAACAACTAGGTCTAAGGATGTGGGTTGGTTTTGCAGGCACGTCAGCAGTTGACGATGCGGGATAGGATGCCCCCGCTGTTGGTGCGGATGCGGCCACACATATCTGTGGCTCATTGGGCGATCATGCGCGAGGTGGGACTCGGTGGAGTCCAGAGGTATAGAACGATAGAGAGAGATCACAACCTGATGGTCGCCCTCATCGAGAGATGGGATCCAACGACCAATGTGTTCCATCTCCCGACTGGGGAGATGACTATCACGTTGGAGGATGTGTATCGCATCCTTCGACTACCTATCGAGGGAGAGGCAGTCTTCTAGGTAGATTCAGAGACTGCCA
Source organism: Taxus chinensis (assembly GCA_019776745.2). Taxonomy (NCBI): domain Eukaryota; kingdom Viridiplantae; phylum Streptophyta; class Pinopsida; order Cupressales; family Taxaceae; genus Taxus; species Taxus chinensis. The sequence goes on from CM034156.1 coordinate 11,242,010, forward strand.
TGGACAGCATATTACAGGTTTTTGGAGATGCAGCCGCGCTACTTACCTATCACAGCGTGAGCATTGGGTATGGTGACATGTACCGTGCGCATCGACACGAGACACAACTGGCTGTGCTGATGATGATTGGGATCACCTGCTTCGCCCTCCCGGACTCAGAGGGAGGCCGCTTTCCACAGGCATTGATGGGGGTGCTTCATGAGATGGTGGAGGAGCACACCTGTTATGCTTGGGCACCAGTGTATCTGGTGCAGCTATACAGAGAGCTCTGGGGTTATCGCCGGATGAGGCGATTCGGTATATGTTCGACATTTTCGCTACATTGTTGGGCATATGAGCACATCATATGCATCAGGCCAGTAGGGTTACCCCAGCAGCCAGGGCCACAAGTTATATACAGATATGGCTTTCAGAGATGGTTGGGAGTCATGGGGCAGCCACGAGCAGTGCTTGCGGGGAGAGACGTTGCCTACTACAGGCATTTATTAGAGGGCCTGACAGCGGTAGATATCGTATGGAGACCTTATAGAGGCCATCACCCGCATAGAGGAGGCCGAGTACAGTTACGCTGGATCCAGTACACATTCTGGATAGTAGGACGGAGCCCGGGAAAATACAAGAGGATACCCCTAGAGAGGGTACGCAGGCAGATGGGGCTGCGATAGGACGAGCCACCTCCCTTCCCTCAGTACAGGAGGGATGATGTAGAGGCCCCACTGCCTGCACCACAGCCCCTGGATCCAGATTGGGTTGCTGAGAGGCCAGCAGATGACACAGTAGATGATGCTGGGTGTACAGGAGCATACAGGGTGTGGTGGGCTGGTCAGAGAGCGGTGAGGGTAGCACAGCCCGCATAGCCAGACTTGACAGCTGTGACGGCAGAGAGAGATCAGCTCAGGGGTCAGGTGCAACTATTACAGGGACAGTTGGCTGCTACACAGGCACAGATAGGTGTCCTACAGGGGCAGCTAGCCCAGGCGCAGGTATAGGCACAGGCAGCACAGCCACAGGTGCAGGTACAGGCACAGGTAGCAGTACCAGCAGCAGCACAGCCACAGCCCCAGGCACAGGTACAGATACTACTGCCAGCAGCGGCACAGCCATAGGCACCACCAGCACAGGCACAGGGGGTACTAGTTTTAGGTGCCAGGGGACCAGCCCCAACTCCTTCAGTGGCTCGAGGGCGCTATATGGAGGTTAGAGCAGAGGCCCGATACTATCAGGATATTTTTGATGGTACCGGAGTTGAGTATCAGCCTTATGCAGCTCATAGATCAGAGACCTCTCACAGCCAGAGATCTCAGGGAGGTGCAGCCACAGCCGGCGTGTCCGTTACAGGCAGGAGGCGAGAGGCGCCACAGGGACCAGCAGGGAGAGGTGCTGAGGGCGGTGGGGAGAGCTAAGGGATCCCTGTATTGTTTTTGTATATAGGCATGGGCATCGGTCTGCGAACCGGTTGTGTTGATAGAGGTCTGCGTGCCTACATTTATTCATGGATGGATTCATTTATTCATTATATACCGGCCTGCGAGTCGAGTATGGGTTGTATATTTGATACCGGTCTGCGAGCTGAGTATGGGTTGTATATTTGATACTGGTCTGCGAGACGAGTATGGGTTGTATATTTGATACCGGTCTGCGAGCCGAGTATGGGTTGTATATTTGATACCGGTCTGCGAGCCGAGTATTTTTTTTGATATGAGGGACTGGCCTGCGAGCCGAGTCGAGATTTTGGATAGTTATTGCGGCCTGCGTGCCGGCTTAGTTGTATGATGAGATCACAGAGGCCCCGATGCAGGGCACATTGTATATTTGAAAATTTGTATATATATATATAGAGATGATGTTTTGATCCACATGCAGTGTTCAAAAATGTGTTTAATTATTTTGTCGATGGTTTGTGATATAGAATGTAGGATGAGTTTAGTGGACATGTTGATTAATGGATGATGTTGATGTTTTTGTTTTTGCATGTATATAAGGATGACATGTTATATGATGAAATGTTACATGTTGTGGGCTGGTTTTGTGACATTGTGATATATGTATCTGATGAGTTGGATCCAAATGTTGTATAGATAGATAGTTTTTTATTTTGTTGTGGTATCCTTAGTTGATGACTTGCTTGTTTTTGTAAAATAGATGATGTTAACGAAATTGTAATGATATGTGTGGTGGATAGACAAATATGGATAATGGTGTTGTGATGCAGGAAAAGAGGCGGGCGCGACAAAAATCAGGTAAAAAACGAAGAAAAGAACCATGTTGTAAAAATATAGGTCTATAACCGATATCGGTTAGGTAACCGACGGCGGTAGATAGTAGACAGATGTCGGTTACATAACCGATACCGGTTATTTAGGTATGAGCTTTTCTAAAAAAAAAGAAAAATAAAAATAAAAATAAAAATAAAAAAAGCTAGGGTGGCAACTTAAGTTCTAATTTTAAGAGCCATGCAAGAAGTTAAATACGCGAACGCGATGCTTTTTGACGACTGAGACAGGTAATTGCATGAGAAATTTGAGTGATTAGGAGTAAAGAGACAGGGAAAGTGATTGTGATCTGCGATTCAGAAGACAGAAAGCCAGGTTTGAAAAAGGTGGTGATAATGGCAGGACGAAGAGAAACATCCAGCAGGCAGGGACAAGAGGGAAGACAAGGGCCACCTCAAGCTACTGCAACCCAAGAGGTAAACGTTTTGGTTATGATTTGACTTTTGCATGTGTTATGAATAAGAGATTAAGTGGGTAGATATGAAAAAGAAAACATGATAGCAAGGGTTATAAGTGTTACGGGGTAGGTAATTAGGGGTTTCAGGTATGTTTGTAGGTATAGAAAGGAATAGACGCTCAAATTATTGTTGTAGGTGGTTGTTTAGGCAAGGTGTATGAAAGTAACAGGGACCGATATCAGTTAGGGGTAACCGGTATCGGTTACTCAACCGGTACCGGTTATCTGTAAACGATACCGGTTGCTGTAGGAATTTCCAGAATTTGAGAAAAAACCCAGGGGAATTGGAGGAATTAAATGGTTTTTTTTTGTTATTCGGATGTATGCAGGCAGAGGCAGGGTTGAGGATGAATGATAGTGTACCAGCGCTGTTGTCACGAATCCGAGTGGATGTAACGCTGGCTGAATGGACATTGATAAATCGTTTGGGGTTAAGTGGAATCCGCTATTATTCACGAATCGTACGTAACCATGCTATGTTACAGGCGTTGATTGAGAGATGGAATCCCGAGACAAATACCTTTTATCTGCCAACAGGGGAGATGACAGTAACATTGGAAGATGTGTTCCGTATTTTTAGACTCCCTATTACAGGAGAACCAGTATATCAGGCACTACCTAGCGCGGCACGAGGAGCGATAACAACAGTATTTGGTCCATACGCACGAGAGTTGACACAGCGAGGTTTATCATTTACGTATGGGGTAATGTATGCAGCACACCCTGAGGAGACAAGGTTAGCAGTGATATTAATGATAGCGGTAGGGTATTATGCATTACCGAGGGCAGAAGGGGGAAGATTTCCAAAGGCATTGATGTGTGTTATATGGGAGATGATAGAAAGGAACGTGACTTTTGCATGGGCACCTGCATATTTGGCGGAGTTATACAGGGGTTTATGGGTCTGCAGGAGAAATCACAGGACGACACTGGATTGCTCATACTTATTACACTGTTGGGCCTATGAGCACATTGTTTGTGTGCAACCAGTAGGCCAATCCATCCAGTCAGGAGAAACCGGAGTACAGAGGTTGGGATTCAGACGATGGGTCCAAACAGAACAAGAGGCAAGATCCCAGGCCGTGACGGGTAACATTGAGTATTACAGGCAGGTATGGGAGAGCATGACGATTGCTGATATATGTTGGCAGCCTTACGGGAACTATATGGTAACAGAGAATATAGCTGAGGAGTTGAGGGGTGTAGAGCGACTGAGGTGGATCGCAGGGCATAGGCCAGGTGAGTATGAGAGGATTCCTCTAGATCGCGTGCGGTGACAATTTGGATTTGTGCAGGATATACCCCAGGCTTATAGACCATATATGAGGATCGATGCCGAGGCAGCATTCTCACCTCCCCGACCAACACCTCAAGAAGGGCCCGAGGAGATAGCAGCCGATCGCAGTGTAATGGATTCTGGAATGACAGAGGCCTATAGGTTATGGTGGGTAGTAGAGCTGCAAGGTGTACGCAATCGTCCTGACATAGCTGTGATTACAGCAGAGAGGGATCTGCTGCAGCGTTTGGTTCAGTAGTTCCAAACGCAGGTGAATGAGACAAGAGGATTGTTAGCGGTTGCGGAGTCACGAGCAGCGAGACTAGAGGCTGGATTCCTCCATGCGAGAGGGTGCATTCATATGTTACAGGAGAGATTGGCGGATCAGTGGGCGGTACCAATAGCCGTGGTACCTTTGAGGACAGAGAGGCCCGGCGAGAGGGGTCGACGATCATGATCATCACCTAGTTCGGGATGAGGCGTGAGGGTCTAAATAAATGTTAGCAAGGTATAAGAAGAAATAAGAGTACCGACCTGCGTGTCGATGATAGAGAAGATGTATTGGTTTAACATCTAAATAAAACAAGATATGTATGTTGATTTGAGTTATAATAATAAGAATGTTTGCGTTGTGATTTTTGGTGTTTTTGAAAAAGGATAAAGAGGAATGTGATTAAATAGAAAAACACAAAAATATTTATATTTACCACACAGGATAAGTTCTGGTAGGGGATGGTCGAGCTAACCTTGGGAGACCCCATGTCTCCGAAATGCTGCCTACATAGCCCATTGCATAAAGCAAGGAGGGTCCTCAGACCGATGTAGTTCTCCCTTAGGACCAGGGAGAGGTGAATTTAGGAAATTTGGCTGTGGTTAGGCAATTTTTCGTTTGGTAAAAAAATTTGATGTTGGTAGGGTAATGTTGTTGGTGTAGGTATAGGTGAAGCAAAAGTTAGGATACCCAAGTAGTAGGGAAGCGTGTCCTGATTAAGATCAACACACAATCCTAGATGCGAGGCAAAGCAGAAAGAGTGCTCCGTAGGTGAAAAGAGCTAAAACAACCACACAATGTAGAACGAGCCTGAAGCCCTAGGTACCGTGCATAGACGAGAAGTCAATAGGTGAAAAGAGTTGTATGATCAAAATATATCAGGTGTACGTCACGTCCCTTGAGTTGAAACAAACGGTGAGGTGAGGTGGATGATATAGCTGAGGTACAGAGAACTTGTTACAAAGTGAGTGTTCTGACGAAAGAGAACCTACCCCTAAATAGACAAGTCCATGACCCAAAAAGTTCTTTGAATGAGGCTTTTATTTGACTGAATATAGACTGATCGATGCGGGAAGTCTACAAGGGATATTAATTGTACTATTCTTGAGGTCTTTCCAAAGCTGATCAATGCGAGAAGCTGCTGAGAAAAGGCTGACTGTGTATAGCTATCCTTCAGGGGGAGAAGTCTATTTTATAGTAGCAGATATGATTTTAGTGCATAGCTGTCTTTCGGGGGAGCAGTCTATTTATAGTGAGCAGCAATAGTTCGGCATATAGCTGTCCTTCAAGGGAGCAGTCTATATTTAATTTAGATGACTAGATGTTCTTTTGGCGTGAAGCATCTAGTTTAGTAGGAAGTTTGACTCAAGAAAATCCCATAAGAATACGGCTTATTTTAATACTTTGAAGTCATGGACTAGACTAAAAAGGGGAAGGCATCATCAAGGGGAGGTGAGGAGTGATTTTGATTTTATTTTGAGATATAGAAAACAAAGTGTATGTAGCGGTAAATGAGCTCAAGGGACGAGCAGTAGGTAGATAAGAAGTGATATAACACTAGATTCAACAGTAGAATGGTCGAAGATGAAAGGCATTAAGGGGTTTAGGCTCAGGTTTACCGTTTAAGCGAAGCTAAACAATAAGTGCCTGATCCATAGGTGTGAGTGATTATATAAGGCCCAATCCAATTGGGAGCAAAATTTTCCACGTTTGCTCTTTTCTAGTTTGGTGACATGTTGATTCTCTTTGAGGAAAAGATCACCAACCTTAAAGATACGCTCATGAAGTCACTTATCATAAGCACTCTTGATGTGTTTTTGATAGATTTGGAGGTGATCAAGAGCTGTAAGACGATGTTCGTCAAGAAGCTCCAATTGGGCTAAACCGTTCTTGGCGGAAATCATCGTTGGTGAGAATATCCTGAAGGGATATTCTGAGGGAGGGTATTTGTATTTCGAGAGGCAAGACAGGGCCTTGGTACCATATACCAAAGAAAAAGGTTGTAGCATTAGTAGAGGTACGAATGCTAGTACGATAAGCCCAAAGGGAAAAGGGAATGTGATCGTGCCAATTTCTTCTGGATTCATTGACAACTTTCATGAGGATTTTGGTTAGGGTTTTATTAGAAGATTCAGCCTGACCATTGGCCTGCAGATAGTAAGGCGATGAGAAACTAAGTTTGATACCAAATTTATCACAAAGGTCTTGTAACAACTTGTTTTTTAAAAGATTTACCATTATCTGTTATTAGGCGATGAGGAATACCAAAACGACAGATAATGTGATGGTTAATGAATTCAACAATTTTTTCTTTTTTGATTGAAATGAGTGGAATGGCCTCCACCGATTTTGTGTAATATTCGGTTGCTGTGATTATCCAACGGTGACGTTGTGAAGAGGTCGGGGTGAATCTCACCAATAAGGTCTAAACCCCATTGTGAGAAAGGCCAAAGATCTCGTGTGACCTTGCAACGGATGGCTAGGAGTATGTTGAAGGTTGGCATGTTGTTGGCACATAACACAACACTTAACATATTTGTAGCAGTCGTTATTGAGAGTAGGCCAATAATAACCTAGGCGAAGGATTCGTTTAGCCACGGCAAGGCCACTAAAATGTCCACCACAAATCCCATCATGGACTTGTTGGATGGTATAGGTAACCTCCGCGCCGGTTAGACAGCGAAGGAGGATGCCATCAAAGCCACGTTTATAGAGGAGTCCCCCCATGACAACATAACGAGAAATGCTTTTAAGAAAAGCACGTTTACCAGTACTAGTAAGGTCAGAAGGGAGAATAGAGGTTGTAAGGTAGTCATGGAATTGGTGATACCAAGTATCCGGCGAGTTAGCAGACACAGTATTTATCGTACAAACAACCGGGGCTGAATAGGATGGGGCAAAGAGTTGTTGGACCACGACGAATAATTCAGAGTCAGTTGATGAAGCTGGAATTTGCGAGGCTAAGCAAGCCATAGTATCCGCAAATTTGTTAGTAGAGCGGGGAATGGTTTGGATAGAATAGTGAGTAAATAAGGCCAGAAGTGAATCCACGTAGTGTTTGTACTTCTGAAGTTCCTCATTTTTACATTGGTAGATGCCCATAACTTGATTGACTACCAATTGAGAGTCACCAAAGATATTGATAGATTTGATACCTAAGTGTATCGCAACTTGGAGACCCAGAACAAGGGCCTCGTATTCCGCTGTATTATTAGTGCAGGGGAAATCAAGCCGGAATGAAAGAGGCATAGGTTCAGCGTCAAGAGGGATGAGAACAACGCCGGCTCCTCCGCCGCGCTGGCATTTAGATCCATCGAAGAAGAGGGTCATTTGATACGACTCTTCCCCGAGTGAAAGAGTGGCGATGAGTTCGTCGGGGAATGTAAAATTGGTAAATTGTTCCCCAGGTAAAGGGGCCTCCGCAAGTTGGTCTGCAAGAGTTTGTCCTTTGATTGACTTCTGTTGTATAAACTCAAGGTCGAGGTCGGCGAGGAGCATGAGCCATCGAGCGATGCGTTGGTTTAGATGTGGTTTGGCGTACATATAATGAATGGGGTCCGTGTTGGTGATGACAAAAGTTTTGTGATTCAGGAGGTAATGTCGGAGTTTGGTAGCTACGAATGATAGGGCTAGGCACAATTTTTCTACATGTGTATACCTAGTCTCGTAATCCACGAGGGTACGACTTATATAATAAATGGCCTGTTCTCGACGCGCCGAGTCCCGATGTGCAAGCATAGCTCCTATAGCATGGTCAGTGGCGGAAAGATAAAGGTAGAAAGGGCGGTCGTCCTGGGGTGGGATAAGCATGGGTGGCTGCAAGAGATAAGTTTTGAGAGCTTCGAAGGCTTGGTGACACTCCTCACTCCATTGAAAGGCAACGTCCTTTTTAAGAAGGTGATGAAAAGGGTGACATCGATCCGAGAGTTGGGAGATGAAACGCCGGATGGATTGAAGTTTACCCTGCAAACTACGCAATTGTTTGAGGTTTTTGGGTGGAGGCATTTCTAGGATAGCTTTTACTTTAGATGGATCGACCTCAATGCCACGCAAAGAGACGATAAAACCAAGAAGTTTCCCCGAAAGGACACCAAAGACACATTTCTTTGGTTGAAGACGAACAGAATATTGCAACAGGCGATCGAAAATAATGGTTAAAACATCGAGATGTTCACTGCGATGTTTAGACTTGCCAAGAAGATCGTCGACGTAATCTTCAAGGATAGTGTGCATAATGTCATGAAAAATGTAGGTCATAGCCCGCTGATAGGTTGCACCAGCATTCTTAAGGCCAAATGGCATTACACGGTAACAGAAGGTTCCCCAAGGAGTTATGAAAGCGGTCTTATGTTGATCGGACGGGTGCGACCAAAATTTGATTGTATCCTGAAAAGCCATCCATGAGAGAAAGCATTTCATGGCCCGCAGTGAGATCAACAAGTTGATCAATACTTGGGAGGGGAAAGTCATCCTTAGGGCAAGCGAGGTTAAGATCCCAGAAATCCGTGCATATCCGAAGTCCCCCCGTCGCTTTAGTGACAGGTACGATGTTAGAAATCCATTGAGGATAGTCAATAGGCAAGATGAAGGAAACAGAGAGAAGTCGTTGAAGCTCTTCTTTGACCAAGAGGGCAATGCGTGGATGCATTTTTCTCAGTTTTTGTTTGACTGGTTTGGAATCGAGGTTTAGGGTGATGTTATGGATGGCAATGGTAGGATCAATTCCTGGCATGTCAGCGTAGGACCAAGCGAAAGCTTGGTTGCGGGTACGGAGAAAGGTAGTAAAGGCGGCTTGTTCTGATGTGTTAAGGGATTGTCCGATCTTCACTATGTGAGGATCCTCCTCCATGTGGATGTTGATTTCTATAGTAGATTCGTTCAGCATGGTTTGGGTTTCAGATGGTAAGGCTCGTTGAATATAAGAATCATCCGCGCCAAGGTAAGTGAGGATGGATTCGTCATCCTGACACTCAACAACATTAATCAAAGGTGAATCCTCTTCGATCATGTCTGGATACAGAAGGGGCAAAGAAGATGGGTCCTCATTATCGCGTTGATAAGTGAGAGGACCTATGAAGATGGCATTTATGAAAAAAAAAAGTTAGGAGGGATAGATTCAGGGTCTATAGATTCTGTGGGTGATGATGGCAAAGTGGGTGATGATGGTTTGGTAGGGGTGACGTCGTCTTCTTCCAGAATACAGCTGACACGAGGTGTCTCCTGTGTAGGTGTTTCAGGAAAACCGAGACCACTGCGATCATTATGTTTGCGGGTAGTCACGGGAATGAGTGTATGTCGGCCTTGTTCGTAAAGACCAAAACCAAAGCCTTTCCAAGCACAGCGAGTCAAGAAGGTGAGGGCGAAATGACGATTTGTCAAGTATTGAAAATCGGATTGGAAGGGGACCACACCAAGAGGAGGTTCAGGGGTAATGGAGGATGCGTCAACACCCCCATACGTTAGGTTGGTGCGGCAATGGGGTGGTCCGTAAGAGATTACCTCCCCCACGCGACGGTCGTAGGTGGGATGTGCATGTAATTGTCCGTACTCCTGCGGGGTAGGGAAAGAACTAACGTTATATAGGTGGTACTCCCCCAGCGTAAGGCGTTGAAAAACATCTACTAAGGGGTCAGAGGTTGGGATGTTAGCTGCGGGAAGGGAAGTGGTTTTTGCGACGGTGGTTTCATCAGTTGAAGGCGTAGGTGCGGTTGAGGTGGATGGTTGAGGTACATTTGAAGAGGATGGTTGGGTTGAATGTATGGGTGTCTTGATTGGTATAAGCACATCGTTAGGGCGGTATAACATATTGCAGGTTTTAAAGGGGGGAGGATCAGCTTTTACGGTGTAGGACTTCCCCTCGTACTCAAATTTTATGCATCTATGTAATGTTGAGGGAACGCATCCCATGGCCCGGATCCAAGGACGACCCAGCAATATATTATATTGGAACTCTCCCTCAAGGACATAGAAGAGTTCGGGTAAAGTACGTGGTCCTACCCGAATGTTGAGGATCACGGTGCCTAAGGTAGAGGTAATAGCGTCATTGAATGACCGCAACATGATGGGGTTGGCACACATGTAGCTAGAAGGGATATTCATTTGTTGAAAAGATTTTGAAGAGATGATGTTTAGGCTGGCGCCCCCGTCAATCATAACACGACGTACCCGGATATCCCGGACGTAAGCTGAGATGAAAAGGGCCGGGTCAGGATCTTCGGTACCAAAGTCGATAATTTCATCTTCGGAGAAACTGACAGCAGCGGCTTGCTGTACAGAGCCCGAAGTGGTTGGGGCAGTGGGTTGTTTGGTGAGAGAAGCAACGTGATTGGGTGTTAGAATGGAGGCAACAGGTAGGGTTTCATTAGGTAAAACCTCTATCCCTTGAAGGATCTCAATGAGAGCTTGTCGATGAGATTCAGAAGTCTGAATGAGATCATACAGTGTCATTTTTATGGGTGATTGGTGAAGCTGTTTGATCATGGCTCGATGGGCAGCTCCATTAGAGACGGGGTAAGTGGGTCCACGAATAACTACTTTGGGTGGTGGTGCAATCGGGATGTTTGACGGAGAAAGAGATGCTGCAGGTGTGTTTTCTTTTGCTTTCCCATTATTTTTCTGCCCTCGAGTAGCGACACTAATCATATTAATCTCGTAGACCTGAAATGAGGAAGATGGTTGGGATAAATCATGGTTTTCAAGAGGTGGGGTTGTAATAATGATAGATCTTGGTGAGGCGGGGACAGATGGTAGAGGAGAGGGAATTGAAGCTAAAGGTCTCTCCCTTCGTAAGTTGTCTTTCTTAACCTTTCTATCTGGGAGAGGTGACTGACGAAGGATGGTTTTTAAAGCTTTGCATCCCTCCACATCATGTCCTGGTGTGCGGTGATAGGCGCAGATTTTAGACTCATCATAACTTATCGGTCGAGGTTTAGACGGGTCATAAGGTCTAAGTGGGGGTAGGGAAATGGTCGCATTCTCCACCAACATAGCAAGAATTTTGGCGTAAGATCCTTTGAGTGGGTCAAAATCGGAGGAGGATGAGGGTATTGGTTGTGCGGGTTTTGGTAATGTTTGGGCGTGGTTGGTTCGTATAGGTTTTGGTAATGTTTGGGTGTGGTTGGTTCGTACGGGTGGTGGTTTAGCCGAGGGGTGTTGACACGTGGTTTTCACTAAACGTGATTTCTTTGGCGCAGAAGCTATGTTGGATGATGAGGCCGCAGATGATGTGGTATCAGAAAACAACCACGGGGAAATAGGAGTGACCGAAAACAAATCTTTTGATGATGGAATTTGTTTAGGGTTGATAGGTGGACAGGATACACGGAGTGACGGTGTTGCTATACCCTGGGATCTCTGTATAGGTGCAGAAGGTGTAAGTCGTTTTGAAGAAAATGCAGGAGGTATGATATATTGATGTAAGGTGGAGGGATGAGGTCCCAATATGGAAGGTGGGTGTGACGATGAGGGTTTTGATTGTGAGAGAGGCACGGATTGAGTTTGTCTCCTAGGTGGCGGGGCGGATTTATTTTTGGATAAATCAAGCCGCTTAGGTGGGTGTGTTAGACTGGGTATGGGCAAGGTCCCAAGCGTAGGGGAAGATTTGGCTAAGTTAATAGAAGTGGATGGGGCATTTGGTAGAGGTGAGGGGGGTGAAGGTGAGAACATGGGCATTTTAAGCTTCTGTAAGCACTTCGGGTATATGGTGGAGGCCTCAGAATCGGTCATTTGCATTTGAGTAGAATATGGCGTACTCAAACGTTCCCATAGGATTCGTCTATCTTCTGGAGAATGACAGTCTTCAGGTTTGAATTGTAAATTTGGTACGGAAGAGAGGTAGGTTGTGATTCCAGTCCACTGTGGGCGTGATACAGGGGGTAGATGAGGTACTGTATCAATAGATATTAAAAGGTCGACCGGTTGTTGAAAAGATTTAGGCGATGAAGGACTAATAGGCAGGAGGGCATGTTTGAGAGGGTCTGTCATGGTTAAAGAATTTGGTGATGTCGGTGCAAGAGATTTCTCGTCTAAGGATGTCAAAAGGAGTGGCGTACCCTCCTCTTGTGCAGCAAGAGCGGTAGAGGGAGACGTCTGGGAAATAGATAAATTAGATAACATTCGTTCGCAGTCTTGTAGGGATGTGGTATAAGAAGACTCATTGATGGGAAGAGAAGTCTGGGTAGTTAACTCCTTTATAGGTAAAGGAATGATTTCGCTTTGGCTTGATGGTGGTAAAGGAGGTTCGGGCTCCCGTGTTAGTGAAGAGGCTTGATTCAAAATTTTCTCGATAGAGGCTTTTGGCTGGGTATCGAAGACTGCATGGATCTCATGAACACTCTCCTCGGCTAAGATATCCTGGTTTGTGTTACTGTTGGGAGAGTGATTCGGGAATGGCTTGTTGAAGATTTTCAAATTTCGGTTGGCAGGGGCGTTAGGATTATCGAGGGCTATATCCCCTGCATCAACCATTTCCTGCACTATGTTTTTCAACATCTTGCAGTTCTCATGACTGTGTCCCTTCACGTGGTGGAAGTTACAAAAGTCATTTTCTTTGTACCAGGAAGGTATGGCGCGAGTGGAATCAAACCCGGAATGAGGTTTAACAGGAGGTAAGGTGATGGCTCCTGCTTTGAGCAATTTTTCCAATATCACACCATATGTCTCTCCCAAGGGAGTGTAGTTGATGGGTTCTGCTTTATACTTATAAGTGGTTTTTGGCGGGGTATTAGACGGTGGTTGGGATTTGACCATCACCGCGTGCACGGCCCCTTTTGATTTCGAAGCGGTCGATGGGTGAGGATTGGTGGTGTTAGGTTTGTTGGTGGAATCTGAAGTTCGGAAAGTGGAGTTTTTGTTACGCAACCGCAATTTCTCTTCCTCTAAGGCTCGAATTTCTAGTTTCCGAGCCATGGTAAAGGCCTCGTCGAATGTACGGAAAGTTTGAATTTGAAGGGTAGGGGAGATGTGCTTAGCGCAGGCCCGCGTAAACAGTTCGATAAGTTCAGTCTGAGGCAAGGCATATGTAAGTTGGTTGATAAGGCCGCGCCATCGTCCGACGAAATCTGCGATAGATTCGTCTTCGAATTGTCGAATGGCATAAAGGTCGGTGATGGATACTTTCTTAGCAATGTTAATGGAGAAATGATCCAAGAAAGATTGGGCTAGTTGGTTAAAAGAGAAGATTGAGTGCTGGGTTAAAGCACTGTACCACTCCAAGGCAGGTCCTGATAAGGACATGGGAAAGGTGCGGAGTAACAAGGCATCATCATGAGCAATCAAATAACAAGCATGTCTAAATGATCGCAAGTGTTGTTGAGGATCCTCTTTACTGTTAAAACGGGTAAATTTTGGTAACTCCCATTGAGGAGGATATGAATGAAGGGGGACAGACGGGTGAATGGGCTCCCGACAAACTTGCTCGTATGTCAAGGCGCTACGACTTCCTGAAACAGAAGCCTCCAGGTTTTGCATTTTGTCCATCATTTGTTTAATTAGATCAGTAGTTGGATGAGATGATGGTGTGGTTGTGGTAAACGGAAGCAAATTGGACCAAGGACCACCGTTAGACACCGGTGGGGTTAAGTATTGATAAGGTGTGGAGGATGAATATGTTGAGGCGACCGAATAGGGATGTCCCATATAGGATGTTGAGGTTACTGGATATGTGTATGGGAATGAAAAGGTAGGCGGAGCTTGAGAAGGAAAGCTCGTGTGGATAGGTGGCAGAGAGCAAGTCATGAACGGAGCAGTCTGCAAGAGAGATGAGGTAGGGGCAGTCGGTGGTAGTGATATGTGGGGTCCAAGATTAACCAAAGGAAAGCTAATCGGGGTCGTATGAACCTCTGAAGCCGTCGGATTGGGAGACGGGGCTAGAGATGCAGGAAGCAAGGCGGTATTATCAGGCGGAGTGGGAGCTAAATGAGCAGCTATACTAATAGGCATACCCACAAGGAGCTGACCATCAGGCGTACGGTCAGGGGTATGAGATAAATAGTATTGTACAGCGCTGGAATTAGCATCCAGAAACTTGGCAAAGTCCTTATCTCCCACAGGAATTTTAGGAACCTCGCTGGTATCCGTAGGATTCCCCACAGAATGTGAAGGGGGTGATTCAGGCAAAGAAACAGAGCAAGCATGTGAAACCATGGCGGCGGCTTGCTTTCGAGTGATAACAACCATGGACTGGAGTTCACCGTAGGGTTTCAATCTGTCAGGAACAGAAACAAACTCAGACTGGTAAAATTGGTAGGTTGCTGGTTTGTCAGGAATTGGAAAAGACAGTAACCGATATCGGTCTAGTAACCGATGTCGGTTATACTATAGCCGACGTCGGTCAGGTAACCGATGTCGGTGTAATAAGTCTGGGCTAACAAGATATATAAAAAAAAAGGCTGCTAATTTGATTTTTAACAACGTTTAGTATACTTGTCCAGTTATTGATCACAGAAGACAGAGAATGAGAAAGAAAACAGAACCAGCAAGATGCACATGCAAATCCAGAGATTAACCCTAGGGTTAATTTTAATTATTGTGGGCTTATGCCTTTAGACGTAGAATGATGTCAGAATCCTAAACAAAAGACTTAGGGGAAATGTCAAGTTGTTTTGGCTTATAAGGTTACCTCAATCGGGCGGAGGAATACCGCGGAAAAAGGGGGGATGTTTGAGCTGTTGTGTTAATTGTGAAGTGATTTGGTATGTGTTGTGCAGTGAAAGTAAGATTAATTTCCTGTCAATACCGTGGATATCACCCCCACGTGTACGACCTGTTACTTAATCTACGTTCACTAGAATTGAAAAACAACAAGCAGGAATGCAATGCACGTGTTTTAAACCCAAATCGAAAATTATGTTTGATGAAGCAAGAGAGATGACTTTCACTAATGCGAAACTAGGAAAGCAAGACAAATTCTTTACGAAATATATAACAAAAGCAGCAACAGCAAGTATGCTTCCTAAAATGAAAATAAGCAAGAGATACAGAAACCCAAGATGGGTCCCACCGGGCGTGCCAAAATGTTTCACTCGGAATGTTTCGTTCCTTTTAGAAACAGATAAGGTTAGGGACTAGGAGGAATACCTGTAGAATGTCGAGATGGTGTGCGCGTACCGTAGAGAAAGATCAGGCTGACTGCGAAGAACTCCTTTTTGTCTTGGAAGGACTACCTGCAAATAAGAACACAAGACCACAAGATTTTGATTAGACAATAAATGAGGAAACTGCCTTGGGCCCAGGAAATATAAAACTTCCTTTCGAAGGTGGTCAGTTTCCCTGCTAATATGAATTAACACAAAGACTGTAAAATATCAATTAAGTTGTTTCGTTGAACTGGGTAGGGGAAAGGCTGGTTTTCTGGTTTTGATCAGAGGAACCGATGCCGGTTACTGATAACCGATGCCGGTTACTGATAACCGATACCGGTGGGTTCTAGGATCTTCTTGGTAGCTATGGTGTTTGTAAGGCTGGTTTATGGATGATATTAGGAAATGAGATGATGAGAGGTAAAAGAATGACGGTTAGATGCAATGGCACGTTGGGTAGTGGATTCAGAGACGGATTTGGGAGGACTGTGATTCAAAGAGCATAAGAAATGTTATAACAGAGGACATGCAAGATGTGACTTACTGATTTTGACAAAGATGCAAGGTGATCTCCTTTGCTGTAAACACTTCTGGTTTCTTCACTCGTCTCTGCTCGGTCAAGTGAAGATCTGGACTCTGTTCCTCGCTCCCAATGATCTCTGTTGATTCAAAAATCCTTTCCTCTGATCCCAAAATGAAATTTCGGTCCGTTGTTTTGGTTTGGGGAGCCCATTTACAGGGAACCGATGGCGGTTGCGTAACCGACGGCGGTCGAGTAGGAACCGGCATCGGTAAGGAAAAAGTAGGCTATTTTTAGTAAAATAGCCCACCTTCCCTGCTTTTCTCCCGAGAGATCAGTTGCGGGCTTGGTCAAGTGACTAGAAGGTCGGTTTTGGGTGCGAGAAAGGGGTCATTAGTTATGGGTGTAGGTGTAGACCAAGTTTTAGGTTTTAATTAGGTTAGTTTAGGATTAGGGCTAGGTCATGATGAGGTGGCAAAATGAGGTGGCAGGTGAGGTGATGGGGATTTATCAATTACAAGGTAATTAATAAATAATTGTGTAAGGTTTAGGTAATGAGGTTAGGTTGCGAAATGGGATGCGGGTCACAAGGGGTCGTAAGACACGAATTTGTCCATCTACATTACATCAGTGTCTGAAGTATGAACATGAAGTTAAGAAATTTACGGTTCCCGAAAATCCTAGTCCATTTAAATCCTATCATATGACCTATATGCCCAATGACGCGATGCTTCCTTTACAAAAATCCATGTATTTGAATTAATCTTCTATAAGCTCTTTTATCCCCACCTACAAACTACCATATGATCAATATTTCGAAGACGTCATGTAATGTCTCTCATTTGAGGAGTATCACCTCCTAATCCTCAATACACTCCTTACGCTTAAAACATATGTGAGACCTGAAAAACAACCCCTTTATGAACCTAACGTGGTAATCATTATTTCCTTTGACCCCCCATTTTTTTGAACATAGCTTGCGTATGGGAACATTGATCACCCCTCTTCCCTTTTTAACAATCAACCTCACACTTAATTGATTTGATTTAATTTGAGCTAAATCTAATTGTAGAGTCACTATTGAAATAAATGATGTCTAAATGTTGTAATACAATAATGACATAAGTAAGCTAAGATTTAAAATATGAAACCCTAAGAAAGAATATTAGATAAGAAGACTTAGTTGATACCCGTGCAATCTAGAACTGATACATGTAGGGAGAAGTGATGAACAAGGGCCAAAAACATCATACTTAATCTCTATAAATTATGGAGCTCATGAATAAGGTTGGGAAACGGTGTCCATGACAAGACAAGGGTGCCTGGGCACTGATGACTTCTCTTGGGAGCTTGTGACTGCATAGAGGCTTGGAATCTACTTTTTGTTGTGTCACAAGAGTAATACAATTGATCTCTGTTGATCACCTCTTGTTTTCACTATGATCACTAAGGGTACCTGTAACCCGCAACAAACAAGTTCACTTGTAAAATCCCATAAAAAACATCAAACCTAAAAAGGAAAATTCAAAATGGGGAGTCAGAATGAACCCAGTGGTCACCCCGAGAGTGAACTTACAACCAAATGGTACACTACATCTTAGAATCCATGTAGTTCTTATGAGTGTGTGTAGAAATTGTGCCCTAGGATGCCTTTGTTCAAGTTTCACTTGATAGCGAGATGTAGCTAGAATGTATCAATGTAGTAGAATGTATGGATGGAATATAATGAACTTCCCCTTCCTATGTTATGTATGCAGAGTTGATGCAACCCTTGTACCTTGAATGGATGCTAGATGGATGATTTGGAGTGTTTTAGGTGCCTTTTGAATGCAATATTAGGTGATGATAGTAATACTTAGTGCTTGGTCCTTCATTTTGAGCACATAAGTATGTATTTATATGATTCCCTAGTTTGAATTTTGTAATTAACAACTAGAAGGCTGAATCATAAGTGAAAAATATTCCCAAAAGATAATAGAAATACAAAATGAGCGAGTAAGGTGAGAAAGGGTTAGGGGTGCCTAGAGAGGACATGAGCACATAGGCATTAATGTCCTTGTTTGGATCTGGTGTCTAAAGCCATGAAATATAAACAAGTAAAGTTTTGCATGGGCTATAGGGTATGTAAGACAAAATAGAAAAAAAGAAACAAATAAAAGAGGCCAAATATAGTCATCAATTACTAGTTTTCTTACTTTGGAATCATGTAAATGCTAGTATGCTTTTAGGACCTAGAAATGTACCAAAGTGCATGATGTAGTGTTTACATTTTCCCCCACTTTATGTTATTGAGTGAAAACTCAATAATATAAAATATATAAGAGATGCTATGATCCTGTAAAGCGTGTGGAAAAATGAGTACCGATTGTACAAGTGAAGCGTGGAATGATGTAAAGTGAAACATGAAGAATAGGAAAGGAAAGTGACTCTAGGGGTGAAGCGTATGCATTGTACCACATTTTTGTAGCTTGTAATTGCTACTTCTTGTAAGGAAGGACTTGCAAAAGAAGAGAAATTGTAACATTCCCAATTTAGTACATTAGAACAAGATTTTTTTTTATTTTTTTGATAAGTGTTTCCTAGTTCTAAATACATAATTTAGAACCCACAGATCAAAACAATCATTCTTATAATAGATAACCATATGTAACTGTAATGACTCGGTGTACCACCGATCTATTCATTCCATGACTCGGTGATCTACCGATCTATTCATGAGTATCATAGAGTTGGCGTTTTTATTTTTAACACTTCACTCTTGTGGTTCTCTTCCCTAATATGGGATTTCAGAATGCTCTGTCCAAGGAACCTATCTGGATAATTTTTACCATTATTCATCGGCATCACATCCCTCAGACTAGGTGACATAGGACAACGCAATCAGCAGCTTGTGATACTTTGGCCAAAGATTTGAAACATACTATTTAGGTCTCGTATTCCTTGACGACATACTCATCAATCTGGAATACATCCTTCACCCCACTCCGATGTTATATAGAATGTATTACACTGACTTCTGTCAGCCTCCCTTGTCCTAAGTCATTCACTCAAGAACGGATTAATAACATGACAACGTTATAAGGATGCTCTCGAGAACTAGGGATAAGCTGACATACTGGGTCAACCCTAGTTAACCCTGTGTGTCAAGGTACCCCGAGTCTCCAAGGGCAGCCTCATAACATGACCATGTTCCTAACTAGTCCTAGAGTAAAAACTTGTTCGAGTTTAAGGTGTAAATCTTAACGATCAATGCAAAGGGTGTCGCCATAAGTCACCTGCATTGTTGTATCCTCGAGAAGATCCTAATCTTCTCGAAGGTACAACCCTGCAGTTGACATGTGCCGACATCCTACAAAACTGCCTCGAAAAGATCTACTTAACTTTAAGGTGTTACTTACGTTGAGTTGAAATTATACTTTAAAACTCTCCTTACTGGGTAGTATTTTTGCAACCCCTGGGTTCCTCACCTTTGAGTTTCCTTACTTATTTAAGATCCATTTCACAGAGAGAAGTTTAGTAGATTTGAGATCTCGTCAAGGAGTTCATTGATTCACAGTAATCTTAATCAATGAAATTGGGCAGTAGCCCTAAGTCCTCTCATAAGGATGCTAATTATACCCCTATAAGTTTATATCAGTTCCCAAAATTGAAATATATCTTACTTATTGTTATTAAGATATGGTGATTAAAAATCATCAGTTACTTTTTCTTGACTTAGATCATGGATAGGAAGTAATAGATTACTCTTCCTGATTCAGCTACCTATTGTGATGTAGTTTAACCTTAACTTCCCGTAAAAAGTGGACCAATTTTCCAATTTAGCCTTATTCACAACATAAAGAATTACTAATCATTCACGAAGTATTCAGTCACATAATGTTTACAAGGCCTACTTAGAGAATCCAAATAACTCTAAGGTATAAAATAATAAAAATGCACTTAAAATCAATCGAACCTAAGAAGATCAATTCCGTCAATTAAAAATACAGCCACATAAGTAACATCTTTTTCCCTTTTCATTTATTTCCAATCCATACAATTACAACTTATGCACTTTGGCATACTGGATACAATACTCAACAACAAAAGAACAACTTTCTTACTATGGTACAATTAGATATATCAAATAGGAATTCATCATAAAACCATATTAAACAATCTGAACATCATATCAGATTTGCATGCCTTTATTACTTACAATGTCCATCTACAAAATTGTTAGCACAGGTCAGTTATGTGAACTGAGCATGATAAGCACTAATTCTTAAAACAATTGCATTCTACCAATTGCTCTCATTAAACAACCTATTTAAATGAAATCATTTCTTCAAATCCTTAAACATGAATCAGGCTAATCATCTTTCTACAATTCTAACATGACTATAACGCATAACTCATATTATAGCTGCCAATTAAACCTAAATATTTTTCAGATGATTCATCATATATATTAGAGACTAAGAAGAACAAAATGAATCCAACACATCCATCCATCTGAATCCCAAGGACAACAATAATCCAACAAATTATTCCATTCAAAAATGAATATCCTATCAGTTCAAGTATCCTAATGGTATGTTTTAAACAATTCCACAAGGGCAGATATAACATCCAGCAAGCTCAACTGACGGGATTCCTTTATAATCATAACATTATTTCAATGGTATTTACAAGTATACAAACTTATACTGTAATACAATTTTTACCAGTCCCTCCATACAATTTAACATTCTATTCTTCTTATGCATATACCGTAGAGTTCACATAAGGATACAAAAGAAGAAAGAACTCATAGTTTCTAGACAAGGAGAGAATATTTTCTTATTCCTACAGTTATATAACAACGTATACTTTACAGCTTAGGAGAAAGAAACAGAGGCAATCAGATTTCCATTCCAATCATGTTCAGGAATGTACCAACTTCTCAAGAGTAACGCATATACATTCAATTTTGAAATCAATAAGGAAGAAGAGAGAGCAAGTAAATAAACACCCATCCCTTCCAATTACAAACCTTATTTCCATCCATGTAGACCCAAGATTACCCATATGTTATTAAACATCAAAGTTCCTCAAAGAAAGATTTCTTTCGGTCAGGCTGTGTTCCCATTAACCAAGCAAGGTCGTAAAGAAAACAATAATTACATTAATTTCTCATCACATACAGAATCTATAAACATAGACCATCCAAATCCTTTTCATAGAGATGCAAGTTTAAATATAACATACATCATACGCACGCGACTAAATCAGTCGAGCCCAAAAGAAGGAACTATAGTTTCATCCCAATTCAATTATATAATCACCTGAAGCTATCAAGCAATAAAAGAGCTCTCGCAAACAAGAAATAATCAATAAACCAACCAAATTAGACCCAAAAATTCTTTCCATGTCATTCTTCAAATATAAAATTACCCAATGTCAACGCTTGACATGGCACAGTTAGAAACTCATTATCTCAGTCGAACAAGAGACAAGGTAACATCATAAACAGAAGTCGAAACCATATACAAACACCACAAAAATTTCAACTGAGTCGGATCTATAAACAACACAGCAACATTTACAATTGAGTCGAATCCATAAACAAACATAGCAAACATTTGCACCGAGTTAGATCTATAAACAACACAACAAAATTTCCAACTGAGTCGAATCCATAAACAAACACATCAAACATTTGCACTGAGTCAGATCTATAAACAACACAACAAAATTTACAACTGAGTCAGGTCTATAAACAACACAACAACATTTACAACTGAGTCGAATCTATAAACAACACAGAAACATTTACAACTGAGTCGAATCCCTTTGAATATATAGCAAGGACTTCAACAGAAGTTGAGCCAACACACAAACACATCAAGGACTTCAACAGAAGTCGGATTCACATGCGAATAATGCAAGGACTTCTACAGAAGTCATATCCAACAAGTATTCACAGCAACGGCTTCAACATAAGTCGAAATCATATGAAAACATAGTAAGGACTTCAACAGAAGTTGAGTTTGTATGTAATCCCAGCACACACTTCAACAGAGTCGAACCCAAAAGTAAATACATCAAGATATTTCAACAGTAAACGAATCCAAAAGTACACTCAGCAAGGATTCAACAAAAAATTGAACCAGCATGAAAACACAGCAGGCATTCCATACATTGCTACCATTTAAACCAACTGAACCAAAAATCGTCTAAACAGAGTTGTTCTAATGAAAGCATTTGAAGGAAAGCAAGATTTTTAAAAGTTAGGGCCTATCATGCCTGATAGTGTCACTTAAAAATCCGAAGAAGACCTCTGAATGTGCTCGCACCTTCTCTTCTTCTTCCACGATAGATTAAACAACAATAATTTGTTACCTTCATGTCTTATAAATTTTCCTCGATAGAGAAAGGAGCTAAATATTCTCAAAGTTGCCATGAAACACAGAGTAGACAACTGGTTCGAAGAACCAGTGATCAAACAGAGAGAGAAACGGAACGCATGGAAAACCAAACAACCAACCAATTTTCCATTTGCATGCCTTCCCAAGCAATCCACTCTCGGGAACCAAAGTTCATTAATTGCATTAACTCCCATATTCCCGCCTATTCTCCATTGCCACCGACCACCAAATTTGGTGATTGCCAAATGAAAACAAACAACCATTCCCATATTTGGTGATACTGCCACGTCAGGTCACAATAGCCATTTGCAACCTCTGCCAAATCCCAAGTCCTTCATCCTTATCCACCTCATAAATGCCATGGAAACCACCGCCCATGACTCGCGCCCCTTCATAGGTCCCCCTCCATCCATTATCATTAGTTAAGATAGGTTAGAAACATAGGTTAGATCATAAGGTAAGACATTAGTCTTACTTCCATAGTGCTAGGTGTAGCTAACCTTAGGAGCATTAAGCTTATAGTTTAGGGCTAGGTTAGATTAGCAATAATTTAAACAATAGGTTATAGTTTAGGTTAAGGTTATTAACCTTACCGAATCCTGTCTAGGTCTCCCAAGTAGGACCGATAAGTATTAGAACCAAATAGGGTAAAACATCCCTGTAAAGGATCCTATCCGGTATTGCTAATTAAGCTTACTGAATACCCAGGAACATCTTACCTGGCTTAAGGTCTAGGCCTTCCCGATGTTATGGTATTTGGAACCGAATTTCATTTAACATGCTCAGCCTGAGTTAAACTCCGGAATTGCTCATTCAACTCATTCAGACCTTGCAACTTTCGTAAGGTCAATAAATTTTGTTCATCCTGAATAAACTTAAAACATCTCTTGAATCAATGCAACTGATCCAAGGCTGAGTCATAAAGATGGATAAATCCACAATTCATCCCGAATTCAAATTGAACTCAGGTGCTATAAATGAAAGAAATAAAAGAGTCCAAACATATTCTGACTCAGTCAAAGATCTTCAAGAGCAAAGAAGATACAATCCATATCAAGCATGACTTCACAATCAAAGGAAAACGTCCTTATATAGAAGAAATCATATATCAACACTTGAGTGCTCAGGAGGAAGTAACAACACTTCAGGGTGTTACAGAAATAATGTAGTCAAATTCATGTATATGATAAATCATAGACAATGTGCATAAGTATGTAAAAGTATGTAAACATTTGTAAAGGAAAGTGTGTACCTACTATAAAAGAGTGTAAAATGATAGAAAAGTGTCTTGAAATGCCATGTAGAGCAAGTTTCTTGGGTGATATCATGCCACTTGAGTAAGTTTTTTGGGCGATCTCATAGCAAGTGCAAGTTTTTGGGAAATATCATGCCAAGAGTGAGTTTTTGGTTGATCTTATGCCAAAGAGCAAGTGTCAAGAAGAGAGGTCTGGTATTACTCTCCTTCCATGAATTTTCCAGATAAATACCACTAAAGATGGCATGCCCTTGATTTGTTCATGCTGTCTTGAATTATTTTTGATTTGTTCCTATTGTACTAATTAAAGGAGATAGAATGCATTCTATAACTGAAGGACTATGCCTGTAACTCTAGAACTTCATCTGCAGGCTTCGCTGAACTGTTCTGATATGTAAAGATTATTGTATGTGCCCTAAAGACATTAGTTCCCATGGGAGGACATAGGAACTTAGGTGATACTATCTAAGTATGAGAACTGGTGTTTTTGTTGTGCTAAGGACCCAAGTCAAATTCTAGGCCGTTCTACGACTATATTTCTATGTTGTTTCTATACTGTACAAGTTTGTACTATAGATATGAGCTATAGTAGGAGTAATTTGTTAACCTAATGTATTCCCCCATTTAGGGTTCATGTGATAATTGTAGGTACATGAAAACAAAGTGGCTAGTAAAATGTGTTATTAGAAAAAGTAGCAAACATGCAATAGAAGAAAATTTAATCAAGCAAGTGTTTAAACAAAGTGGACTGTGAAAAGTGTGTTTCATACATGGGAAATCACTCAAAATGTCACAATGCAATAAGGGCCGAAGCAACCAACATCATACAAACAGTGAGCAAACAAGACATAGGGTATACCCTGCAAACAATGGAGTATAATATAAAACAATGACAAGCAAAGTGTATCATATAACCATGGTGGTATATAGTCCTGAAAGGTAAACACTACACCTGAAACACCCGTTAGCATATTAGAAAGATAAAGAGTATGTCAAGACATGTATGTATCAATGGAAAGTAATGTGTGAGAAAGTAGAAGTAGTAAATGATGAAACAATAACACATGTAATGTGTGAGAGTCTTAAAGGTAGATGCCCCCAGGATCCTTGGTGGAGCTGGAAAAGGATACAGTGTCGAGCATCATTACAGCATGTGAAAATATGTAAGGATTTGCATTCACTCCAAAAGAAAAAGTGAATGTGCATGTGTGTATATAGAAATATGAGGATATGTTGTGTATCTTATTAGCATAGTAAGCGAAGTGTATCATGTAAGTAGTATAAGAAATCAAGTGTAAGTGAAACCAAGATATGCAATACGCAGTCTATGAGTGTGATGAAATGGTATGTAATGTGTGAATGTGATAGGAGCAGCGTTCCCCCCAACGGATGTGTATGAGAGGAGGTTCATTTATAAAATACCCCTTAACAATCAAGAAAGAACCATAGAACTAGAGTGTGTCATCGAGTAATGATGATATAATGCGTGTATCAAAGGGTTTGAAAATGTGTAAGAATATTAGATATGGTGCACGGAGTGCAAAATGTAATAGTATGTGCTAAAGGAAACTGATAAAAATATAAGGTGGGAGAATTGTAATGCCCCCCAAGTGTGCTAGTGATGGAAATTTATGTGAAGATTCTAGTGAGATATTGTGGTGGTGACAGAGTTTGAAATGTATCATAAGAAAGTATATTGTCATCACATTGGTAGGTAGGAGTAAGAGTAAAACTAAGTTTGGATTTTGGGTTAACAAAAAGTAGTTTAAAGAGGTTATCTAGAGTTTCTTGGTCTTGCTTAGAAAGTGGTTGCTGATTTGGAATTGGTAACTCCGTAGAAAACTTGAGAGGAGGAGGGGATGGACTAATTTTTAGAGGAGGTTTCTTAGTTGGAGTTGGTAATGTTGTATAAGGCCTAAGAGGAGGAGGGGATATACTTATTTTTAGAGGAGGTTGCTTACTTGGAATGGTTTTGGCAGAGGTATTTTGATTGATCAAAGGAAGAACATTACTAACTATGGAATTATGCTCATTAGACATGGAAGGACCGAAGTTAGGATCCCATTGATATTTAACAATTGAAGGTGTAGCAGGATGTTGTGAAGAAAATGAAATAAAACCCCTATGCTCAAGATGTTTGATTCTTCATTTTAGAGCATAGAAATCATCGTCATGATGTCCATTAAGTCTGTTATAATTACAAAATATGAGACTGATGTATTATACAATCCGATAAGGAGGATAACAATGATTCATTGGCAAGTTCATCAATTGGCGATTGAGGAGATCAAGAAGAATATCAAGTTTCTTATCATTTGGATCAAACTTGAGAGGTTAAGGGAGCAGTAAGACTTGGGTTCACTTATATGAGCACAGGTAGCAGACATAGAAGTAGAATGAGATATATAAGAAGAACTAGCATGGGCTTGAGAAACATCCTTGAGATGTTGGATTTTAGCTTTAAGAGATGTGATCGTTGTTTCCATAGTTTGAGTTTTGTCTTTAAATAAAAAATGTAAGGCTTGAATTGAGTACAAGACGGGTTGATTGAATGAAGGATTAGGACTGATAGAGTCATCATATAGACGATATAAAATGACACTAACTTGAGTAGGTGGTGTATTGCGAGGGAGATACATAGTGTCTAGGGATTTTTGGATAACATCTTATTGGCGAGAAAATTTGTCTTGTGGACAAATTTGTGGATTTCAGGCCAACACTATGGGAATCTAAGTCCCTTAACATTTGAATGGTGCAGCTCCCATTGTTTAGCATGTAAAACCAAAGTGGATTTATGGTGGGTTTTTAACCAGAGATCCACAAGAACACTCCACTGTCCCTATGGCAATAATAACAACTCCTTGCTATAACAGAAATCAATCTGAGAAAGGGGAGGGAGTGAGAATGAAGGAGGGGGAAATCAATGTTGTGGGTAGAGTGTCATATGCTGACACACATCAACTGGAAGTTTCATTACATGCATTAATTAATAGAAGAAAGACAAATTTACAATTTCTGAGCACAAGACATAATAAAACATGCTGGTCACAAAGCGCCAATCGATTTTTCCATCGAGGGGACATAAAATTCCTTCCTCTTTTATTGATCTCAGAGTTGAAACTTGTACAATGAGTGGGAATAGAAGAAATAATGAAGAGGAGGAGAATAGAAGAAGACTAACAATCATTTTTTTCCTCTGTTCGTAAAAACGTGCTTCCAGTTTCCAAATTTGCTTGCCCCTTCACAAAGACTTCAAAAAACCATTAAATCATTCGACCCAAAGCCGTTACAAACAAATTTGATCATTTCCCCTCTTCCAGATTCCTCTTCTGCAAAGAAAACGCTTCTGACAAGCCCAAAAAGAGCTTATGCATGCAAAAATGTGTTTTATATTTCAATTTGCCAATTCACATATGAACTGTTTAATCCTTTTCCCTAATTTCTTTAAAATCGGGCCATCCACGTGGTAGGAGAACATTGGAGAGGAGTCATGGGAAACTTTTTGTGTTTTTTGCATGCCAGAGACATTTTCTCCCACAAAAATCCATCCAAATTTAAAATTTAAGTGTCCATCATGTTAATAATTTCACCAACTTTCCATTGATACCAAAAATGTGAAAATCTGAGCTCTAGATCGAAAGATATGGCCTCTTGAAGATTTAGGGAAAAATTTGGGTCTACAGGCCAAAATTTGACCCTTTTCCCTCTTTTTTCAAATTGGGAAAATTTTCCCCAACATATTCGTGTCCCCGCTAACCCAATGACACATGGCACTTTCTGGTTCATCTGCGGGCTTTAGAATAACATTTCGCCCTTTTTGCCGACAAGGGAAAATTTTCCCAAAGTCCTCCACTGGCCCGACCTCCATTACTGATGTGAACATGTGGCACCTTCTAATTTGATGCGGAGATTCGGTCGAACATTTCACATTTGCACTTTTATGGTTTTGGCAAAAAACCAAAATTCCTTGCGACACCCCAATCCCCGCCAATGAATGGACACATGGCGCCTTGTGATTAAACACACGGACTTAATCAATTTTTCTCCATTCTCCTTTGCAAGCTTGCGGGTGAACTTTTTACCTTTGAGTTTTTTAGCCAAAAGGCTAAGTGTCGAATTTCTCTCCCTGCCTCCACCAACCCACCGATTTCCTTGGCAAAATTTCCTCCTTACCTCCGCGGGCCCGCCCATGGAAAATTTCCCCTCCAAACTCCGTCAAGCCATAACTTGCAAAATACAAGGAGTTAGGAGGACTTCCTTACCTTTTTGGAAAGGGGAAATAATTCTCTATTTGATGAAGTAATACCCAGAAAATTTTGAGTTCCTGAAATGTGTAAAAATTTGACCGATGCACAAAATGAAGCTAGTTAACCCAAAATAAGAGGGAGCTTATTTTGGTTAACAAGTATGATCAAAACATGGAAACTTTGAGATAGGAGAAAGTTGTCTTGCTTGAAAAATTGCAATTTTCCCCTTTACACATTTGCAAGACAGGTGCATTTGAAGCAAGTCATGTAAGGATATTTGAGGAATTTTAGGAGCCATGAAAGAAGGAAAATAAAGATCCAAGTGTATGATCACGAGTAGGGTTCACCAAATGATTTAATTTAATTTAAATTAAATATAATTACAAAATCACTATTGAAATAAATGATGTATAAATGTTGCAATACATTAATGACACAAGAAAGCTAAGATTTAAAATATGACTAAGAAATAAGATGAGATAAGAAGACTAAGCTAATATTCATGTAATCTAGAACTGATATTGGAAGATAGAAGTGATGAACAAGATGCCAACATCGTCGTAATTAATCTTTGTAAATTTTAGAGCTCACGAACAAGGCTAGAAAGGGGTGATTATAGTAGGACAGGGATGCCCACGGTAGGACATGGGTGCCTTGGTGCTAATGAATACTCCTGGGTGCTAGTGACTACACAGAGGCTTGGAATATTCTTTATGTTGTATAATAAGAG
Source organism: Taxus chinensis (assembly GCA_019776745.2). Classification (NCBI taxonomy): domain Eukaryota; kingdom Viridiplantae; phylum Streptophyta; class Pinopsida; order Cupressales; family Taxaceae; genus Taxus; species Taxus chinensis. The sequence continues at coordinate 11,270,506 of CM034156.1, forward strand.
TCTTGTAGTTACCTTCTCTTGATATCCTATTGTTTTCACTATGATCATCGAAGGTACCTATAACCTACAACAAAGAAGTTCACCTACACAAGCCCACAAACCACATCAAACCTAAAAATAAAAATGTAGAATGGGGAGTCAGACTGACTCTGATAATCACCCCAAGAGTGAAATTACAACCGAGCGCTGCCCTACATCTCAGAATCCATGTAGTTCTTGTGATTTTGTGTAGAATTTTTTCCCTATGATGCCCTTGTGTAAGTTGCACTTGATAGTGGGATGTAGCTAGAATGTAGCAATGTAGTATAATGTATGGATGGAATATAATGAACTTCCCCTTCCTATGTTATGTATACATAGTCGATGCAACCCTTTTACCTTGAATGGATGCTAGATGGATGCTTTGGAGTGCTTTAGGTCCCTTTTGAGTGTAATCTGGGTGATGACAATAGTGCTCAGTGTTTGGTCCTTCATTTTGAACACATAACTATGTTTTTTTATGATTCCCTTGTTTGAATTTCATAATTGAAAACTAGAAGAATGAATAATAAGTGAAAAATACGCCAAAAAAATAAAAGAGAGCCGTCCCATAAGTGAAAATTATGCCCAAAAAATAAAAGAGAAACAAAAGGAGTGAGTAAGGTGAGAAAGGGTCTGGGGCACCTAGAGGGGACATGATCACCTGGGTGTTGTTGTCTGGTTGGTTGCTGGTGTCTGAAGCCATGAAATATAAACAAGTAATGTTCCTACTTGGTTGTAGGGTGTGTAAGACCAAATAGAAAAAAAGAGACAAATAAAAGAGGCCAAATATAGTCGTCAATTACTAGTTTTCTTGCTTAAGAATCATGTAAATGCTAATATGCTTCTTAGGACCTAGAAATGTACCCAAGTGTGTGATTTTGTGTCTATATCAACCATTCTCTTCAAAATTTTCATATTCATATAAGCCTTATTTCACCCATACTTACCTTCACCGCCGCACGTGGAAGGGTTTTGGCATCGGTATATACAAACAAGGTCTGCATAATTTACCATTTGAATACTTGAGGAAACCTCACGAAAAATATGGCCTTGGCTTCAAATCATTTTATTCAAATCCATCACTACCAACATCAGAACTTGAACCATCCTCATTACCACTATCATACCCATCATCTGATAATGATGATATTGTATCCATTACTCCTGATTTTTTTTAATCAATGCTATCACATTAGGACCACTGACTTACCAAAATCTTCCCTTTACATTACCGCACATGATAGAAGAGGATTCATCTATTGTCGACATTATTTGTTGTCACGATGACGACATTATCTTAGTCTATATGGGTGTTGAGGACCACTATCTTCATAAAATCTTACCCCTCGACATGTCGATGCTCCTTAATGAATATACCATCAATTTTAATATCAACACATTATTTATCAAAATTCACATTGTCAAAATCAGTCAAGCCTTAGACCCATGTGAACTCCTAGAATTCACCACATTCTTATCCAAACATAGTCAAGCCTTCAAAGGGTCTTACAGTGATATACATGACGTAGACCCCAAAATCATTATCCACAATGTCATCACCATCGTAGCTATTAATATGGTGAAGTAAAAACTCTATAGAATGCATCCTCGCATCGCATTGTTAGTCAAAGAAGAACTCTAATGTCTTATTTCATCCAATTTCATACTACCTATTGATTATCCCTAATGGGTTTCCAATATTGTACCTATAACTAAAGTCGCTGGGAAATTACACATTTGTACGGACTTTCGAGACCTTAACCTCACTTTCCCAAAAGTTGATTTCCCCTACCTAACATCGATCAACTCATCAATATAACAACATGGAATACAATGCAATCTCTAATGGATGGGTTTTTTGGCTACGATAAAATAATTATCAAGCCAGAAGATGGTCTATTAGGTAAGTATAGCACTGAAAAGACCATCTTTCTATCCCCGACATGATCTTTGCATGCCTACTATAGTTCTTTCTATTCCTTAATCTAGTTAAATGTGTGTTTTGAGTTCTCACATAGAAACTCCTAGGATTTATAGTTTCTATTAGGGGAATTGAAGTTTACCCTACTAAGGTTGAGACCATTTTCAAAATTCCTCCTTCGTTCGATCTTAAACAACTTCATAGCCTTGAAGGGAAACTTAAATCTATCTGTCATTTTATCTCTTAACTATAAGATCATTTCTAACCCTTTCATCACCTTCTAAGGAAAGACATCCAATTTAAGTGGGATGATGAATGCCAACAAGACCTCTACGCCCTCAAATAATATATCTTAAATCACCACCAATGCTTACACCTCCATGTAAGGGATTACCCTTATATCTATATATCTCCACTACTGACCATGCCTTGGGATCCTTGCTAGCACATCGAGATTAACAAGGTAAGGAACATGTCATTTATTAGATAAACAAGACCCCATTATTCTGAAGTATAAAAGTTGTGTTGTTCCTTGTACGTTATAATTTACAAACTTTTTCATTATCTTATTAATCAAAAAACATATATAGTCAAAAAATTTAATCCAATGAAATCCATGCACTCTAAAATGCATCATAACGAGTATAACCAAATGGTTCATGCTCATGATAGAGTTTTACCTTGAATTTATTTCTCAAAATTACATCAAAGGGTAGGTCACCACTGATCAAATCATTGAAGCTCCCCTTCCTACTAATTATATACCTTTTGAACAGCTCCATGATGAATCCATTAATACCCTCGATCACGATAACAATGATATCAAAATGACCTTGTTTTTCAATGGGTCCAAATGCAAACAAGGGGTTGACGGAATAGTCATAATACCCCCTTAGGAAACTGTACGCCGGAAAAGCGACAGGCGAGTGTGAGAATCTACAAGTGACTCTTCTGCGTACCCGACCTCCCGAGGTCGTGCCGAGACAGCCGGTGGGGGTAGAATATGTGTGGGATGTAGAAAAACTAGTTAGGTAGTCTAATGTCTTCGACACGCACTAGTGGAATTTGTGAATCTAAGGAAAAGAAGGCCCTTCTAACTTGGACTGGTGTGATAGATTGATCGGCAAGGATGACTGCTTGAAGGCTCCAATCAATATCGAGCTCTGGCGTGATTCGATCTATGGGTTGTGGAATACGTGGAAAATGACCTGGGATAGTTTCGTGTATGTCTCCTGATAAGGTCATATAGTGGATGGTGAATATAATTGACTCTACGGACGATTCTCTAGCCTAGTCCAGAATTCTCTAGCTTCGTTAGCCGCTATATCTACTAAGGAAAATTGTTCGATGATGATGGGTGGAAGTGGAGTGGATCTAAATACCAAGGTGCGTAGGGTAATGTCTATATCTGATTGTCTTGTGGACTCGTTGGGCTGTGGGATCTATGGATCACAACCATAGACTCTTGATTGTTGCGGTCCTGTTATGGTCATACGTGAAATCAAGTTCTAATCCCTAGTATCCAGTAATCGTATGCTTTCTCAGCTTCTATGTTTAGGACTAATAACTGGGTGATTTTCTCAGAATATCTCATGGGCGTTCGTGCAACTTGGATCCTTAAACTGGTATCTATGTCTGTGAGAGTGTCTCCTGCACCTGGTTGTGGGACCAAAGGATCACAACTGAAGATTTGTTCTCTTTCGAACCCTTCTACAGTCATGCGAATGTTTATCTAAGGTAATCTGTAGTTTGGTTCGTTTGACCAGAACGTGTGTGCTTGGTCGTCTTCTATGTTTAACCCTCTTAATGGAGAACTGATCAGTTGTAAATCTGTGGTTGTTCGGAATACTTGTATTCTGATATTTTGGTCTATGTCAACTATTGCTGTGACAAGATTTGGTTGAGGCATGATTGGCTCAAATATATATTCCCTGGGCTCCTGAGGTCCCGTGATTGTCATACAAAATGTAAATCTAACTGTAACGAAGCAGATTCTAACCACGTGGAATAAAACATATATATATATATATATATATATATATATAACTTATATTCTTCTAAGAAATCTTTTAACAATTTTAAGGAAAGAAAACTATTTTAAGCGTATCTAGGAATAATAACCAAACAATAATTTAAAACAGACAAGATAACCGAGTGTAGTTATTTGCCTGTGTGATTTGTAGAATTATTTTAAATAAATAAAATAGCTCATCTAATTTATCTGCCAGATTCTCGATCCTACCTCAGAAGTGAGGAGTGAATCATAGTTTCTCAGAAACTATCAATCCTCACAGCTTCCCTGGCAATATCAAGAATAGAATTTACTGAAATGAAGCAATTTATCTACTCTATTTGATATGATTCTAACTAGAACTTTGAAAGTTAAAACCTGGATTCCGCAGAACAGTGGCGAATCCGATGGTGTGTGTGATCTCGTCCCCTCAGTATGATCTCCTCGTTCTTTCATGTTCACGTGGATCCAGAAAAGCGTGTAATGCTAGCACTGATAGGAGTAGATTTTACGACAAGGACAGCTCAAAATGCAGACTGAAAATGCGAGTAGGAGAGGGACAGCGCAAGAGTATAGAGCTTGTCTTATGCGATTCCTAGCGGGATTTTACTGCGAGTCATGCAACATGAAGCAACCAGAACCTGTAACTATCTTACTCGAAGAGAAAAACCTGCAACTTTAATGGCTTCCTAAGCTATTTTGTTCTAATGGATTGGATAAAATAATGACACTGTTTGCACAAGCTGGATATGTGGCTTACCAACAGCTGAATAAAGCTAACCGGGCATATAATGAACTGAACTAAGAAATCTAAGCAACAATGAAAATTAAATCTACAGCAAAGAGAAAATTCAGAGGCAAGCTTCAGACTGGATTGGATGAAATGATAGCACTACCTACACAAGATGGGTATGTGGCTTACCAACAGCTGAGTAATCTAACTAAAGATGCAAGTGAATTGAAACTATGGCTTCTTAAACAAGATAACAAACTAAAATACTAAAAATGAGGAGATGAGAGAAAAGATCAGTCTTCAAAATCCAACCAACTTCAGACCATTTTCTTGTGCACAAACCATGCATTTATAGGAATTCAATCACCCAAAAATTAAAACCAAACTGAACTCCTAAACAATAAACAAAGGAAAAACACTATTCCAAGGGACCAAAAACATAAATGCATGCTCAAGTCGGCAAGGAAAGCTGGTGAAACGTGATATTTCACGCGAGTCACGTCAAAAGAACGTTTTGGAAAATGCGCGCAGGACTGCCACTCTGAGCAGGGCGGTGGTTACAGGACTGCCGCCCTGATTAGGGCGGCGGTCACGAGACTGCCGCCCTGCAGGGCGGCGGTTTCGTCACTGAAGATCAAGATGCCAAGGAAAGAGGGAAAAAGGGGAAAACAAAGGGCGCGGGGGATAAGCGGGGCAGGCGGGATGTTAACGCATACTCCGAGGGATTTTTTGGATCCCGAACACCTTGCGAGGAGACCTGTATCATCATTGGGGCACTTGTTACACTATTCCGGTAGTACAGTACCTTACAATTTTGGGTATGTACATATTCCCCCCTCGGAGAAGCGTTTTAGCCAGGAAGAGGTATAAAACGGTGGGTCCAAGTATGGCAGTCCTGAAATGGGGAGTTAGAAGCTATACCTTACTCGTCCGTGTGTTGAAACGACGCCATCCGAAATTCCCGCTACCTGCAAAATGAAAAGAGAACTCAAGTGCAGATAGATACAATAACTTGGAAAATAAACGCTAAAATAATAGGGAATGAGAACGTACCATTCGTGCGGGGATAGGAACTTACCTCCATCAGCGCTCCAAACCTACGAAAAAGTCTTTTAAAACGAAACAGGGTGCTATATATATAAAAGTGGGCCCATTTTCCTATTCATTTGTGCGAGTTGATTTGATTGATTTTGAGCTCTGGGACCCACGGTGACGGTTTCTTGCATGAGTAGAGTCAAAACATGCACAGGGAGATTGTGATATGAATACCTCCATGTGCGGAACACCGCCCTGCTAGATCACAGGTTGGTTTTCTTTAATTTTGCATTTTTCCCCCTTTAAATTTGAAATGTTAAATTTGTCATAATGGGGGGGTTATTTTTTAAAATGTTAGGTTCAAAAGGTCCACTTAGGGGGGGTGCCTACTGGGTAGGCTCCATTTTTAGGTTAAATGGTCACTTTTTGCTAGTTTTAGGCTTTTTAGGATTAAAAACCCGCGTGGGTTTTCGGACCATGACCGCCGCCTTGGCTAGGGCGGCAGTTCTGAACAGAATGCAAAAGAACTTAATTTTTGAGATTGCACTTGTATTTTCTTGCACTTTTATACATTTTTATGACCTTCTTGGTATTGTTCAGTTATTAACTTGCTCTGTTTTGTGTGTTTTTGGGTGTATGCAGGCGAGAGTGGAGTACATTAGATGGAGCAGGGAGAGAGAGTGTGATTGGCTCTCAGGGGTACTAGATGCCCTTTCACAGGATGAGGAGGACACACTACAGAGGGCCGACATACTGCGTATATCGTGCGTGCCCCATGTTGAACCATCGAGTCACATCCTTTGTGACTTATTTTCTTGTTGGGATGCAGATCGGAACACCTTCCGACTGCCAGGGTTCCGTGGTGAGTGGACCATTACACTCGAGGATGTCTATCACATTCTGGGAGTCCCGATCATTGGGCGAAGACTTACATTAGAGACAGCAGGCTCATGGGCACAGATTGCATAGTGGGCAGCATACATGGGAGATGCAGTTATCTCCACGGGGTCGAAGAAGGGAGTGAGAGTTTGATCCATTCCTTCTTTACCTATCCCCGTACTTCGACAGGCCGTCATGGGGATCCTTGCCTCGAGACTGATCAAGGAAAAGGGAGGGGATACATTTTTATACTGTTGGGCCCCCATCATTGCGCAGATAGAGGGGCACGGACGGATATACGCATGGGGTGCAGATATTCTGGGGACCACCTACCATGATTTATACAGGGTGGTCCGTTTATAGGGACATTCATTGAGCCACCCGACTTTAGTTATGAGTTGGGTGTATGAGTGATTTATCCCTTATGGCAGAGGCGTGGAGGTAGCAGATCCTGGGGCTGTGAGGGCAGCCAGATGGACAGATATGTCGGTGCTCAGAGCACCTCATCAGCCAGTTTCCTCCCTCACTACTGTAGACATGGAGGTGACACCGTACCGGCTTATGGCCAGCATATGGGGCGAGGAGACTCTTACCCTGATCTCCTGCTCCACCACAGGGTGGCTCATTGATCGAGTGGGGCGAGTAGAGGTACATCCTTTCGGCCAGGTTCCTCAGTAGTTTGGCCTACCGTATTTGGGCATGCTTCCCCCAGTGGCGCCGGTTTACAGATCAGTCCGCGAGGCTAGAGGGGGGCCTAGAGGCCGTGGTTAGACAGCGATCACTCCTAGCATTCCTATTGCAGCCAGGGGGATAGTTCGTGCCAGAGGGAGAGCCAGTGCGCCTCGGGCACCTTTGCTTTAGATTGCTGCGGGTCCTGCTCATAGTAGCGATGACCCTATAGATATTGACTCTGACTCTGAGGAGCTCACAGAGGGAGGGACAGAGGAGGAGACCGAGGACAGTGATCCTGAGTGGCATAACACTCAGGATATTATGCAGGCAGAGAGGGCTGAGTAGAGTGCAAAGAAGGAAACTCTAGTTTCAGAGGAGCCACTCTCTCAGGGCCATGGCGGAGAGGACGAGTCAGTTGCAGGGTGACATGTTGCCCCTGCCACAGGAGCAACCCCTCAGTCGGCAGCAGCATTTGCAGCAGGTGCCGGCCCCAGCGACCCATCTTGGATGCCTAGGGATCTGAGTAAGTTACCCTTCTCCATTTTAATGTTTATCTAATTTAGGATTTGTCTTAATTGCCATCTCTCCTTGTGTTTTTATCTTGTATCTTTCAGCCTCTTGCTTGGTTTCTAATTTGTTTTCTCCTTTGTTTGCAGAGACTGTTGATGAGTGGCGGGATCTAATCCGTAGGGTATGTACTGATTCCCTGATGATCCCCATGGATAGGACCCACGTGGAGCTATCCGTAGATGCCGGGGAGCCCTTAGCAGCTGGTAGACATACTGATGTCTTTGCTCCCGTTTGGCACGTGGCCAGGATGGTGTCGACCCTCCGCACAAAGTTAGTGGGCTACAGGACGGCTGAGCGCCTTATGAGGAGCCATTCTCGTGGTGAGACCGTGGCTGCCCCTCGGGACCCTAAGCCCTCCGTACATTCAGAGCGTGGGCGCGCACCTTCGAAGGGGTTGTGTAGGGATTGAGAGGCCTCTTGGCCTTCATGTACTTTGTACTATATATTCTTTGTATATCACGGGCTCTTTGAGCGTTTTGACCATGCTTAGAGCATGATGGCATTGTATATAAACATTGATTATTTATATATATACATTCGTCTTTGGATCAAACGCTTGTCACTCATGTTTTCCTTTCTATTTCTAGTTTCCTTGTGTATACTACGATGTATGTTTGTATGCATTTTATATGTATGCAATGGAGAACAGATGATGCAAATGCTTGCTTTCTTTTTGTGTTTCATGATGCTGATACATGATATTGTAGATCTATTGCGATCTTGAATTTTAGCTTTTGTGAGCAATTTGGATGCCTCATGTTTGTTTTGGCAAAGTGATGAAAATAACCAGTATGATGAACAGATTAACTTGCCCCACTCCTAACTCCACGCAACTAGTAAGATGCGAGGGCTTATCACCAAGAGCCAAGAAGGGCACAAGTTATGAAATATGGTGAAATGATAGTGATGAAAGACAGACGAAGCTTTGGCGGAACCAATGAAAAACTACAAGCTTACTCTACCTGAATGACTTCATAGTTTTGGATGCAACTTGCTTTGCGGTTTATCTGGACTTAGACCAGTAGATGGCCACATAGTAGACAAAATCTAGGTTTTTAGGATTTTAACTCTCTTGGAATTTTGAACATCTGTTTCATTTGTTTTTGACTCAAAGTTTGAATTGTTTGTTTATGACCTTTTAACGTTTGCTGTGTCAAGAGGACCCCCTATACTTTGCCCCATGATACTAGTAAGAAGCGTGGGTTTATCACCGTGGGCAAGGTATAGGCGAGTAAGGGAATTTCCATCCTTTCCCAACCCTACGTCACTAGTAAGAGACACAATCTCATCACCGAAGGTTGGTGGGGCAAGGAAATGTGTAAAAATAAATTTTTCTGTTTAATCACTTTTTGACTTGCTTATTTGAGTAAAATGTCAGTATATGCTTATTCCCAAAGAGATGTATATATGGGATAGATGTGACACCATGAAGCTTCTAGAACAGACCATAGGCAAGACACCTATCCTAAGAAGAAATCAAAGCGAGAAAAAACTTGTAGATCTTGGTATGGTTACCGTTAGGACTCTGTCATGTCTGATTTTATTTGATAAAAGATTCCGAGATGATTCGATGATACATGAAGATGGAGAGGTATGATTAAAGAACTTTATGTCAAAACATCTTGATTTTGTAATGAATTGCTTTGAGAATAGATTCCTTGATCACAATTTATGTAAGAAACAAGCGGACAAAATGATATAAATCTATATGAAGATGCAATGTAGATAATTATACAAGTAGTGCTAGTTGCTTATGCGTAGAATCGCTTGAGGTGCAGGGAATTGACTGTTTCACCAAATTCCTCACCTTCTAGCGTACATAAGAGGTAAGCACCATTTCCATAGTCCTTCATGACTCGGTATGGGCCCAACCATTTGGGCCGGAATTTCCTTCCTTTGCCGGTTTTCTTGTCGATATGGCTGTCTAGCCTTAGGACTAGATCACCTTCGTATATATCGCGTTCATAGACCTTCTTGTTATACTGCCGACACATTCGGTCAGCATAAGCTCTATGCCACTGTTCAGCATCTAACCTAGTTTCATCTAGGCTTTCTAGTTGGGAAAGACGTGCTTCTCTGTAAGCATCTTCATCCAGAATCCCTTGTAGTGAAATGCGGAGACTGGGTATTTCGACCTCAAGTGGGAGAACTGCTTCTGCCCCAAATACTAGCGAGAAAGGAGTTACTCCCGTTGGTGTTCTTATTGATGTTCGGTGGGCCCACAAGGCCGGATATAACTTCAAATGCCAATCTCGTTTGTTTTCTTTCACCGTTTTAAGGAGAATGGCTTTCATTGTCTTGTTTGTCGCTTCAGCCTGTCCGTTGGCTTGAGGGTAATACAAGGAATCCGTATGATGGCTTATCTTAAATTTATTACATATCTCGCAAACCTCTTCATTTTTAAAAGAAGTTCCATTATCAGAGATAATGATTTGCGCGATACCGTACCTGAAAATGATTTGGTTCAAAATGAACTTGGCGATTATCGACCCAGGTACAGTAGTAAGAGGCATGGCCTCCACCCATTTGGTAAAATATTCAGTGGCTGTGATTATAAAATTATGGCCGTCTGTGGATGAGGGAGAGAATTTCCCTATTAAGTCTAGACCCCATGTAGAAAAGGGCCACGGAGTAGCGATTGGTTGCAGAGATTGCACTGTCATGTGGATCTCATGAGAGAATTCTTGGCACTTATGACACCTGCGTGCAAACTCTATCGCATCATGTTCTAGAGTGGGCCAGAAATAGCCCATTCGATGTATTTTTCGATTAGTGGCATGGCCACCGAAGTGGCCTCCACATATACCGCTGTGGGATTCATGGAGAATCCTCTTGGACTCTTCTGTGTCGACACACCTTAGGAGCATTCTATCGAATGCTTTTCGATAGAGCACCTGCTCTATAATGACGTATTTAGCTACGATTATGCGTAACCGCCTTCTTTGTTGCGGTGTAACTGTCTCCGGGTACGTATGGTCCATGATATAATTAATGATATCAGTGTACCAAGGACACTCAGAGATAGCGGGTCGGGTTTCGATGTAGTATACGCATTCATCTGGAAAATCTAAATCTACTAGATCACCTCCGTCTAATGGGTTGTCAGCTAACCAATCTACGATGATTTGTCCCTTAACTGACTTCTGGTTTACAAACGTTAATTTGAATTCTCCCATTAAGGTTATAAAACATCCAGCCTTTTTAGACAATGACCCTTGCGTGAGAAAAGTCCGTAGATGGTCCGTTTTTACCATGACCTTCGTTTCTTGATTCAGTATATAATGTCTTAGGTGTTTAGTAGTAAAGACTATAGCAAGGCATTCTCGTTCTTCCTGTGTATAGCATGTTTCATAGTTGAGCAGCGTTCGGCTAATGAAATAAATCACACGTTCTCTTTTTTTATCGTCTTCTTGGGCTAACATACAGGCCAGCGAGACATTAGTAGCTCGTGAATATAGAATTAACGGGTGATCTAGCTTAGGTGGCATTAGCGTAGGTGGTGATAAAAGGAAACGCTTAACTGCGTCAAAAGCTTCATTGCAATCTTCAGTCCAATCAATGCTATAGTATTTCTTGAGTAAATTGTTGATTGGATGAACGGTGAAGCTTAAGTCTGGGATAAATCTCTGGATTGCACCCAGATTTCCGAGAAATGATCTGATTCCAGATTCACTCGAAGGTGGGACCATTTCGAGGACAGCCCAAATTTTTGTTGGATCAACATCAATCCCTCATGACGATATGATGTAACCTGGGATCTTTCCTCCTGTTACACCAAAGACGCATTTCTGAGGATTTAGCGTGACTCTGTATTCTATTAGATGTGAAAGAATGACGCGGAGTACTTCGGGATGGTCACAACGCTTCTTGGCTTTAGCCAATAAGTCATCTACGTAAGATTCTATGATTTTATGAATTAGATTGTGAAATATGTATGTCATGGCCCGCTGGTACGTGGCACCGGCGTTCTTGAGACCGAATGGCATAACAACGTAGCAATAGGTTCCCCAAGGAGTTATAAACGTAGTTTTAGCTTAATCTTGCTCAGATATTCTGATTTGATTGTATCCCGAGAATCCATCCATGAAAGACAAAAGTTCAAAACCAGCCGTTGCATCAACGATAACGTCTATGGATGGTAATGGGAAGTCGTCTTTAGGACACGCTTTGTTGATATCTCGAAAATCTATGCAGATGCGTAACTTTCCATTCTTCTTAAGAATGGGGACGATATTAGATACCCATTGGGAGTAATCGACTGGTTTGATGAACCCTACCTAGAGGAGTTTTATTACCTCCTCTTTTACTATGAGAGCTACTTTGGGCTTCATGGGTCTTGATTTTTGTTTAATTGGCTTTGCGTCTGATCTAGTGACGAGGTTGTGCACCGCAATGTGGGGTGCGACTCCTGTCATCTCCTTGAAATTAAATGCAAATGCCTTCTGATGTTCTTTGAGAATCTGAGTATGTATTTCCACCTCTTCTGGGGTTAACGAAGAGCCTAGTTTCAATATTTTTGGTTCATCTTCTGTCCCGATGTTGACATCGATTGTTTCTTCTATCAAAGAGGCATTACCCTCTTCGAACTCAGGTGGTGCTGGAGGTAAATCTAAATCATCCCCATTTTCTGCTACGTATATGCTAGGTTTCATTTGTGAGGGAAGATCCGTTACGGGATTTCTGAAGTAGGAAGACGAATGTGGAATAAAGGATAAATCTATCATGTGATAGGAGAGATGTAGTGCTGCATAGGCATTTAAATAATCCAAAGTAGCCGCATCACTATCAACATGGTCTAGGACAGTAGATTCACTTCCGCTTAAAAGAGGATTCATCATTATTTTTATCAATGGTTCATCGCGAATGGACACCGTGAACTGGGTATCTTCTAACTCATTGCTTGGAGTAAAACGTGATGCTGAGGTTGCTATTGAATCGGCGAGAAGATTTTTCTCTCGCGGGATTGCTTCAATGGATATGAAGTTGAATGCCTTGCTTAAATCTAATACAACATTTTTGTAAAGTTGCAAATGTTCGGCTTTAGTTTCATATACTTCAGAAACTTGATTTGTCACTAATTGCGAGTCTCCCAAGACTCTGATGTTATCAATACCAATTCTTTTGGCTAAGGTAAGGCCAAGGAGGATGGCTTCGTACTCAGCGCCATTGTTTGTGCATTCAAAGTTTAATTTAAAAGTGAATGGGAGGAATTTCTCCTCGGGCGAAGTAAGAATTATACCTACCTCCGCTCTATAACAACATTTAGCTCCATCGAAATGGAGAGTCCAATACTTAGCCGGGAGTATAGATGTTGGGGCATCTGCTGCGTTTGTACACTCTAATTCTACCATATAGAGGTCCTCTGCTAGAAAGGAACCAACACCTAGGGAAAATCCTATGCCTACTGAATCAAATGGTAAGAACAGTGGTGAATCTTGTTCTATCAACTCAACGATTTTCGTAGTAGTCCCTAATGATACTGTTTCTTTAGTTTTATCTTTAGGGGTTGGAATTGTTTTGGCTATGCTGGTAGTTTCAAGATCCGTCGTAGGTACCAACTTTTCCTCTGGTTTTGGGTCAGTGGGTTTATTAAGTTGGTTTGTTGGCAGTTCAAATTCTGAGTGCACCCCTGGTCTTTTCTTTAAATCAGCTAGGTGCAAATCGAAAGGTTTTGGATCACCTTTGGCTACAAATACCTTTCCTAGATGCAGGAATCTTACTTCTTGAAATAGCGTGTAAGGGATTGCCTTCATGCGGTGTATCCATGGTCGGCCGAGGATCATATTATAGTTAGTTTCCCGATCTATAATATAAAACTCAGTCAAAATGGTTTTGGGCCCTAAGGTGACCGGCAGTATTATAGTTCCTATCGAAGTGGCTTTAAGGCTATCATAGCCTCTCAATGTATTTCGAGTAGTGGAACAGTTTGTTTCCCCATATCCAAGTTTTTGGAGGAAAGAGAAAGGGACTATGTTAACTGCGGCCCCATCGTCAACCATTGCCCGTTTTACATAGTTATTATAAACCCATACTTGTAAGTGTAAGGCTGGATCACCTCATTATGCAATCTCAGCATCTGTGGGCATTTTACTTATTTCGAATATGAGTTCGACATCCTTGTCCAGCTACCCCGGAGGGTGGATATCAAAATCTACGTGATTTACTTGTGTTTTAGGAGGTGGAGTGATGTTAATTATATGGCCTATACCTAATGCTTCTAAAAGAGTAGCCCTGTGAGGGGGAGAGTTCTTTAATAAGTCTAAAAATGAAATGTGTGAGAAGGTCTTTGTTAGGTCGCTAATTAAGTCATAGGCACCTATGGGTTTTTCAACTATTTGCTGACTCTTATCTGTTTCTAACAGATGACTTGGGCTTGGTTGAGAGAAATACTCTCGTGTTCTTGTTATAGCTTCGATAGGTAGCTCAGCGTCTAATTCTACCAAACTGACTATCTTGGGTCTCAGTTGAGCTCCTAACTGTGGCGCAACTGATGGATTTAATGAAGTCGAGGCTTCATGATCATTGTTTCCCGTCATTGCACCTTTGTTTGTTCCAGTTGGATTCAGCCTATTGCTATCATGATTTGGGAGCAGATCGTTAAAGATCTTGAGGGGAGCATTCTGAGGGGAAACTGCCCCTGCGAGTGTATTTGGTGATGATGAGACGGGATCTGCCAAAAACAAATCTGTGAAGAATTGTCTTTGTTCTTCTGGCAAGTGTTGCATAAATTTATTGTAGTCACGACCCGTTCTAGTATCGTGACCCCGAATTTTGTGGAACCCACAATAATAATTGGGATTGTAATTCCTATTTTGTTGATTAGGTGTGTATTGTGGCCTAAAATTCTGATCAAACTGTTGCCTATTAGGATTAAAGTTTTGCATCTGTTGTTTTTGGCTTTGACTTTGCTTTTGATAACCAAATGAGTTTTGGCTTGGCCCTTGTATGGGATTTTTCCGTTGTTTTTGTTGTTGTGGATGGTTAAAATCCACTGTATTGATTGTCGGGGTAAAGTTGTTGTTTCGTTGGTTGTTTGTTTGTGACGGAGTATTAACAACATTTACCCTCTTGGGCTGGTCGGTTACCCCATCCGTTGTTACCCCATGATTTTTGTTAAGGATTTTGGGTCCTTGATTGATATTTGTGATAGATATAGTGTTCTGAGTGGAGGTGATTAACCTCCCATTTGTTCCATATGTCTTATGACCACTATCTATCGCTGCTTGATCTATTCGAAGAGTGCTCTCAAGTACTTCATCGTAAGATCTTAGCGGGAACTTCTGGACTTTTTCCTTCACCTCTTTGCTGAGAGAATGAAGGAATAAATCACATAGTTCCATCTGATCCATGTTTGGAGCACTTGCTGAAGAATAAAGAACTGTACGCCACCTCTGGATGAAATGGGTGACAGATTCGTTGTGTTCTTGTTTGATGTGCAAGAATTCCCTGATTCCTGTTCTCAACAGTTTGTTCATGTCGAAGGCTTTGATGAACTCTGACACGAGTTGTTTAAATGAATGGATGGAGGATTTAGGTATCCTGTAATACCAGTCGAGAACAATGCCTTCCAAGGTTTGGGGAATATTTTAGCAACAACCCCATCCCAAGGGAGTAATTCTCGTATGGCTGTAGCATAAGCCTTGATATGTGCGTTTGGATCTCCCTCACCCTTGAACTTGGGTAAATCAGGAAGAGGTCTTGGAAGCATGACGCTTCGTATGGTGAAGTCTAAGGGTTCCTTTAGATATTCTGAATAAATCCCTATCGCATAGCTTTCGACCATTGATGGTGGTTGCTGAGGGAGTGGTGGTGGGATAGGTTGTTGATACGACGCAGTGTATGCTTTAGCAGAGGCATAGGGAGGTCCCTGTGTTTGAGAAAATATGCCAGGAGAGGAAAACATATCTCCTTGTGGTGATTTGGAGTACATGTTTAAGTATGACGGGGTATTGTCTAGGAATGGATTGTTTGATACTGGACCGGGAGGAATAGTGTTAGAGATGATGGGCCTTGTTGGCGTTTGTTGTGGATAGTGAGGCGGCATGCCTAACGTGCCTACTCCTGTGAGGAGATCTACTTGGCTAGAGTGGTATGGAGGATTGGAACTTCCTGTTTGTATGAACGGAGAATTTTGACTTGCTTGGGCCAGTTCTAACCCTCTCACTTTTTCTACTAACATTGAAATGACTTCATTTGGTGAAGTCACGGTGTTTTTCCTAAGCGGTGTTTTTTGTATACCCTGGTGTTGTATAGGTACGTGATATCCTGTCATAAAATGATCGCTATCTTGCCAAGTTTCTCGGAGAGTATTTCCTATATGCAGTGGCATAGATATATTTTCTTGAAAAGAGATCTCGGGTTGTATTTGTAGACCTCCTATAGGTGGGTACATACACCGAGAATGTTGTTCACTCCTAGGATAATGTATTGACTGTCCATCATCTAAGACCAGGTATGGATCTGATTGCCTACTAATTCGTGGTCTGAGTAGCATTTGAGGAGACGAACCAGATTCTCCGGTAAACGTCATATTGTTTGAACCTGAAGGCTCTGTTTGTTGGGTTCGAGGGGGTTGATCTAACTCCTCAGTTTGAAAAGACGAATTATATCTGATTCTTGGGGTTTGTGTTGACAACTGATTAGTTGAATAGTTTTCGCCCCATACTGAGAGCGAGGGTGATGATTGCCTATTCTGCTGGGCGTAGTATGCCTCGAGACCCAAGAGGAGTCTGCCATATTCATCAAATCCTGACATATTCAGGGGATATATGAATACCCGTAGAATAATGGGAAGGAACGGAGGTGATTTGTGAAAGGATATGTGATACTATGACTCCGGGCGAGAAAGTAGGAATTTTTACGTTAGCTTCACTAATTTCGTTTGTTCACGTTGGGTTCACCAATTTTGTATGCCGGAAAAGCGATAAGCGAGCGTGAGAATCTACAAGTGACTCTTCCGCGTACTCGACCTCCCGAGGTCGTGCCGAGACAGATGGTGGGGGTAGAATATGTGTGGGATGCAGACAAACTAGTTAGGCAGTCTAATGTCTTCGACACGCACTAGTGGAATTTGCGAATCTAAGGCAAAGAAGGCCCTTCTAACTTGGACTGGTGTGATAGATCGATCGGTAAGGATGACTGCTCAAAGGCTCCAATCAATATCGAGCTCTGGAATGATTCGATCTATGGGTTGTGGAATACGTGGAAAATGACCTGGGATAGTTTCGTGTATGTCTCCTGATAAGGTCATATAGTGGATGGTGAATATAATTGACTCTACGGATGATTCTCTGGCCTAGTCCAGAATTCTCTAGCTTCATTAGCCACTATATCTACTAAGGAAAATTGTTCGATGATGATGGGTGGAAGTGGAGCGGATCTAAATACCAAGGTGCGTAGGGTAATGTCTATATCTGATTGTCTTGTGGACTCGTTGGGCTGTGGGATCTGTGGATCACAACCATAGACTCTTGATTGTTGCGGTCCTGTTATGGTCATACATGAAATCAAGTTCTAATCCCTGGTATCCAGTAATCGTATGCTTTCTCAGCTTCTATGTTTAGGACCAATAACTGGGTGATTTTATCAGAATATCTCATGGGCGTTCGTGCAACTTGGATCCTTAAACTGGTATCTATGTCTGTGAGAGTGTCTCCTGCACCTGGTTGTGGGACCAAAGGATCACAACCGAAGATTTGTTCTCTTTCGAACCCTTCTACAGTCATGCGAATGTTTATCTAAGGTAATCTATAGTTTGGTTGGTTTGACCAGAACATGTGTGCTTGGTCGTCTTCTATGTTTAACTCTCTTAATTGAGAACTGATCAGTTGTAAATCTGTGGTTGTTCGGAATACTTGTATTCTGAGATTTTGGTCTATGTCAACTATTGCTGTGATGAGATTTGGTTGAGGCACGATTGGCTCAAATATATATTCCCTGGGCTCCTGAGGTCCCGTGATTGTCATACAAAATGTAAATCTAACTGTAACGAAGCAGATTCTAACCACGTGGAATAAAACATATATATATATATATATATATATATATATATATAACTTCTATTCTTCTAAGAAATCTTTTAACAATTTTAAGGAAAGCAAACTATTTTAAGCGTATCTAGGAATAATAACCAAACAATAATTTAAAACAGACAAGATAACCGAGTGTAGTTATTTGCCTGTGTGATTTGTAGAATTATTCTAAATAAAAAAAATAGCTCGTCTAATTTATCTACCAAATTCTCGATCCTACCTCAGAAGTGAGGAGTGAATCATAGTTTCTCAGAAACTATCAATCCTCACAACTTCCCTGGCAATATCAAGAATAGAATTTACTTAAATGAAGCAATTTATCTACTCTATTTGATATGATTCTAACTAGAACTTTGAAAGTTAAAACCTGGATTCCGCAGAACAGTGGCGAATCCGATGGTGTGTGTGATCTCGTCCCCTCAGTATGATCTCCTCGTTCTTTCGTGTTCACGTGGATCCAGAAAAGCGTGTAATGCTAGCACTGATAGGAGTAGATTTTATGACAAGGACAGCTCAGAATGCAGACTGAAAATGAGAGTAGGAGAGGGACAGCGCAAGAGTATAGAGCTTGGCTTATGCGATTCCTAGCGGGATTTTACTGCGAGTCATGCAACATGAAGCGACCAGAACATGTAACTATCTTACTCGAAGAGCAAAACCTGCAACTTTAATGGCTTCCTAATCTATTCTGTTCCAATGGATTAGATAAAATAACGACACTGTTTGCACAAGCTGGATATGTGGCTTACCAACAGCTGAATAAAGCTAACCGGGCATATAATGAACTGAACTAAGAACTCTAAGCAACAATGAAAATTAAATCTACAGCAAAGAGAAAATTCAAAGGCAAGCTTCAGACCGGATTGGATGAAATGATAGCACTACCTGCACAAGATGGGTATGTGGCTTACCAATAGCTAAGTAATCTAACTAAAGATGCAAGTGAATTGAAACTATGGCTTCTTAAACAAGATAACAAACTAAAATACTAAAAATGAGGAGATGAGAGCAAAGATCAGTCTTCAAAATCCAGCCAACTTCAGACCATTTGCTTGTGCACAAACCATGCATTTATAGGAATTCAATCACCCAAAAATCAAAACCAAACTGAACTCCTAAACAATAAACAAAGGAAAAACACTATTCTAGGGGACCAAAAACATAAATGCATGCTCAAGTCGGCAAGGAAAGCTGGTGAAACGTGATATTTCACGCGAGTCACGTCAAAAGAACGTTCTGGAAAACGCGCACAGGACCGCCACTCTGAGCAGGGCGGCGGTTACAGGACCGCTGCCCTGATAAGGGCGGCGGTCACGAGACCGCCGCCCTGCAGGGCGGCGGTTTTGTCACTGAAGATCAAGAGGCCAAGGAAAGAGGGAAAAAGGGGAAAACAAAGGGTGCGGGGGCTAAGCAAGGCATGCAGGATGTTAACGCATACTCTGAGGGCTTTTCCGGATCCTGAATACCTTGCGAGGAGACCTGTATCATCATTGGGGCACTTGTTACACTGTTCCGGCAGTACAGTACCTTACAATTTTGGGTACGTACAGAAACCCCTATTCCGCTATCCTTCAAACTAAAACTCAATTGTACAAACAACATGGATGAATACGAGGTCCTCATCATGGTACTTTAGGCCACCACCTTTCTTAGTGTATAAGTCCTTTACATCTACAAGTATTATCAACTTGTCATCAATCAAATCAAAGTAATCTATCAATGCAAGAATGAGGTCTTACAAAAATATAAATCCATCACTAAATATCTTTTGAAACTCTTCGAGCATTATTAAATCCAAAATACTCCACGATCATATAATAAATTCACAGACACCATGGCTTCCCTCACCTCTTTCATTCCTTTATCACCAGATGATTCTAAGCTCTTCATCATCATACACAAATTTGATCAGCCATCCTATGCTAACACCGACCTTCTGAACATCAATCATATAGAATATATATCATCTAAGACTCGGTATGCTCATACATACGAATATATTTCCATAAGAAAAATACCTTTATATTTATCCAGGAATGGTAAAAGGTATTTTCAACAACGTGCATCCCAATACATCATACTAGGGGGTATCCTTTATAAAAGAATATTTAACAACCTCTTCCTTCGATGTCTTAAAACTATGGAGGATTTTCTATCTATCCAAGAATTCTACGATGATATATGTGGTAGACACTAATGGTTTAGATGTTGTTAAACAGATCGTGTGCATGGGCTACTATTGGAATAAGTTTAACCAAGAATGTTGTGACTATGTCAAGAAATGTGTTGAATGTCAACAACATTCCAATATTACACACATCTCAAGCCATGCTCTTCAACTAGCTCAAGATCTTTGGCCCTATTTCAAATGGGAACTTGACCTCATTAGAATTATTAACCCTTGTTCTTCACAACATAAATTTATCATCACAACAACTGAATACTTTACAAAATGGGTGGAGTTAATTACTCTTATCTCCACTAAAGTATATAAAATCATTCACTTCATTCATCATCACATTATCTGTCACTTTGGAATTCCTCACAATATTATCAAAGACAATGGAAAATAAAATAAAAATAAGAAATTTAAGGAATTTGTGACACTTACGAAATCATACTTAGATTTTACACACCTTACTATCTGCAAGCGAATGGTTAGGCCGAAGCATCCAATAAAACCCTTAACAAGATCCTTACGAAAACTGTTGATCAGGTTGGTAGAGATTGGAACCCCCAGATCCCATTTATATTGTGGGCATATCTAAATAGAATTCAAACCCCTACTGGTGTTACACCCTTAGTATATGGTACCGAGGCTATTATTTCCCTTAAAGTCTAGATTCCATCACTCTGCGTATCCCTTAAGGATTTCATCCCCAAAGAGGACTATCATCAAGAATGTCTATCACAACTAGAATTGTTATACAAACACCATATAACTATCTTGAACATGTCAACATCTATCAAGAATGAATCAAAAGAACATATAACAAGCACATCAAGGAACGTGACTTTAACATTGGTGATCTTGTCCTTAAAGAAAATCAACATGTCACTAACATGGAAAAGAGTAAACATGGGAAGTTTTCTCCAAAATGGCTTTGAACATATTTTATCACTCATCAATATGGGTCTGAATCTTATCATTTAGCCTCCCTTGATGGTTAACCTGAAAAGTAACCTCTTAATTCCCTACACCTGTGACCATTATATTGTTAAAATATTGACTTACGTGACCTTAGTCAAACTAAGATCTCCCTTCATCAACTTATCTATCTCTCACTTTTGTAATGATTTGGAATCATGTGGTCTCCCTTCAGCATATCAACTATGACCTAAAATATGAGCACCACAACTCTGCTTATAGCATATTCCACATGGACAAGTTCCCTGCTCACAGTTAGGGAACCCTGTAATCATTACACTATATCTCTACCTACCTGATTAACAACATTCTAAGGACATACGTGTAGCTTGTACACTCACTTGTTCCCTTCTAATGGTCACCTAGGCTCTCCCTGAGCTGCAAACAGTTAAAATATCTATGGGATGGATATTATCAAATATAGACCCTTCCCTCGAAGGACGACTATTAATAAATAAATTTACATCAGCTTGCGCCATTATCAAAATATTTCAAATAAAACTGTAGACCACTCCCTCGAAGGATGGCTACCATAAATCAAAAATCAATAAAGTTGTAGACCAATCCCTTGAAGGATGGCTACCCAATAAAAATAAATACATGGCAAAAAAAATGACTTCTTGCATCGATCAACCCTCATATCATAAAAAGGGCTTCCCTCATTGATCAACCCCATAAAATAGAAAAACAACCATCCCATGAAAGCTTCCCACATTGATCAACTTTTCCATAAGATGAAAGCTTCCCGCATTGATCAGCTTGTGCATTATATGATAAAGCTAGGGGAAAATGTGGGAGCCATTGCGAAGGACTTGTTACACACAAACCTTTCCCATGTCAGAAATGGGTAAGCAAAACTATCATGTATACATCCATGATCCTAATATAACTAACCATTGTGAGTCATATGTTAACACTAATTATAAATCCGTATGTGTAAGTCATAACAAATAACCATCATACACTATATATGCTAAGAATAGTATAAAAGTAAACATCCCATGCCATGTTCTTATCTTCATAAACTTAATCCAATCGGATCTTTTTAGTAGGAATTTGTTTCAAAATCTCTTCAGCTTCTGAAAAATTATTTCATCTTTTCTTGCAACCATCATTCCACATCTGTTTACCCTGGTAACCATCTTAACATATTCAAGTCCCGACAACAGAACCATTGTTAGCAGAGATCCTTGGATCATGGAATCAGGACTCGCAACATGTTGTAGTCTATATTAATTGATCATAAATTCGTCAAGCAGTCAACACATAACTTATTATCTCTTAATTCTCAGTTGCACAATAACTATGTCAAGTACATACTTCACAAAAAGAATAGACAATGAAAGGGAAAATGCATTAAGAAACAAAAATACTTAGAATTGAACCAAAACACAAATATGCTTAGGAATGTAATGAAATTAGAATAAATTTTTATTAGGATCTAAGATTAACCTTTTGTACATAGCATGTACATACTTTTATACATTACGAGGTGACTGTTGAGTTACCAATCCCTTTCTATTCTTCTTCTTCTATAAAAAGAGACTATTCACAATTTGTATTTTATCTAAGAGAGCGCCACATCTTCTACTCTTTCTCTTATCTAAATTCTACATTACAATAGAATTGTGTAATTATACAAAATACATCCACATCGGTTTTCTAATCCTTTTTACACTACAACAACAACTGGGAGTCTAGCGGCTAAGGATATTCTAGCCTCCAATGTGCACACATGTTTTCTCCTTTTGGTTTGTTAATGCTTTGATGAAGGATTTTGGAGGTTGCTAGAGTTTCCACTTTGTTGCAAGTTATTATAGGTCATCCTGAAGTTATGCAAGAAATAGTTAAATACAACAAAGATCATTCCCAAAAAAGTCAATCACACAGAAAGTTACATATCCATGATGTCAAAGGGTCCAAAATTGTACATCTCCAAGTTAGGATTGTACAATTCCATCCTAGACCATACAAAAGTTGTACAACTCTTCCCCTGCTTAGTTTTGAGATCCAAAACTTCTAGTGTAGAAGCTACACTTTCAAATCCCCCTATTTCATTGTCCTACACATCCAAATTCTATATGCCTTGCCTTGAAAAACTAAGTTTATCTTTCCTCTTGTGCATTTAAGCAAGTACTTATCATTTATCAATGGTTTAAAAGTCATTTCATGTTTGAATGCATTATTTTGATTGTGTGTAATTGGCGTTGGATGTTAATTAGATCATAACAATCTATATGTTGAAAACCCTTGCATCTTTCTTATTGTTGTGTATTTTCCATAACATTTAGATTTAGTTAGGGTGTAAACAACATGTAACTTTCCACAAATTCTAAAAAATGGAAGTTACATTTATTGTAATGTACCAAAATATGCACCAAATTTGTAACCTCCAATTTTTTTTATTGAAACAAGAGTTAGACCTTTAATTGAAGATGTTTTTCCCATTTTTATAGTGGCATGTTTGATAAGTGTTGCCACTACATCTTTGAAAACATATTCATCTACAGCTAAAAAGTAAAGTTATTTCTAGTAATTAAAGCTATTTCTAGTATGGTATCACTTTAATGATAGTTATATATTATTCTTGACAAAGCTTTCCAACTAATACAAGATTAGGTTTATTTTAGATCTATATTCAAATGAGAATTATATATGCATAGAAACAACATGCACACATTCAATGCATCCAACAAAAGTTATTACGACATTTATAAAAGTTATCATAAGATTTTTTTGGATTTTAACATTTTATTTTGTATTTTTGTATTACTAATAGAAGTGTCTTCAATTTTTTTAAAAACATTATAGTACATAGTTTCTTTTGGATATTGTATTTTTGAATTACTAATAGAAGCGTCTTCAATTTTTTTAAAACATTATAGTACATATTTTCTTTTGGATATTTTATATATGAAAAAATAAGAGAATGAAGAGGTTGAGCAAACACACATACTCATCCATAATTAATCAACCATGAGAAGACGAAAAGAATTTTCTAATTTCAACTCGTTTAGTGGAGAAAGTTCTTAATTTTTGACAAATTATTGTAAAGATACTTTTTAAATTTTTTTATGTCATAAAATAAGAGAGTGAAGAGATTGAACAAGCACATGTGCTCATCCACAATCAATCAACCATTATATGACAAAGAATTGATAATTTCAAGTGGTTTAGTGGAGGAAGTTACCGTTGCCTTGCAAATTGAATCATTAAGTTAACTATTTACATCAGTATATCTTTCCCAAAACAAAATTAAATTTTCCAAAAATATTTTTCCCCTTTTTGCCGCAAATAATAATTCAAAAAAAACAATGAAAATTGAAAAAAAATACTTTAAAAACCCGGAAAATTGAATTATATAAATATTGACATATCTACCCTTTGAGTAGTGGATTGCGACAATTTGAGTATACTTATATGGTATATCAGAATCTCCTTCACAACTAAGGGACTCAATATTACTTTTCTTCTACACTGAAATTCTATTGAAATCCTTTGAAGTTTCTGTGATGTTTGTTTTACGAAGTTATTATGGAACAAGATTCAGATTTAATCTCAGTTCTCATGGTATGTACATTGCATCCAATTTTGTGATTCAATCCAAAACTTGCTTCCTGCAAACCCTTGCATCTGTGAAAACTCTTCCAGGTCTGCATAAATAGCCATGCCCAGGAGCACAATGAACATCTTCTGAACATACACATAGCCCTTCCAAAGCACACCCATTTTTATATATCACAGCACCACCTGTATTTCTTATACCCAATACAGCATCAGTCCACTCACTAGAAAAATATCCATCTGGATCATATGTATTCACAACTCTCAAAAAATCTTCTGCTTTTCTGAATTTTTCAATTGCACCCACAAAAGCAATATTCCTATTCTTTCCCCAATGAGGCACACCTCCATATTTAAAGAAAGCCATCTGCTCAATCTCCTGCAAAACATCTATATAAACTGGGGGAATTTTTGGGTTATGGGAACGATAAAATGTGATGTCCATGTCTGCTGAATCTTCTTGTTTGCCAAGGTAGGCATTTGAAGCCTTCACATAACGAATTAAGATGCCATCATAGAGCTCAAGCACACAGAGGCTTTTAGGATCCATGTCTCTAAGTTTTTTCAGGTCAAGTAAAAAGTCTCTTATCTTAGATAGGCCTATAGAAACTCCAATTTGATGGAAGAATTGGCCTTTTATTCGAGGATCCCATGGGCATGCTGTTAAGAGTTCATTTTCAGGGCTAACAAGACACGAACCAGAAGATTGCATCTTGTGTTGGAAGCCTATGACTGGATATCCCGTAAAATGTTTGTCGTTGTTCTGCAGTCCCGTTCCAATGCCAAGGATCACAGAGACCTGTAGTTTTGAGGTGAGACACAAGCCCTCTGCATCACTGGTTTCTTCTTCCAATTCTTCTGTCAAATTCGGAACACAAGTGTTTTTAAGTAACAGATTGTTGGGCAGAAACAATAAATATGTTGAAAGGGATCAATTCTTAAAGATAATCAATATTGGGCTAAAAACAATAAATATGCTGTAAGGGATCAATTCTTGCTGAATGCAGAGGTCTTTATGTTTCGACACAGAGAGTTAAGAGGTTCAAGCTAGAATTGTCAGTTGAGATCAGGATCATCGGTTTAGGCCAGGATCATGCCTTAGGTGATTTTGATGGCATGAATGCCTCTTATTTGTAGCTTCTTAGCTGAAGTTGTTCATTGATTTAGTTTGTACGCTTACTCAGTATTGTAATTCCATTATATGTTTTCTCAGAAACATGAATAGAGATGCCAACAATGAATATAAGTCAGTGTCCATTGTAATGCTTCAACATTCAATCAAATAAAAAAAACTCTCAAAATTTTGTTTTCCGTATGTTTCTTCTTATGTGTGTGATTAGTGTAATGATTATATCATAAAAATTTGATACTCATTGAAAGGATCATTTTAATTGACAAACTGAGTTTATATCTTACCGTAATCAAAGCTTTCCAACCAACCTGAGATTAAGTTTATGTATATAAAGATTATATTATTAAAGTTTTTTAAAAACTTATTGAATGCATCTTTTAAAAAAAAAAATTCATCCTAGCCGAGCAAGGCTGAGTTTGTAGCCATAAAATAAGGCTGAGTTGTTTGAGCTTGTAGCCATAGCCCATAAGATATATTGCAGTGCACTCTTCCAAATGTCCTATAAGTATCTCCATCATCTACATTAAAAACATTAATTCCTGCACACGTACGTGAATATATATGTACCTGTTGTGCGGATGGTGGACAGAAGAGGAGTGAGGGAAGCTTGGAATCCAATGAAGTCGTTCAGTCCCTCCCCTGCTACATGCACAGGAACTCTATCATCCACTCTGTATACTGCCTTCCCCTGTGAAGGATACCATGATATATCTCCAAATTCATGTACCAACCCAAACGGGATTACCATATTCTCTAAGTCTATATCGTCTTTCTCAAGATTTGTGACAGATCTTTTAAACATTGGTTGCAGTTGAAGTGTTACCTGCAAGATTCAAATATGCGACCTTTTTCTTGAGAGTACAAGTTCTTCGCCATTAAGTCAATAAATTAAAGTAATACAGATATATTAAATATATATATCTATTGAGTTATATATCATATTCTTTAATTTTCTACCAACTAATGGTATATTGCCTCAAATTTCAATTGATCTGCACCATTATGTTGGTTTAGAAAAACAATCTGGTTTTAAAAAAATTAGGCTCTAAAATCCACTTTTTCATTAAGATATTATCAATTTTTATAATAATTTTTTTCTTAAATAATTATTAAATAAGTATAAAATTTAAAAATGACAATTAATTGTCGATAAGCCAAGAATATCTTAATCCACCACCCTCTACTGCCATTGTAAGAGACTTGTAAGAGAATCCATTCATAATGGCAGTTGGGAACTATAAGAAAACCCATTTCTTACAATTCTCCAACAAAAAATTCATAAACTCTTTATGGAAGGGAAAAAAACATTTATCAAAATCTAATTACATAAACAAGCGTGCATACTCTTGAAGATATAAATACAGTTTATGAACAGTAAAAATGAAAGGTAGAAAAGAAAACTCATAAACCCCTACCAAAGAAAAACTAAAACTTCTACCACCTAAACCTAATGGGAAACCCATATAGACCTGCCTCTCAATTGTACGACCAAAACATTCTTTTATAAAATGGTTTTTCTTAACTAATATTCTCCATTCGATTGTTGACAACGTTTTTGACTGAAACTGTCAAAGGGAGTGGTTCATTCGGTAGATCAACCTCTTTTTACTTTTAAGATTTCCCTATTCTCTGTATGAAAAAATTAGATAGGACGTTCAATGACGTAGGAAAGTTGCATTAGAATATAAATTGTAGCAGGTGGAGAGGATATCAACCACAAGATTACATTTTAGATTTGTACATATATCCATGTTTGGACATATATTCATGTTTTTAAATGTATAAAATATAATTCTATGTTTTAAATTAGACAAAATCTCGGTGACTCTGATATATATAGTGACAGGAGTTTTGGTATTTCTTTTATAATTTTATTATTATTTTAATAAGAATATAGATACAAATTTATGATTTTGTAAAAATAAGTTTATTATAAATTATTTGTGATTATTAAGAAAATTATAAAATAAAAATATATATTATATATTGTTAAATTTAATATACAATAAAAAAAATTAATTTTAATATGGAAAGAATAATACATGAATAAATGTTTAAATTTTTATTAAAATAATTTGAAAGTTCAAAAAAACCTTAAATTAAATTGACTATTTGTTAACACATTAACTGTTCAGCATAATTTTTTCAAATGTTTCGAGTATTAAAATCCATTCAACATAAACACACTTAATGTTTACATAAAATTCTACAAAAATCATCCCTGATAAGGAAGGAGCTTATGCTACATTGATTTGACAACTATATACAATCAGAAGATATGTTTTACTGTAGTTTTGCTTTTTGTTAGCAAATTATATGGTTATAAATTGAATAATGTTATAACTCTATATATTATGAAAAGATTTTTTTCACATAATTAAACATAAAATGAATAATATTCATTGTTTTTTATCTCATAAATATATTTTTGTATAGCCTTTCCAATCTCAAACGATTTTCTTTTTTCTCCTGTTGAATTGCTTATCAACTCAAGCATTGTTGCTAGTTTACAGATCTCTTACCACAAGAAAGCTGTGTGAAAGGATAGATTAGTCAATTACCTGAGAAATCACCCCAAGAACCCCAAGAGAAACCTTAGCAGCATTAAGATCCTCATCATCCTCTTTAAGCACAATAACTTTAGCATACCCCTCTTTTTCACTAGCAGGAACTACCAACCTCATCCCCACAACATATTCATGAACTGCGCTGCCTTTTCCAAACAGAGAGCTGCCATGAGCCCCAGTGCTCAAAATGCCTCCAATTGTTACACCCTCCCAATACGGACAGTGTGGCAAAGCAAGCCCTTCTTTGGCAGCTTCATCAACAAGCTTTCTCAGTGGCACTCCTCCTTCAAAGCTCATTCTCATGGCAGAATTATCAACAGAAACAACATGATCTAAATCTCTAGTACCTATTAGCAATCCAGAGTCTCCTCCAGGGCAAATCAGCTTAGGAATACTGTGAGAATACCTTGTCACCACCCTCATCTTCTGCTTTTTCACAACACCCCCTGCAACGGAGGATAAAACCTCTTCTTCTGTGGAAGGAAAAACAACTTGTGCAGCCTTGCATGTGCTTCTATCAGGAAAAGCACCATACCCATTTGTAACAGTGCAGCTGATCAACCCATTCCCACACATAACCACAGAACCAGGTGGGCTACATCCTACATTTCCTACCCTACACATCATTATAATATTCCACAAAACTCCCATTACCCAAAACATATTCCTTACTATAGAAGCCATTATGAGCTCTAGAAGACGATTTTTAGCTTTGATTTGGCTGTAATAGCCCTATATAGAAACCAGCTTTGAGCCAATCAATAAAGGAAATATGAACACCATGTGAAATTGGTATCATGTTCATGTATTTTTAAAATCATAATCTTTCTACCAACCTGTTGAAATGTTAGATATATGATTGTATTATACAATATTTTCTGTTTTTCTGCATAAATGTTAAGATTCTTCTGACAATGGTGTGTTTTTTCCATTCCTAACAATCTTGTGAAGAATTGCTATAGGTTGGCAAGCTACCATAGCGCATTCTACTGACAAATAAGAAACAGCCTGTTTATGGTTTAAGAAAAGGATATAAAAACAAATTGGAAGGTATGAGGTAAACCAAACTGCGAGTTCTTTTTGTTCAACTATATTCTTTATGATATATATACGCGGAAAGAAATCCTACCAAATTATTTTGAGAATGAGAATGGGATAAAACGAGTGCCAAATATACGACAAGAACATGTCAAAATGATCTCATCATTATATTTTTGTTTTGGAAGATTAATTCACTCTAATATTATGTTGTTTAAATACGTATATATTGTTTTATTAAAAAATCATAAATTCAATCACATTTTAGTTTTTTATTATTAAAATTAAATGTTTAACATTTATTTCTATTAAAATATGGTTTAAAATGATGCATTAATGAGACTTAAATATAGTAAATTAAATTAACAATAGAATAAGGGCAGATTTTAGATGGGCTTAATTGCTCTTGTAAGTACTCAAATCCTCACCAATGATAGATGTGATAAATGATGTGAGTGTTTGCTTTTGGATGGGTCTCATAAATGACCTTTAGATTGTTTGTTTATATATGGATCTTTAGGATAATTTACCACCAAAATTGAGTCCAAGAACAAGCAAATGTTGAATCCCAAGATTGTATGATTAAATAGAAAAATGAACTTGAAAAAAGAGAAGTCACCAAAAATATATGACAGTTCCAGTCACGACCATTATTAAATGCCTTTAATTGATTACACAAATTAAGACTATAAACAAAATGTGGTGAACAAAAGTGGCCAGTGTTGGTGATAAAGAGCGGCAGTGGACGTTGATAATAGCACATGCCTATAGAGCCCGTCCGGTTTACCCTAGCGGTGGGGAATGTGGGCTATATGTGGAAGGTCTCGGGGTCCATTCCCCCGGGTTGGCCATCTCTATAGCTCGTCGCTACTCGGCTAGGCAGTTCCAGGCGGGTCAGCTGCTTCGGTGGCGAAGGTGGTCTCTCGACGTGGTGCTAAGCCGGCTCGATGTTTAATGCGACGGGGGTCGGGGTTAGGCACGAATCCTGTGTTCAATGTGACGAGGCATGTCTGGCATTGCGGCACAAGAGTTATCCCAAAAACCACTTTAGTTTGTCTGGTTTACCCTAGCGGTGGGGAATGTGGGCTATATGTGGGAGGTCTCGGGATCCATTCCCCCTGGCTGACCACCTCTATAGCTCGTTGTTACTCGGCTAGGTAGTTCCAGGTGGGTCAGCTTCTTCGGTGGCGGAGGTGGTCTCTCGACGTGGTGCCAAGCCGGCTCAGTGTTCAATGTGATGGGGGTCGGGGTCAAGCACGAATCCTGTGTTCAATGTGACGAGGCATGTCTGGCATTGTGGCACAAGAGTTATCCCAAAAACCACTTTTGCTGATGGGGTGGGAGTGGTGTGGTCAATTCACATGGTTGTGTGCTTGCCCATCGGTTTCAAATCCTCCCGAGGCACGATCCTCCTCGAAGGTGGTTTCACCACTAGAGGCGGCATCTCTGCTCATGCTGACACTGGTGATTACTCCTCACTGCGGATGCTAGTGGCTGCTCCTCTCATTATTGACGCTGGTGGATCCTTCTCCTCTTGCTGCTGACGCTGGTGGCTGCTCCGTTCACTGTTGGTGCTCCTCTTGCTGCGGTCGTGGCTGCTCCTCTCACTGCTCCACTTGCTACTGATCCTAGTGGTTGATCCTCTCGCTGCCGACGCCGGTGGCTGTTCTAATAGTTGTCTGACTCACTGCGGTCGTTTTCGATGGTCGTTGCATCTTCACTTCAGTTTCATGGTTGCTTCAATTGGGTTCCTAATAGTGGTCCCCTTCATTGTAACCAGGTTGTGGATCCTCTCAAAAATTCTCAAGTGTACAAGGATGTGGGTCCTTTCAAACACCCTCAATTTACCCTCAATCCGAAAAAAAAAAAATAGCACATGCCTATAATTAATGTTTGCACAAGTCTGATAATGCTGATTTTCTATGAGTTTCTTCCATATACACCTTATTTTTTCACTTTTATTGATTTTTTCTCTTTGAAAATATCATTGGCGCATTGACTTCCCCATAACAATGTCCTTGGGGATATTGTTGGGAGCAAGGATAATTGGAAATGGTTATATGGGTTGGCTAGTGGTGGTACTTGTGAGAGAGATTTGATGTATAGTCGATGTCATAAAACCTCAAATGTCTTTTATACCCTTACAATCATCATTTTATAGTCTCCATACAACATCACTTTGTTATCCACCTAGAGTCGCCTCCATGTTTGCTTATAACACACGTATACTTCAAACATATCACTTTTCAACAACTTTAAAATCTTCATCTCTTTGCTAAAACTTCCTTTTAAGACCCGACATTAATATTTCTGGGGACATATTCACATGGCCACCACTTTAAATATAAAGTCCAACCTAAGTTTATTTCATAAACTTAGCATAAAACTTATAAATAACTTTTATAATGTTATATACAATTAAATAAATTAATTATAATTAAGAGTGAAATTGTTCAACCGAAAGGTTGCAATTGAATCACCTACACTTTAAATAGGGTGATAAACTATTGGAAATTGGACAATTAAATGTTAGAGTAAGTTGGTTACCTTAGCTCGTGTTCACCTAGGTACTTTATTTACCTTCTATTTTATTTATCCTCACCCACTAATGTGTGGATATTTATTTTATTTTATTTAGATATTAGGAGGATATTATCTAGTTGTTATGTTGATCTTCCTTGCCTATATAAGCAAGGCCCATTCTCATTGTACTGTGTAGAGTTTCATAATAAGATATGATAGTGTTGTTCATTTGTTTGCAAAGGTTTTTGTAAATTTATTCTAGAAAATTACTTTCAACTTATTGAGTGTGATGTTTTATTAGCATTTGAGTTTTTTGTGGCTTGGAATGATTTTTTTATCGTTCCTTTTATGGTATCAGAGTCGTAGATTGTTGTTGACATCCGTTTACAAGTTTTATTTTGTAAACGAGAGTTATTAATATTTATATATTTTGAAATTTCTTAGTATTTTGTTGCAACATACATTTTTATGCAAAACGGAGGGCTCCATTGGATTCAGAAGGTGGAAAAACCCCAAAAACGGTTGTAAACTCTGCCATTGTCGGAGAATTGTTTTTCGAGTTGTTATTGGTTTTAAAGGGGTGGATGCTCATACATATTTGTTTGGAAATCAATGCTGGCGGGATAGAAGGTCCAAAAAAATGGTTTCAGTACTAGGTTTTTTCCTTCCGGTTTACAGAATTCCAGTTTAGCGAAGATCTAAGGATTTGTGGTTGGTTGTACATGTGGATTTTTTTGTTCCGACCGTGCACTTTTGGAAATCTAGAGGCTGCTATTTTGGGTATGGCAGGTCAATTTTGCCATAGTCCACATATATATCCTTAGCTCTTGGTCATATGGTATGTTCATATGAGGGCTTAAGCTTGTGATTCGATGCTTAATTCCAACCCCCTTAGATTCAATTTGTGTGGTGTAGGAAAAATCCTTTTTTTATAGTGCTAACTGAAATAGATATTAGAGCGGAAACTTGATAAGATTGTATCTTTTGGTCAGTAACTCATATTTGAATGTCTTTTTTTCAAAAATACTTTTTTGTGTGTGTTTGTTCCATTGTAACTATTTATTTTAAGAAACACACTAAAAATATAAAGTGTCATACTATAACATGCACTCAGTTATAAAGTGCCAAATCTGGGGGGTCTTGTTGCATTCCTTGATTATTGCATTCTTTTTAGTGATTTTGAGAATGGCCTCTTGATTTAATTCTACATTAGATCAAATTGAGCCATTAACAACACATAACTACCACACATGAAAACCAAGAATGGAAACAATCATTAAACACAAATGATTATGGGCTTTAACTTCTGCAAAACAACCAATGTTCACTAGAGAATATCAAAAATTTCAATACCAATGAAAAAGTTGATGAGTGTTTGGGTTTGATAAGAATTTATGTAAGTGATAGTCCTTTGTTTCATTTGGAAAAATATGACTCTCTTTTCAAGATATGGGAGAAATTGGAGGGCTTATTCGGTAAGGTGGATCACATGAGAGCCATGCAACTTGAAATTGAGATCATCTCTCTTAGTCCTAACAATTTTCCATCAATTTTATACTATCTTACTAACTTCAAGAATTTTTTGATACAATTTAAGGGGAGTGGAAGAATAAGAAAGATGAAGAGTGTGTTTACCTAATTCTATCCAATTTTAGAAGTCCATTCCAAATCTTTGTTTCTATCATTTTCTCTAGCATGGATGCCTTAGGTGACACATTCAAAATGCCTACCTTAGAAACATTTTGTGAAAAACTTACTATGGAAGAATCCAAGCTCTCAAAAGGTATTAGTAGCATCTAATCCTAAGGGCAAGGGGAAAATAAAAGGTAAATCCAATTTCACCCCTTATCCATCTCAAGCGCTCCTAAATCCAAAGAAAAGAACTATAAACCCCCAGGAGTCTTCTAAATAAAAGAATAAGTCTAGCCTTTCATGATATTTTCATGGGGGAACTAGTCATGTAGAAACTAGGTGTTGGAAGTGAATGCATGCCTTAGTAGATGCAATAAAAAAACACAAGATCTCTATTTCCACTCCACCTTCTTCCAATGAACATCGCAAAGTTCTTAATATTGTCAGGAGATCTTAGTCAACAATTGCAAATAGTTGGGTTATAGATTACGTGCTTCTCATCACATTAATTCTTCCAAGGATTCTTTTGTATCTCTATATTTGAGTTCTATTTCAAAAATTGAGGTTGGAGATTCCTCCATTCTTTCAGTTAAGGGAAAAGTTGGCATACACCTTGATGGTGGAAAAAAACAAGATGCATTGTATGTTCCTAACATCACTACAAATTTGATTTATGTATATCCAATTTGTCATTTTGGTCAAGGAAAAATAATGAATTTTACACCACAAGGGGAAAAATTACAAACCTTGTTGGATCCTCAGTCACTTGTTACTCAAGGTATTTTTTATCATGGTTCTAGACTATATCACTTTGAGGGATTTTTTGACACTTCCTCCATAGGGACAAGATTAGTTTCTCATGCAGATTCAAAGAGTAAGCTTTGACATGAGATATTTAGACATCTCAACTAGAGATATTTAAAGGAATTCAGAATTCATGGTATAGTTAATGGTCTTCTTACAGTTTCTGATGTAGGAGCATAGGCTTAGGACCATCCAAGTGACTTGTAGAGGTGAAAAATAGTACAATTGCATTCTTGTAAGGAGTTCCAGGGGTTAGTAACTTCATTGGATTTTTCCAAGTATGGTTTTTCATTTTCCCTCCAAAATAGGTTATTTGAAAATTTGAGTTTTGTAAAGGCCTTTGAAGGCCTCAATCATGTCTTGAAAGGTGACTGTACGCCGGAAAAGCGACAGGCGAGCGTGAGAATCTACAAGTGACTCTTCCGTGTACCCGACCTCTCGAGGTCGTGCCGAGACAGCCAGTGGGGGTAGAATATGCGTTGGATTCAGACAAACTAGTTAGGCAGTCTAATGTCTTCGACACGCACTAGTGGAATTTGTGAATCTAAGGCGAAGAAGGCCCTTCTAACTTGGATTGGTGTGATAGATCGATCAGCAAGGATGACTGCTCGAAGGCTCCAATCAATATCGAGCTTTGGCGTGATTCGATCTATGGGTTGCGGAATACGTGGAAAATGACCTGGGATAGTTTCGTGTATGTCTTCTGATAAGGTCATATAGTGGATGGTGAATATAATTGACTCTATGGGCGATTCTCTGGCCTGGTTCAGAATTCCCTAGCTTCGTTAGCTGCTATATCTAGTAAGGACAGTTGTTTGATGACGATAGGTGGAAGTGGAGTGGATTGAAATACTAGCGTGCGTAGGCTAGTGTCTATATCTAATTGACTTGTGGATTCGTTGGGCTGTGGGATCTGTGGATCACAACCATAGACTCTTGGTTGTTGTGGTCCTGTTATGGTCATACGCGAGATCAAGTTCTAATCCCTAGTATCCAGTAATCGTATGCTTTCTCAGCTTCTATATTTAGAACCAACAGTTGTGCAATCTTCTCAGAATACCTCACAGGCATTCTCGCAACCTGGATTCTTAAGCTGGTATCTATATCTACGAGGGTGTCTCCAGCATCTGGCTGTGGAACTAAAGGATCGCACCCGAATGTTTGTTCTCTTTCAAACCCTTCTACAGTCATGTGGATGATTTTCTATGGTAATCTGTAGTTTGGCTGACTTGACCAAAATGCATGTGCCTGGTCGTCTTCTATGTTTAACCCTCTTAACTGAGAACTGATCAGTTGTAAATCTGTGGTTGTTCGGAATACTTGTATTCTGAGATTTTGGTCTATGTCAACTATTGCTGTGACGAGGTTCGGTTGAGGCACGATTGGCTCAAATATATATTCCCTGGGCTCCTGAGGTCCCGTGATTGTCATACGAAACAAAATACAAATCTAACTGCATGAAATAAATCTAACATATATAACTTTTATTCTTCTAAGAAATCTTCTAACGATTTTAAGGAAAACAAACTATTTTAAGCGTATCTAGAAATAATAATTAAATAACAATTTAAAACAGACAAGATAACCGAGTGTAGTTATTTTCCTGTGCGATTTGTAGAATTATTCTAAATAAATAAAATAGCTCGTTTAATCTATCTGCAAGATTCTTGATCCTACCTCAAAAGTGAGGAGTGAATCATAGTTTCTCAGAAACTATCAATCCTCACAACTTCCCTGGCAATATCGAGAATAGAATTTACTGAAATGAAGCAATTTATCTACTCTATTTGATATGACTCTAACTAGAACTTTGAAAGTTTAAACCTGGATTCCGCAGAACAGTGGCGAATCCGATAGTGTGTGTGATCTCGTCCCCTCAGTATGATCTCCTCGTTCTTTCGTGTTCACGTGGATCCAAAAAAGCATGTAATGCTAGCATTGATAGGAGTAGATTTTGGGACAAGGTCAACTCAGAATGCAGACCGGAAATGCGAGTAGGAGAGGGATAGCGCAAGAGTACAGAGCTTGGCTTATGCGATTCCTAGCGGGATTTTACTACGAGTCATGCAACATGAAGTGACCAGAACCTGTAACTATCCTATACGAAGAGCAAAACCTGCAACTTTAATGGCTTCCTAAGCTATTATGTTCCAATGGATTGGATAAAATAAAGACGCTGCTTGCACAAGTTGGATATGTGGCTTACCAACAGCTGAATAAAGCTAACCAGGCATGTAATGAATTGAACTAAGAACTCCAAGACACGATGAAAGAAAATCTACAGCAAAGAGAAATTCAGAGGCAAGCTTCTAACTAGATTTGGATGAAATAACAACACTGCCTGCACAAGATGGGTCTGTGGCTTACCAACAGCTTAGCAATTTAACAAAAGATGCAAGTGAATTCAAGGTATGGCTTCTAAACAAGCTAACTAATTAAAACACTAAAATGAGGGAATGAGAGCAAAGATCAAACTTCAAAATCTAGCCAAGCTTCAGACCAAAAACTCCAGACCATTTACATGTGCACAAACCATGCATTTATAGGAATTCAAACACCCAAGAACCAAAACCAAATTGGACTCCTAAACAATAAACAAGGAAAAACACTATTCCAGGGAACCAAAAACATAAATGCATGCTCAAGTTGGCAAGGAAAAGCTGGTGAATCGTGATATTTCATGCAAGTCACGTCAAAGAACGTTCTGGAAAATGCACACAGGACCGCCGCTCTGAGAAGGGCGGTGGTTACAGGACCGCCGCCCTGATCAAGGCGGCGGTCACGAGACCGCCGCCCTGTAGGGCGGCGGTTTCGTCACTGAAGATCAAAAGGGCCAAGGAAAGAAGAAAAAGGGGGAAAACAAAAGGCGTGGGGGCTAAGCGGGGCATGCGGGATGTTAACGCACACTCCGAGGACTTTTCTGGATCCCGAACACCTTGCGAGGAGACCTGTATCATCATCGGGGCACTTGTTACACTGTTCTGGCAATACAGTACCTTACAATTTTGGGTACGTACATATTGCCCCTTCGGAGAAGCGTTTTAGCCATGAAGAGGCATAAAACGGTGAGTCCGAGTATGGCAGTCCCAAAATGGGGAGTTAGAAGCTATACCTTACTCGTCCGTGTGTTGAAATGACGCCATCGAAATTCCCGCTACCTGCAAAATGAAAAGAGAACTCAAGTGCAGATAGATACAATAACTTGGAAAATAAACGCTAAAACAATAGGGAATGAGGACGTACCATTCGTGCGGGGATAGAAACTTACCTCCATTAGCGCTCCAAACTTGTGAAAAAGTCATTTTAAAACGAAACAGAACGATATATATATATGAAAGTGGGCCCATTTTCCTATTCATTTGCGCAAGTTGATTTGATTGATTTTGAGCTCTGGGACCCACGGTGACAGTTTCTCACGCGAGTAGAGTTGAAACGTTTACAGCAAGATCGTGATCATGCGTCCACGTGCGGAACACCACCCCGCTAGATCACAGGTTGGTTTTCTTCAATTTTGTGTTTTTTTCCCCCTTTAAATTTGAAATGTTAAATTCCTCATAATGGGGGGGTTATTTTTGAAAATGTTAGGTTCAAAAGGTCCACCTAGGGGGGGCGCCTATTGGGTAGGCGCAACCGATGGATTTATTTGAAGTCGAGGCTTCATGGTCATTGTTTCCCATCACTGCACCTTTGTTTGTTTCGGTTGGATTCAGCCTATTGCTGTCATGATTTGGGAGTGGATCATTAAAGATCTTGAGGGGATCATTCTGAGGAGAAACTGCCACCTGCGAGAGTATTTGGTGATGATGAGACGGGATCTGCCAAGAACAGGTCTGTGAAGAACTGTCTTTGTTCTTCCGGCAAACGTTGCATAAATTTATTGTAGTCACGGCATGTTCTAGTGTCGTGACCATGAAATGTTATGGAAACCATAATAAGAATTGGGGTTATAATTCCCCGTTTTGTTGATTTGGTGTGTATTTTGGCCTAGAATTCTGATCAAACTGTTGCCTATTAGGACCAAAGTTTTGGAATTGTTATTTTTGGTTTTGACTTTGGTTTTGGTAACCAAATGAGTTTTGGCTTGGCCCTTGTATGGGATTTCGCCGTTGTTGTTGTTGTTGTTGTGGATGGTTAAAATCCACTGTATTGACCGTTGGGGTAAAGTTGTTGTTTCGCTGGTTGTTTGTTTGTGACGGAGTATTAACAACATTTACCCTATTGGGCTGGTCGGTTACCCCATGCGTTGTTACCCCCACAATTTTTGTTAAGGATTTTGGGTCCTTGATTGACATTTGTGGTAGTTGTAGTGTTTTGAGTGGAGGTGATTAACCTCCCGTTTGTTCCATATGTCTTACGACCACTATCTATCGCTGCTTGATCTATTCGCAGAGCGCTCTCAAGTACTTCATCGTAAGTTCTTAGTGGGAACTTCTGGACTTCTTCCTTCACTTCTCTACTGAGAGAATGAAGGAATAAATCACATAGTTCCATTTGATCCATGTTTGGAGCACTTGCTGAAGAGTAAAGAACTGTACGCCACCTCTGGATGAAATGGGTGACAGATTCATTGTGTTTCTTGTTTGATGTGCAAGAATTCCCTGATTCCTGTTCTTAGCAGTTTGTTCATGTCGAAGGCTTTGATGAACTCTGACACGAGTTATTTAAATGAATGTATGGAAGCCTCAGGTATTCTATAATACTAATCGAGAGCAATGCCCTCCAGTGTTTTGGGGAATATTTTAGCAACAACCCCCATCCCAAGGGAGTAATTCTCATATGGTTGTAGCGTAAGATTTGATATGCACGTTTGGATCTCCCTCACCCTTTAACTTAGGCAAATCAGGGAGAGGTCTTGGAAGCTTGACACTTCGTATGGTGAAATCTAAGGGTTCCTTTAGGTATTCTGAATAAGTTCCTATCGCATAGCTTTCGACCATTGATGGTGTTTGCTGAGGGAGTGGTGGTGGGATAGGTTGTTGATACGATGCAGCGTACGTGTTGGCAAGGGCATAGGGAGGGTCCCTTCATTTGAGCAAACATGCCGGGAGAGGAGAACATATCTCCTTGTGGGGATTTGGAGTACATGTTTAAATAGGACGGGGTATTGTCAACGAACGGACTGTTCGACACTAGACCGGGAGGAATAGTGTTAGAGATGATAGGCCTTGTTCGCGTTTGTTGTGGATATTGAGGAGGCATGCCTAACGTGCCTACTCCCGTAAGGAGATCTACCTGGCCAGAGTGGTATGGAGGATTGGAACTTCCTGTTTGTGTATGAACGGAGAATTGTGACTTGCTTGAGCCAGTTCTAACCCTCTCACTCTTTCTACTAACGTTGAAATGACTTCATTTGGTGAAGTCACGGTACTTTGCCTGAACGGCGTTTTGTTGTATACCTTGGTTTTGTAAAGGTACGTGATATCCTGACATAAACTGATCGCTATCTTGCCAAGTTTCTCCAAGAATACTTCCTGTATGCAGTGGCATAGAGGTATTTTCTTGAAAAGAGATTTCAGGTTGTATCTGTAAACCTCCTATAGGTGGGTACATTCCCCGGGAGTGTTGTTCACTCCTAGGGATAACGTGTTGGCTGTCCATCATCTAAGACCAGGTATGGATCTGATTGCCTACTAACTTGTGGGTCTGAGTAGCATTTGAGGAGACGAACCAGATTCTCCAGTAAATGTCATATTGTTTGAACTTGAAGGCTCTGTTTGTTGGGTTCGAGGGGGTTGATCTAACTCCTCAGTTTGAAAAGATGAACTATATCTGATTCTTGGGGTTTGTGTTGACAACTGATTAGTTGAATAGTTGTCACCCCATACTGAGAGTGAGGGTGATGATTACCTATTCTGTTGGGTGTAGTATGCCTCAAGACCAAAGAGGGGTCTACCATATGCATCGAATCCCGACATATTCAGGGGGTATATGAATACCCGTAGAATAATGGGAAGGAGTGAAGGTGGATGAGAGAAGATTTGAAACTTCTCAAAGAGAAGGTGAAACAATTGTTTGTTTCATGTCGGGTTCACCAATTTTGTACACCAGAAAAGTGACAGGTGAGCGTGAGAATCTACAAGTGACTCTTCCACGTACCCGACCCTCCCGAGGTCATGCCGAGACAGCCGGTGGTGGGGGTAGAATATGTAGACAAACTAGTTAGGTAGTCTAATGTCTTCGACACGCACTATCGGAATTTTTGAATCTAAGGCGAAGAAGGCCCTCCTAACTTGGACTGGTGTGATAGATCAATCAGCAAGGATGACTACTCGAAGGCTCCAATCGATATCGAGCTCTGGCGTGATTCGATCTATGGGCTATGGAATACGTGGAAAATGACCTGGGATTGTTTCGTGTATATCTCCTGATAAGGTCATATAGTGGATGATGAATACAATTGACTCTACGGATGATTTTCTGGCCTAGTCTAGAATTCCCTAGCTTCGTTAGCCACGATATCTAGCAAGGACAGTTGTTCGATGATGATAGGTGGAAGTGGAGTGGACTGAAATACTAGTGTGCGTAGGCCAGTGTCTATATCTAACTGACTTGTGGATTCATTGGGCTATGGGATCTATGGATCACAACCATAGACTCTTGGTTGTTGCGGTCCTGTTATGGTCATACGCGAGATCAAGTTCTAATCCCTAGTATCCAGTAATCGTATGCTTTCTCAGCTTCTATGTTTAGAACCAATAGTTGTGCAATCTTCTCAGAAAACCTTACAGGCATTCTCGCAACCTGGATTCTTAAGCTGGGTATCTATATCTACGAGGGTGTCTCCAGCGTCTGGCTGTAGAACTAGAGGATCGCACCACCCAAATGTTTATTCTCTTTCGAGCCCTTCTACAGTCATGTGGATGTTTTCTAGGGTAATCTGTAGTTTGGCTGACTTGACCAAAATGCATGTGCTTGGTCATCTTCTATGTTTAATCCTCTTAACTGAGAACTGATCAGTTGTAAATCTATGGTTGTTCGGAACACTTGTATCCTGAGATTTTGGTCTATGTCAACTATCGCTGTGACAAGGTTTGGTTGTGGCACGATTGGCTCAAATATATATTCTCTGGGCTCTTGAGGTCCCGTGATTGTCATACGAAACAAAATGCAATCTTACTATAATGAAACAAATTCTAACTACATGAAATAAATCTAACTGCATATAACTTTTATTCTTCTAAGAAATATTCTAATAATTTTAAGGAAAGCAAACTATTTTAAACGTATCTAGAAATAATAACTAAACAATAATTTGAAACAGACAAGATAACCGAGTGTAGTTATCTGCCTGTGCGATTTTGTAGAATTACTCTAAATAAAACAGTTTGTCTAATCTACCAGCAAGATTCTCGATCCTACCTCATAAGTGAGGAGTGAATCATAGTTTCTCAAAAACTATCAATCTCCACAGCTTCCCTGGTAATGTCGAGAATAGAATGAAATGAAATAAAGTGATTAACTACTCTATTTGATATGAATCTGACTAGAACTTTGAAATTTAAAACCTGGACTCCGTAGAACAGTGGTGAATCCAATGGTGTATGTGATCTCGTCCCCTCAGTATGATCTCCTCGTTCTTTTGTGTTCACGTGGATCCAGGAAAGCGTGTAATGCTAGCTCCGATAGGAGTAGATTTTGGGATAAGGACAGATCAGAATGCAGACCGAGAATGCGAGTAGGAGAGGGATAGCGCAAGAGTACAGAGCTTGGCTTATGTGATTCCTAGCGGGATTTTACTGCGAGTCATGCAACATGAAGCGACCAGAACCTGTAACTATCCTATACGAAGAGCAAAACCTGCAACTTTAATGGCTTCCCAAGCTATTCTGTTCCAAAATAAAGACACTGCTCGCACAAGTTGGATATGGAGCTTACCAACAGCTGAATAAAGCTAAACAGACATACAATGAATCAAACTAGGAACTCCGAGACATAACGAAAGTAAATCTACAACAAAGAGAAATTCAGAGGCAAACTTCTAACTGGATTGGATGAAGCAACAACACTGCCTGCACAAGATGGGTCTGTGGCTTACTAACAGCTGGACAATACTAACCAAGTATGAAATGAACTATGCTATTAATCCTAAGTAAGCTAACAGACCAAAACACTAAAAATCAGAAGACTCTAACAAGGAAATGGTGGCCAAAAACTCCAGACCAAATTCTTCACCATTTGCATGTGCACAAACCATGTATTTATAGGAATTCAAACACTCCAAAAACCAAAATCAAATTGAACTCCTAAACAATAAACAAAGGAAAAAACACTGTTCCAGGGGATCAAAAACATAAATGCATGCTCAAGTTGGTAAGGAAAAGCTGGTGAATCGTGATATTTCACGTGAGTCGCGTCAAAAGAGCATTCTGGAAAACGCGCACAGGATTCTTCAACAAGTTCAATAATTCCCCTTCCCTTCTTCCCTTCTCTCCCTTTCTTCTAATTTTTCATTGTACGTAATCATGATATTTTTTTCCTATTCACTTAAGTGAGAATATTTGTAATTTTTAAAAGTATTTTCTCAAAATTATAAGAGAGATACTAAATTTGTCTCTTCTAGGGGAAATTGAAAGGTCAAAAGTGGAATAGGAACATAAAGATTCATGTAGGGGAGATGAAAGGTCAATTCACAAGGCTATAAATTGGGATGGTTTCTCCATTCCCATGGATCCTAAAAATCCTAAATTTTATTTCTTGGTAGAAATAATGAATTATTGTAGATTGATTTATTTTTTTGTATTCATCACCACATAAGAAATGAAAGCTACATTACTCCTTTTACTTTTCCTCAAGTTTCATCTATTCTCCATTTTGTACAACTTTGCAAATATATCAGTAAAGAAAGGAGTTTCAAGATTGTTTGGATGAGTGAATAAGTGAAATTTTATGTTTTATGGTTTCATCTTGTCTTGATATGACTAGCAAGGTTGTTATTCTCTCCAATTTTATGTGTTAATATTTCTGGTTTATCCTTTCAAGAATATGAATTTTCCTACTTGTAGTATTAATCCTTCTCCCCAATTTCCAACTCCCACTTTCCCACATTCCTAGTAAATTCCCCCCCTTTTAAAAATTGTAAGAATTTACCATAGGTGCAATTGATTATGCTTGTTAGATCCTTGACCTCATGGCTAACCATATAATTTTGCTTTCATTTACACATAATAATGGGATCTACACCATTCAATGTAGATGGAGCTAGTCTAGTGAGAATTGAGGGAAACACCTAATTTTCCATACGACCAATTATTTCACCAATAAGTCTTCAACGATCATAAAAATGAGTCTTCAAACGATCATAAAAATGATGTTTTCAACTACGGGGCCCACTTTTTATTCTTAAGGGGCACCCAAACACTATGAAATTACAAGTAGCTCATCATGCTAGAAATCAAGTTGGTTGAGAGAGTGAAATGACAAGTTGGGTTGAGTTGATGTCCAAGTTGTGGCCAAGCCTGTGATCAAGTTGGGTGAAGTGGTATGACTAAATTCACAATCTAGCTCAAGGAACCAAATTTCCAAGGGAGTGAGATATATGTAAATATCGTGGGGTGAGCCAACTCACTAAACCACTATCCATATCCAATGAAGGTCCCAAGTAAAAGGGAAGATTCATATGTCCAAAGCCATAATAACCTCAACACTCATGGGCTACATTAAGCCCTTCGCAAACCACCTTCCCACTAAGTGTGGGACTAAACCCATAGACTAAGATATGGTAGGGGAATGAGTGGATGAGATGAGTAAGACAAATGGTGTGTAAGAAAAATAGATGATGAAAACTTGGTAGGTATCCTGATAGCTAGGAATGTAGATGAGTAAGACAAATGGTGTGTAAGAAAAATAGATGATGAAAACTTGGTAGGTATCCTGATAGCTAGGAAGGTAGATTGAAACTCACGATAGATAGTATGGTGGATGTTATGGGGAGTTAAGGAAATAGATTTTTTGAGTGTGTAATGCATC
The DNA here is from genome assembly GCA_019776745.2 of Taxus chinensis. Taxonomy (NCBI): domain Eukaryota; kingdom Viridiplantae; phylum Streptophyta; class Pinopsida; order Cupressales; family Taxaceae; genus Taxus; species Taxus chinensis. The sequence continues at coordinate 11,314,753 of CM034156.1, forward strand.
GGGAATGAGATCACGATAGAACAAGAAGACAGATAAAAAGGTGGGTGGGAGGATCAAACCTTACACCTACCTACCAAGACCAAAATCGATTCTTAACCAGCTCATGAAACAAGTTGGATATATTTAAAACCAAAGGATATGGATTATATCTTATATGGTTGGGCCGAAATGGGGTGTAAAAAGGCCTCAAGCCCCTATTTATAATTATTCAAGTATGAGTTTGAAGCTTGGAATATTAGAAAGATTATAAGCCTTATTCTAAGACATTATTATAGTTCTTTTTAACTCATTCCCGTTATTTAATTAATTTTTAAAGCCTTAGTAAGCCTAAGGCTGGTATTTATTACCCAAAGTTAGGGAATGGAGTAAAGGGGTTTTAAATTGTAGTGGAGGATCATTATATTAATTTTTAAAGCCTTAGTAAGCCTAAGGCTGGTATTTATTACCCAAAGTTAGGGAATGGAGTAAAGGGGTTTTAAATTGTAGTGGAGGATCATTATACAGGACAACTAGAGCTTCGATTCTCTAATATTTTCTTGGAATTTAAAGAGTCGAGTATTGTAATAATATCTCTATTAGAGGAGTTATCACTACTTGGAGGCCGTGGAGGAGGATTTTTTTATGGAGCCAACGAATAACACCAATTATATGTAGAGGTTATTGGAGGTTGTGTAAGAGAGGATAAGCCAACAGGAAGGTGTGATTGATGAGGCTGTGTTAGAACATTGTGCAAGCCTTCCAAGACTACTTTGGGTCTTTATAGGACCGATTGACATTTGAGTTCATGAAGGATTTTTTTTTATTAGAGGTAAAAAAAGGGTTGAGGGGGACCCTAACCCATACAAAATATGAATATCCAACATAAAATAGAGGCCAATGGTAGACACATTGAAGCCCCTCAAGACCAGAAACAAAAACTACATGCTACTGATCATAATATCCATACTTACAGACCAACTATACCAAAATAATAAACCTCAAGACCAGAAACAAAACTACATGCTACTGATCATAATATCCATACTTACAGACCAACTATACCAAAATAATAACAAGATCTAGAGAAATTAAAAAAAACAAAAAGAGGTCCTTGCCACTAAAAATAGAAATAGCCATTCATTTATTTTATCAAATGTCCCACCATAAGCATGCAACCATTCCATTCATTGACCAAGTTGGAAATGGTGGAATTCAAATACTGATAATCAAGCTCAACAATCTCCACTTTAGGCTATTTCCATGGAGGGTATCATCCCTACCAATAGTTTAACATGGTGAACGGTGCTCTTAACATTGAGAATGTGTACATACTTAATCTACAAAATGATCTCCTTCATCTTTGACATTTCTTGCTCCATAGAAAGACATCTCTCATTAGCATTCTTTAATTGGTCATTGAGGACTAATGGTCATGATTTTTTCAACCTTACCCCAAATATCCCTCAAATCAATGGAAACCATGCTAGTTTTTTGTATTTTGATATTTGTATCTGTACGCCGGAAAAGCGACAGGCGAGCGTGAGAATCTACAAGTGACTCTTCCGCGTACCCGACCTCCCGAGGTCGTGCCGAGACAGCCAGTGGTGGGGGGTAGAATATGCATTGGATTCAGAAAAACTAGTTAGGCAGTCTAATGTCTTCAACACGCACTATCGGAATTTGTGAATCTAAGGCGAAGAAGGCCCTCCTAACTTGGAATGGTGTGATAGATCGATCAGCAAGGATGACTGCTCGAAGGATCCAATCAATATCGAGCTCTCGCGTGATTCGATCTATGGGCTGCGGAATACGTGGAAAATGACCTGGGATTGTTTCGTGTATATCTCCTGATAAGGTCATATAGTGGATGATGAATACAATTGACTCTACGGATGATTCTTCTGGCCTAGTCCCAAAATTCCCTAGCTTCGTTAGCCGCGATATCTAGCAAGGATAGTTGTTCGATGATGATAGGTGGAAGTGGAGTGGATTGAAATACTAGTGTGCGTAGGCCTGAGTGTCTATATCTAACTGACTTGTTGATTCGTTGGGCTGTGGGATCTGTGGATCATAACCATAGACTCTTGGTTGTTTCTGTCTTGTTATGGTCATACGCGAGATCAAGTTCTAATCCCTGGTATCCAGTAATCATATGCTTTCTCAGCTTCTATGTTTAGAACCAATAGTTGTGCAATCTTCTCAGAATACCTTACAGGCGTTCTCGCAACCTGGATTCTTAAGCTGGTATATATATCTACGAGGGTGTCTCTAGTGTCTGGCTGTGGAACTAGAGGATCGCACCCAAATGTTTATTCTCTTTCGAGCCCTTCTACAGTCATGTGGATGTTTTCTAGGGTAATCTGTAGTTTGGCTGACTTGACCAAAACGCATGTGCTTGGTCGTCTTCTATGTTTAATCCTCTTAACTGAGAACTGATCAGTTGTAAATCTGTGGTTGTTTGGAATACTTGTATCCTGAGATTTTGGTCTATGTCAACTATCACTGTGACGAGGTTTGGTTGTGGCACGATTGGCTCAAATATATACTCTCTGGGCTCTTGAGGTCCCGTGATTGTCATACGAAACAAAATGCAATCTAACTATAATGAAACAAATTCTAACTACATGAAATAAATCTAACTGCATATAACTTTTATTCTTCTAAGAAATATTCTAATAATTTTAAGGAAAGCAAACTATTTTAAACGTATCTAGAAATAATAACTAAACAATAATTTGAAACAGACAAGATAACCGAGTGTAGTTATCTGCCTATGCGATTTTGTAGAATTACTCTAAATAAAATAGTTTGTCTAATCTACCGGCAAGATTCTCGATCCTACCTCAGAAGTGAGGAGTGAATCATAGTTTCTCAGAAACTATCAATCCCCACAGCTTCCCTGGCAATGTCAAAGAATAGAATGAAATGAAATAAAGGGATTAACTACTCTATTTGATATGAATCTGACTAGAACTTTGAAATTTAAAACCTAGACTTCGTAGAACAGTGGTGAATCCGATGGTGTATGTGATCTCGTCCCCTCAGTATGATCTCCTCGTTCTTTTGTGTTCACGTGGATCCAGGAAAGCGTGTAATGCTAGCGCCGATAGGAGTAGATTTTGGGATAAGGACAGCTCAGAATGCAGACCGAGAAATGCGAGTAGGAGAGGGATAGCGCAAGAGTACAGAGCTTGGCTTATGTGATTCCTAGCGGGATTTTACTACGAGTCATGCAACATGAAGCGACCAGAACCTGTAACTATCCTATACGAAGAGCAAAAACCTATAACTTTAATGGCTTCCCAAGCTATTCTGTTCCAAAATAAAGACACTACTCGCACAAGGTGGATATGTGGCTTACCAACAGCTGAATAAAGCTAAACAGACATACAATGAATTAAACTAGGAAATCTGAGACATAACGAAAGTAAATCTACAGCAAAGAGAAATTCAGAGGCAAACTTCTAACTGGATTTGGATGAAGCAACAGCACTGCATGCACAAGATGGGTCTGTGGCTTACTAACAGCTGGACAATACTAACCAAGTATGAAATGAACTATGATATCAATCCTAAGTAAGCTAACAGACCAAAACACTGAAAATCAGAAGACTCTAACAAGGAAATGGTGGCCAAAAAATCTTTAGACCAAATTCTTCACCATTTGCATGTGCACAAACCATGTATTTATAGGAATTAAAACACTCAAAAAACCAAAATCAAATTGAACTCCTAAACAATAAACAAAGGAAAAACACTGTTCCAGGGGACCAAAAAACATAAATGCATGCTCAAGTCAGCAAGGAAAAGCTGGTGAATCGTGATATTTCACGTGAGTCACGTCAAAAGAGCATTCTAGAAAACGCGCATAGGACCACCACTCTGAGCAGGGTAGCGGTTACAGGACCGCCGCCCTGATCAGGGTGGCAGTCACGAGACCACTGCCCTTCAGGGTGGTGGTTTCGTCACTGAAGGTCAAGAGGCTAAGGAAAGAGGGAAAAAGGGGGAAAATAAAGGGCGCGGGGGCTAAGCAGGGCATGCGGGATGTTAACGCATACTCTGAGGACTTTTTTGGATCCCGAACACCTTGCGAGGAGACTTGTATCATCATTGGGGCACTTGTTACACTGTTCTGGCAGTACAGTACCTTACAATTTTGGGTACTTACAGTGACCAAAGGATGGAAATGGTTTTTAAGGTCTCATGGGATATGTGTATAATCCTTCACAATCTGAACCCACCTTGAGGAGTAGTCAAAGGGTGATTAAGGATGATAAAAAGGTAAAATAGAGTTAATTTGACTAGGACAAGTGGTAAAATACTTAAATAAGGCCATGTAGGCCATATCTTCAGTGCAAATATTTTTTTAGGTGATCTATTGAGAAATTTAAGGGTGATGTATATCACATACTTGTTTTATTTGATGATTGATTCTTTATAGGGATGTTGGAGAGCATCTAGGAACTCATATAAGATTTCTCAAAATAGGAATACCTAGTCTTAAGATAGATATTCAAGCTCAAGAACCTCAGTGGTGTGTGTTCAAGGTAATAAAATATGTATGCAGTTTCAATAATATGGATATCACTTTGTTTTGCATGGATTTGATGTGTAATTGCATATTCAGAGGATTGTGCATGAGATCTATGATAAGACAATAATAATGAAATGCTATAATCAAGGAAAATGAACTAAATATTCTACTGTCACTTCAAAAATCTGGAGAGGGTCATCACAAAAAATAAAATAAATTATTTTAGTTCTTGATATGGAGTTTGGAGATTTATATAGCTAAAACTTTAACCTTGGGCCTCAACCAGGGCAGGTCATAATTTATCTTGTAATCAACCAAATTAGCTTAAACTTGTACAAAATATCTTCCTGAGCCAGACTAAGAAGTATACAAAATTTTAGGAGAAATTGTATAGTGTGGATGGAGATCTCTTTGAAAGAAAATTCAAAAGGTAGAGGAGTACACATAGTGACAACCAAGGGAGAAATTTTGATGTTAAAAAGGTAATTTTTGATATACAAGTCTTAAAAATTGTTTGACTAATGCATTGAAGCATTCTTAAGCTATTCATGATATCTAAGGGTTTGAGAAATGCACTTTGGGTTCAATTGGCCTAAGAAACAAAAAATTCAGTCCTAGCCAAGCTTAGGAAGAACAAACAGATTGGGTTTTCTCTAACCTTTATCAATTAGGAACGTAAAATACAGGCTATAGAGGGTTTAGAGATCTAAAACAGTTGCTAGAATTAGACATCAATGTTGTAGCTCCTCGCCTAAGTGGAGAACCATAAATAAAAGAGTTAAATCATATATATATATATATATATATAAAAGACCTAAAACAACATTGTAAGACCTTATCATTTCATATTGTTTGTCCAAGAAATCTATGAAGGGTTCATGTATGTTTTAAGGCTCAGATCAGGGTGTTTGTACCAATTATTGACATCGCATGATCATTGTCTTATTTATGGCTAGTGAAAAGGAACAAAATAAGGCCTACACAAGCTACTAGAATTCAAGAACATTGACAAATGAGCAAGGATGAACTAGGTGATACAGTCCTACTCAAGAGAGAGTGATATAGTAAATAGGAGATATACTGGAAGGAGTCATTTATTCTAGTAAATCTTTTTTTCCTTCAAACATGGAATGGTAGTTGTTTAAGTTCAGTTCAAACTAATGATAGTTATTGGGATCTTAGGTAATTTGGCTAAGGTAAGAACATACTGAGTCAAGGTCTTATGACCAAAAGGAGGTAGTAGAGAGGGGATCTAAGTCATTTACTTGTTGATAGACATATATATGATATTGCATTGTGTGATAATATGAAGAAGGATTATGCATTCAAGTATCAAATTAGTGATATAGGTTGAATTGAGCTAAGATGATATCAATTTGTGGTATCATAGATGAGATTCTGATAGTGTGGATGTGTATGATTACAGATAAGTATACAAGTTTGTGCATTCATGTAACAATAAAGACAAGAAGGTATTACAAAGGATTGGTGGTCCTAAAATCCATTGAAGGCTTGAAAGAAGGTTGAAGAAGGTGACTACAGTTGATAGAAAAAATGGTGCAGGTGAGAGGAGAAGGAGGTCAGTCCTTGGGAGACAAGTTAGATGAGGTAATGAGAAAGCCGTTTTAGAGGTTGGAAGATATATAAATTTTCCAAAGGAGTATGATGGAGGAGATAGAAATTCTAAAGGAAAAAATACTCGTGGAGGAAACTATGATCAGCTCTGTAGAGGTACAAATCCATCCATCCAAGGATATGTAATTAGTCACTAAAGGTATATCTCCCCAATATACTTATTTAAGAGGAAAATGTTATAAATGTCAAAAATATGCAGGCCACAGAGCTCAATAGTTCTTGGAAATGGATACTAGAGTACCTTTTATGATAGGAAAAGGGGAAATGACTAGTGGACATGAGTGCAAGGAAGGTAAATATCTTATGATGAGAAGAATGATGCCCAAAAAAATAAGGTAATGGATATTATCATTCAAAGAAGGAATTTTTTTTAAACAAGATGTAAAGCTCAAGGAAAGTGTTGTAATTTAATTATTGACAGTGGGAGTACTGAAAATTTGGTATCCACGGAGATGGTAGAGAAGTTGAAACTAAAGAAATTTCCTCATCCCAAACCATATAAGATATCTTGGGTGCAGTAGGGGCATCAATTGATGGTGAATGAATAATGTCAGGCTGAATTCAAAATAGGAAGCTATAAAGACCAGGTAATATGTGACATTGTACCTATGGATGTATGTCATGTCTTGTTAGGAAATCCTTAGCAATATGATAGGCAAACAATTCATAATGGGAAGAAGAATACATATTTATTTGTGAAGGATATAATTGAACACACCTTGGTACCTTTGAAGGGAGAACTCCAAGAAAATGGAAGTAGGAGTGTGATGATGGAAGTGAAGGAGTACTTGAACAATATAGCAGAATCGTGGAAAAACAATTCCATAGGGGCAGTTGAGTCTCAAGTTTTTTATCTAACAAATGATGCTGTATGCATATATAACAGTGAAGGAGGATGATCAGTCCAATGATAAAAAATAATAATGTAGGATGATGCTATTCTAGAAGAATAACTCATACAAGTTGTAAATGAAAATAAGAGACCTTTAATGGATGATGAAGTGATAGAGGCATTCTTAGCCTCTCTTGAAGAGGTAGAACATCAAGAGAATGCAGCAATTGAATTAGCTGGACAAGTTGATAGTCCCAAGTTTGATGAGAACAATCAATATTTAGATGAAGGCGTGTTGAAATGATAACAAAAGGTAATAGAATAAATGTTCACTCCTCAAGATGAAATGTAGAGAATGGAGTATGAAGAATAAGAAACCGCATTAATGGAACCAAAAGGAGCTCATGAAGATCAAGATTTTTAGTCTGACTATGTTTATGAGTGTGTACTTGTAGGCTTTGTAGGTGAGAAAGTATAAGGAGGTTCTAAAAAAGAAGAAGAGACAAGTAAGGAGCATGAATCTCATATTAAGAGTAAAGAACAATAGGAGAAAGGCATGAATAAAATTCAAATCAGAGATAAAGAAAAATACGAGAATGAAATTTTCTCAAGAGCTATCATGATAAACCTCAGTTCATAGAGTCCAGAAAGGAATAATGTAAATAAAGAGAGTCCATGATTCCTGATGATGCTTCAAGAAGGTGGAATGGAAAGTTTTAGAGAAGCCACAGTTCAAGAAAAATCAGTGTATTCAAAGAAAATATATGATTTTTGTGATGATAGTGGCAAAGAAAATTCAAGAAGTCAACTTATTTTAATTATTTGTAGATGTATAACAAGAGATAAAAAAGAATCATTAGTGGAGATGATGAGGAAATTATTTTAAGGTAAAGAGGTTGAAAATAACATGGGCAAGATATCAAAACTACAAACCATACTGAGAAGAAAATTTAGGAAAAAGGATGAAGAAAAGATGGAAATTTCAGAGGTAAGGTAGTATAGAATAGATATTAAACAAAAGGGAGGAGTAATGGTCATTCTAAGGACCATATGTCATCATGTGAAGGCTAGAAGATAAACGAGAAAGATAGAGCATGTAGATAGAGAAGAGAATGAGGGAAAGCAGGTACAAAGGAAGAAGACGAGAGTCCAAACACAAAGAGGATACAACCAAGAAGAAGAGACAAATGTAGTCTTACAAATCAAAGAGACAAAGAAACATGAAGTAGCACAACAAGGAGTACTTGTATACCTAGTGGAAGGTCTTAAGAACATGCAACCAACTGATTAAAAAGTTTGAAGATGGAAGAAAATGAGGAACAATGAAAGAAGCACATAAATAAAGATAAAGGAAACTAAAAACCAAAGAAAAGGATGGCAGTACAACTAAATACAGAGTTGATAACACGAAAGAGGAAAAGGATTAGAGATATAACAAGGATAATGGTGTTGAGAAAGAAAAAAGTGAGGCATGAACGTCAAGATTCCAAGTCAGGAATGTATGGAAATGGAGAAGAAAATAAAGTTACAGTCAAGATAACAATTTATATAACAATCCAAAGGTATGAAAATATACATGAAACAAATAAGAATATGAGAAGGAGACAAGCTAAACATAGGACAAGTACACAAGAACCAAATGAGACAAATTTACAGGCAAGAAGCCAAATATTGGCAATATCTATATCTGATCTAATTATAATTATAGATAAGAGGGATTTTTATAATGATCTAATAATACCTTGGAATGGTATGTCATATAAGAAAAATGAAAGAGGTATGACAAAACATTTTATTACATGGGGAATGACAATCCAATCAGATGAAAAAGGACAAGCTCAAGAAGAGAACATTATAAATATGAGAATTGAGTTGGTAAGAGAAATGTTGAGCATATAAATAATGGAAGAACATGTAATTCTCTTTTTGATGGATTTGGAATCTATTAATGTGCAGTACATTGTACAAATGGAGGATAATAGTCAATGTGAAGGATATATTAAATGGAAAGATATTGCAAAGCTTGAGGATATCCATATGAGCATGAAGGATGCAAATGTAGAGTTGAAGGTACTCAAAAGTATCATGGAATGTGAAGGAAATCAGGTCCAGGAAAGATATGCAAATGGATGAGGTGAGAAGTATGGAAAACCGATGTCTTCAATTAACATGGTTGCTTCATGTGCATGTTAGACTAAAGAAAGTTTGAAAATAATCAAAGGAAAATGTTGCTCATTTGAAAGGCCTGCTACAACAGACAAGTTTCTATATTTTAAAGAACATCATGGGATCCAGGGACGTATAAATGTTCGAAAGGAATAAGAGAAGGTGAAAAGATAGGTGGAAAATCCATGAATAGTAGCAACAAGAATGAGAAATTAAAAGACATAAACATTCATGAGCAGGAGCCCATGAAACATTTCAAGTCTGGCAATCTGATGCAGGAGCATAGGCTCAGGACCATCTAAGTGACTTCTAGAGGTGAAAAAGAGGACAATTGCATGCTTGCAAGGAGTTATAGGGGTCAAGAATTTCATTGGAGTTTTCCAAGTGAGGGTTTTTCATTTTCCCTCCAAAACAGACTATTTGAAAATTTGAATTTTTTAAAGGCCTTTGAAGGCCTCAATCATGTCTTGAAAGGTGATCAAAGGATGTAAATGGTTTTTAAGGACTCATGGGATATACATGTATCATCCTTCATAGTTTGAACCCACCTTGACGAGTAGTCAAAGGGTGACTGGGGATGATAGAAAGGTAAAATAGAGTCAATTTGACTTGGTCAAGTGGTAAAATAAGTAAATAAGGCCATGTAGGCCATATCTTCATTGTAAAGATTGTTTTAGGTGATCTATTGAGAAATTTTAGGGTGATGTATAACACATACTTGTTTTAGTTAATGGTTGAGTCTTTATAGAGATTTTGGAGAGCATCTAGGACCTCATATAGGAGTGCTCCAAATAGGAGAACCTAGTGTTAATATAGATATTCAAGCTCAAGAATATCAATGGTGTGTGTTCAAGGTAATAAAGATGTATGAAGTTTCAATAATATGGATATAGCTTTGTTTTGCATGAATTTGATGTGTATTTGCATATTCAGAGGATTGTGCATGAGTTATGTGATAGGACAGTAACAATTAAATCCTACAGTCAAGGAAAATGAACTAAATATCCCTATTTTCACTTTGAAAAGATATAGGGGGTCATCACAAAGAAAAGTAAATTTATTTTAGCTCTTGATATGCAGTTTGGAGATTTATATAGCTAAAACTTTAACCTCGGGCCTGAACCAGGGTAGGTCGTAATTTCTCTTCTAACTAGCCCAATTAGCTCAAACTTGTATGAAATCTCTTCCCGAGCGAGACTAAGAAGTCTAATTTTTTTTAGGAGAAATGGTATATAGTGTGGATGGATATTTCCTTGAAATAAAATTCGAAAGGTAGAGGAGTACACACAGTGACAGCCAGGGCAAGAAATTTGATGTTGAAAAGGTAATTTTTGATATATCAAGTCTTAAAAATTGTTTAACTAATGCATTAAAGCATTCTTAAGCTATTCAGAGATCTAAGGGTTTGAGCAATGCACTTTGGGTTCAATTGGCCTAAGAAACACAAAATTTATTCCTAGCCAAGCTTAATAAGAACAAACATATTGGGTTTTCTCTATCCTTTATCAACTAGGAACATAAAATACAGGCTATGGAGGATTTAGAGCTCTAGAATAGTTGCTAGAATTAGACATAAAGGTTTTATTTCTATGCCTAAGTGAAGAACTATAAATAAAAGACTTGAATCATAGATCTATAAGACCTAAAACAACATTATCAAACCTTTTCCTTTCACATTGTTTTTCCAGTGAATCTAAGAAGGGTTCATGTATGCTTTAAGGCTCAGATCAGAGTGTTTGTACCAATTATTGACATTGGATGATTATTGTCTTATTGATGGCTAGTGAAAAGGAAAAAAATCAGGCCTACACAAGCTACTAGAAATCATGAACATTGACAAATGAACAAGGATGAACTAGGTGATACAGTCCTACTCAAGAGAGAGTGATATAGTGGAATGAATCATGTATGCTAGTAAATCTTGTTTTCCTCAAAACATGGAATAGTAGTTGTTTAAGTTCAGTTCAAAGTAATGATAATTATTAGGATCTTGGGTAATTTGGCTAAGGTAAGAACATACTGAGTCAAGGTCTTATGACCAAAAGGCAGTAGTAAAGAGGGTATCTAATTCATTTACTTGTTGATAACCATATAGATGATATTGCATTGTGTGATAATAGGAAGAAGGATCATGCATTCAAGTATCAAGTTAGTGATACAGGTTGAATTGAGCGAAGATGGCATCGGTTGATTTTCTTTGGGGCGTTTATGTTGGCTGTGCATTAGGGAAAAACACCAAGATCCATTCCCTAAGAATTTTCCAAGAGAGCTTCTTCACCACTTGAGCTTGTGCGCAATGACTTAATGGTTTTTCCTACCCCCTCTTTCAATGGAGCTAAGTATGCACTTACGTTTATTGATAATTTCTCAAGGTGTACTAGGTTTTATTTTCTCAAGTAAAAAATTGATGTTTTATCACACTTCAAAATCTTTAAGGCTTTGGTCAAGAAACAATATTCTAGTTGCATAAAGAACCTTTGCATTGATAATGGGGGAGTACTTCAACAAAGAGTTTTATAAGTTTTTAGCAACTCATGACATTATTCACCAACATTTTTTTCCTCATAATCCACAATATAATGGCTTAGTAGAATGGAAGAACTGAACTTTGAAGGAAATGGTTAACTACATGATGCATTTTAGAGATTTACATCCTATATAATGGACATAAGCAGTTGATTGTGCTAACTACATGTAGAATCATACACCACACAAAACACTTAAAAATGTGACTCCAGAGGAATCTTGTTCCAAAACTAAGCCCAATGTCTCATTTTTTCAAGTCTTTGGGAGCCATGCATGGGCCTTTGTGCCAAAGAAAACTAAGAAAGCATTAGATAAGAAGAGAAAATCCTTGATCTTTTTAGGGTATTGGGAGGACATGAGAGCTTATCAACTCTTAGATTCTGATATTCATGAGGTTGTTTTTCAAACACATGTTCAATTTAATGAGTGCTTCTCTCTTCATGATTCTTCATCTTCTTTTATGCCTAATTCTTATTTATCTCATCTTGAGGATCCCTTTTTTGAGGAGGTTTCTGAGGAGATTATAGATGCTGAAAAAGATAATATTCCCATTGATGTTGTCACTACACCTAAGTGGGATCATTATACAGTTTCTGAGGCAATACCTTTCATATAGGATCTTCCACCCACTAGGAATCACCATGCACATAATACAGGTTCTATACTTTTGTGTCAAATAGTTTATGAGGATCCACAATATTTTTCACAGGATCCTGGGATATTGGAGTGGGATGATGCAATGACAACTAAGTATTTTTCTTTGATGAAGAATAATACTTTGGATTTGGTTTCTCTTCCTTAAGGAAGAAGGATGGTTAGGTGTAAGTGGATATAGCAACAAAATATATAGCTGATGGATCCATTGAAGAGTATAAGGCTCATCTTGTTGCACTGGGTTTTTCACCAGTCAAATGTAGTGATTACTCCGAGACTTTTTCACCTGTTTCCAAGATGGATTCCGCACACCTTGTTCTTGTTATTGTTGCATCATAGGGGTGGCCATGTAGAAACTAAATCACGCACTTGGGTACATTTCTAGGTCCTACTCACATACTACTATTCATATGACTCCTAAATGAGAAAACTAGTAATTGACATCTATCTTTGGCCTCTTTTTTATTTTTTTGGGTTTCCTCTTTGGTCTTACACAACCCACAACATAGTTTGGTCTTTATTTCTTTATCTTTATTGACTCTAGATAGCACCGCTCAAGTTCCCTCGTCCCCTCTGGACACCCCCAACCTCTTTGTATCTTGCTCACCCCTTTCAGGCCTCTTTTATCTTTTGGGAATCTTGTTTTCTTATGGGTTTAATTTTTAGTTTTCAATTACGAAATTCAAACAAAGGAATCATACAAATACAAAGTTATGTGACCAAAATATAGGACCAAGCTCTAAGCATTTACTATCACCACCTAAGGTTTCATCCAAAACAATTATAAGAGCATCAAATTATCCATATAACATTCATTAAAGAGACAAAGGACTACATTTTTTGCGTACACTTCATAGGAGGGGAAGTTTATTTTGACATACAAACATCTATCTACATTGCTACATCTATTTATTTCTCATTATCAAGTGCATCTTGCACAAGATATTCCTAGGGAATCATTCTTACACACACATACATAATAAATGCATGGAGTCTAAAATCTATTGCAATGCTTAGTCGTAATTTCACTATGTTGTGTGACCACCAGGGTAAGTCCGAATCCCCACTTGCATCTTTTTATTTGTTAGAATTTGATGTGTTTTGGGGTTTTGGAGGAGATCATTTTTTTTTTCAGGTTACTAGAAAATTCTATGGACATAGTGCGACATATAGGTGATCAAAAGAGAAGGTTAGTGAAATTGGTGGGACACATGAAAAATCAGATTTTGACCCTCTGCACAGTCATAAGCACCTACAAAAGGTCTCTGACACCCATGTAACCTATTCTAACTTGTTCCGGAAGTTCCATAATTTTCTGGGTTCGGTCGAGACAATATTCCCTCCTTTTTCATCAGTGTTCTAACTCATCATACCTTGGGATCAAGTGTAAAATAAGATAAGTCTCTTAATCCCTCTCTTGCACTTAGAGTTTCAATTTCCATTTTCTTGTTTCTTGTGTAAAAAATTTATGCCTTACCATTTTATTTATCAGTTGTGACTTTGCAATATCTAGGGTTTAACAACATAAATCTAATTTTTGTTAAATCCTTTGGTGAACCCGTCTCATTCGACCACTCTTGGGTTCTCATTTCATCACTTCTTTCATTTTTTCCTAAGAATCTCTCATCATGGATATTTCCATTCATTATTTCTTGCTAGCCAATCCTGATTGTAGAGCTAAAACCATTTCTCTCTTGGCTAATACTTGCATTCCTTCTACTACTCATCTAGGTATAGTATATCAAACATTTGTAGATGAATTTTCTCAAAACCTAACTTTTTCACTTTATATAGCTTCTGATCTTTTGGTTTATGAAAATGATCCTCCCATAAATATACCGACTTGAATCCAAAACATGGGTATCAAGAAAACTATAACCTATAATGGATCTGAGCTCAATATTTGTACTCTATCACTCATTTGGGACATTGGTATTTTCTCCACCTTTGTTAAACCAACATCCATTTCTCTTAGTGTGTACGATTATTCTATGCATTCATGCATAAGAACTATCACCTTTCTAGTCACAGTTGGGCCAAAAATATCCCAATTGTATTTTTTGCTATCAATTTCCTGTTTCAATATAATTTCTTACTTGGTAGGCCATGGCTTCACGCTATAGAGGTAGTGCCTCCTACAAATCATCGGTGTGTTAAATTCTTACATGAAGGATTTAAATATACAGTCATCACTTATCGTGACTCATTCAAATATTGCTTCCTAGATCCAACCACTACATTACGTACTCCAACTTCTGCTAATTTTATACATCTCGTTGATGATCAACAATCCCTAGACTATTTTAACCAATTGCTTCTACTCGAAGGAACTATTTGTGCACTGGACATTGTCCCATTAACATCCTCATCACCCTCTCCTTCTACTAATTCTATAGTACTTTATCAAGGGTTTGTCTATATATTGGACTTCATTCCATCTTCATCACCATCTCATGAGTAACATGCAGTGGTGCTTTCTCCTTTCAAATGCACTCTTTTCATTAATAATGCTTATTGGCCACACATTCCATTCGATCCAACTTGCTCTGAATTTTTTTTCACATATGATGGCTTCACTCAACTTGGGTTGACACTCGATAATATCCTACCTCTGCCTCATTTGACTCATCTCTCTCATGGATATGTTGATATTAGCACTGCTTATGGTATTTTTGTTTTCCATTTATCAGTATTTGTTGCATTAAATTATCCCACATTTCCACTTATACTAGGGAAGTATTGGCTTGATTGCATTGGTGGAACTTTGGATCCTAATCATATCGACATTTCATTCCCTATGCCCTTCGTCTGTGTTTTTTTTCAATGATTCATTTCTCCGCTATTCACAAAATATTACTCGCTGCTATGCACATGGATTTCCACTACCACCTTTCACTGATGAAGAGGACACAATGGGCATATAAAATTTATGTCAGAATGGATCATTATATTATCATATGAATACTAGTGCTTATCAGGTCTCTGACACATCTCCATTTGGATTCGATCATGAAAATGATGATCTCTCATATGACTTCACTTGAATATTCACATCATCATACACTTGGGGGCATCATGTTTCCTCCCCTCCTCTTAGCATTATCAGGTGTCCCATATTTATACTCTCCTACTTCATGCTTCACATCTAGTAGTTATCATTCATCAATGCACACATCTTGTATCATCACTACCCTATGACACACTTTTGTGCTATATTTCACACTTGACTATTGATGGCATACTACATCCATGAACCTCACACACTACAAATTTCACACTCGGAGCATTCATGAAACATCTATCTAGAATCACACTATCACACATCACACTACCCTATGACACACTCTTGTGCTAAAATTCACACTTTACTCTTGAGGACATACTACATCCATGAACCTCACACACTACACATTTCACAATCGATGCATTCATGACACATATCTATGAAATCACACTCTCAAAAATCACACTACCCTATGATGCAATCTTGTATTAATTTTCACACTTGAATGTTGAGGGCATACTACATCCATGAACCTCACACACTATACATTTCACACTCGACACATTCACGATACATCTCCCTGGCATCACATTCTCACACAACATACTACTCTATGATGCACTCTAGTTCCATAGTTCATAGTCAACTATTGACGGTATAAATCTGAAATGAGTCTCACCCCACTGACTCTTTACGCTTTATGCTTCATTGATCCATCTTTCTAGAGCATACACTCAAACCATTTCTCGATGACACACTCTTGTTATATGGTTCATTCTTGACTATCGAGGAGTATTTTATAAATGAACCTCATCTCATACACATTTGTACACACATGCTCGGAGGCATGCTACTCCTATCATATTCACACTGCATATCATTCCATATCACTCATTCACAACATGTTGCATATCTTGGTTACAATTACTCTTGTTTGCTTATACTCACATGTTACACTTTACTTACTATGTTATCTAGATATCTAGTATGTCATTATCTTTATCATATACACATGTGTGTTCACTTGTTCTCTAGTTGTGAATGAAGAATTTATATAGATCTTTAGACTCAACATGGATTCTCAACACTATACCTCTTTCCAGTCCCACCGAGATTCCTAGGGACATATACTTTCTTACACACTACAAGTGTTATTGTTTCATTTTATACTACTTCATATTCTTACTAGAACACTACTCTTTTGATATATACACATATTGACATAATTTATATCTCCCTAACATTCTAACAAGTGCTTCATGTGAAAAATTTATGTTGTAGGAACTATTTTCCACCATGGTTGTTTGACACTTTGTTTGTTGTTGTTTTCCATTGTTCACTATTGTATGCTATTGTTTGCAGGATATTCCCTATGTCTTGATTGTTCATTTCTTGTATGGTTTTGGCTGCTTTGGCCCTGATTATCTTGCAACATTATGAGTGATGTCCCATGTTTACAACCCTATTTTCATGGTCTACATTTTCTTCTTACTTGTTAGATTACACATTATATTCTATATGTGTATTTGTCTTGATTGCAATGACATATGTTACTAGCCACTTTGTTTGCATGTTCCTTGGTTTCTACCATGCACATACCCTCCCCTTACAGGGCATCAATTTCATATCAATTTCTAGTCCTCTCCTTTGGGCCGCATCCTCCTAGCGACGTTGCATGCACCCGAAATGAGGGGGGAATACATTGGGTGAATTAGTCACTCCATTCATCAGTACACAATCATAATTAATACATGCACAATAAATGAATAGAGTAGTCTTTAGTTACAATAACAACCTGGAATCTGACTTGGGTCATCAGTTCAACACAGACGTTAATGCCCAGCTACAGACATGAGTGCCTAGGTGATCCTGACCTTTCCTGGGCACCTATGACCAGGGGGATATACAAAAATTTGCAATATCAACATAGTTTTCATCATTACATGGAGAAATTTTAACAATATAGGCACAGTCATCCAGCAATCAAAATGCATTCTATCACCTTTTTCTATTTTCTTTAGATCGAAATTGATTGAACTGGATTGAAATGGAACAAAGTAGGATCACACCATCTACAGTGGTGTATAAATTTAGGGAAGCAGTGAGGTATGAAGAATAAAAATAGACCTTTCACCCCAACACATCTTCTATCATGGCACAATATCTCCCCAAAACCTCTCATCTTGGCATGATATTTCCCAAAAAACTCAAACTTGGCATGAGATCGCCCAAAAAACCCGTTCTTCTATAGTATCGTAAGACACTTTCTATCCTTTTTACTCATCAAGGATCATATTAACATGTTCCTTTTACTACTTTTATGACATTTTTACACACTTTTTACATATTTGAATCAAATTTATCATATACACATATTTGACTATTATTTTACTCTTCTTTTTACAGGTCCATTCTTATGAGAAGTATCACTCATATCAACAAAAACTTAAAGTGACAATGACAACATGTACAACATGAAGCAACGCATACGCTTCACCCCTAGGTTCACTTCCTCTTCCTTATTCCCCACGCTTCATTTTATCACTCGATAATTTATCTTGTCTTCTCGACAGAATTTTGCCATCAATCTACATGGTTATCAAGTATGCATCTCTAATCTACTTTATGTTATCAAGTATTCACTCAACAACATAAAGTGAGGGGAAATATAGACACTAAATCAAGCACTTGGGTACATTTCAAGGTCTTAATCACATACTAGTGAGGCCAAAATATGTCCGATTAATGTATAATTTATGATCTCATCTTACTCTCCTTTTTATTAAGTTTGATTGCATTTTGTGACTTTTAATTGATATGATATGAGTTAGGATGTAATTTTCTGTCTTTTGATTGATTGTGATTCTAATGTTTAAAAGCTCTGAAATTCCTGACGAAGTGTGTGTTTGAAATTCAGTTTTGTAATAAAGCAGGTCTAATCAGTCGAGGAAATGAAGCAGGTAGCATTCAGTATGTTTTTGGTAGCATATGTTCCAACACAACTTAGTTCTAGAACTTCCAAGATAATTCTGGAACTCTATCACACAGTCATCATTTAGTTCCGAAAATTTCAGACTTAGTTCTAGAACTCTAGTATTTAGTTCTGGAATTTTCAGACTTAGTTTTGTAACTCCTGGGTATAGCTTCAAAACTCTCACGGTTTTGATCCTTAACAATTTCCTATGGTTCTGGAACTTCTTTGAAGTTCCGGAACCGATGGAAGTTATCTATTCTAACCACATCCGAAAATTTTTCATTGACGACCCTTTTAATCAGGAAAGGATGAAAAAAATTATGAATGCAAATCCAAGGATAGTTATCTTACAACTGTCTAATCAGCCACAATCTGACTCAACATCTATTCTAGGCACGATTCGATTTCATCAGAATCATTGAGACAACTCTGATTGTAAAATGTATATAAAAGTAGACTTGCAGTAGATAGATATAATATATAGAATATGATATGAGATAGAGATAGAACAAATAAGAGAAAAATAGACTAAGTACTCAGATCCAATACGTTTTGTAATACTGAATGTTTTATCAATAAAATAGCCATTCCTATTTGAGAGAATTCTGAGTTGTTAAATCTTGATTCAAGGAGGAGCAAGGGCCCACTCCCCCAAGGACCAGGATATTCATTTATTTGGTATTTATATTTCTTCAGCAAATAGCTTAGATCTGTTAATTTTGTATTGTTTTAATTCTTCCAGTTAAACTCTATTGTATACTTGTTCCTGCAAGTGTTTAGATAGATTCTTATATTTCTTGCAATTGTTTTCAAGCATTCTAAATTGAAAGTTTGTTTACTTTCAAAAGCAAGTGTGTTTTTCAGAAGCAAGTGTTTTCTTTCAGCAAAGCTTTCAGTGTGTTTAATTTTAGCAAGTTTTCAGTGTCTGATTTAAATATGGTTTTACCAAGTAGTCCTTAAGACATTGAAAAGATCCCCCATAAAACACAAAAATAACTACAGTCAACTACTAGATCGATAAGATTACTCTTGTTGTATATAGCTTTAGACACATCCCTGGTTTGATATGACATCAACAAGAAGTTGATTAAATGAAGGGAATAATGACACCCATCATTTTTGGCACCGTTGTCGGGGACCACTAGTTGGAAATTTCTAATTAAGTGTTAGCAAGAGAAACAAATCATACATCTAGTAGTTGAAGGATCTTCCCTACTATATCATAATATATATGAGTAGACCAAGAGACTCGCAGGGTAGATTCCTCCCAAAAACATCTTCACAAGAATTCATATCACCCTCTAGTCAAAGTAAGGAAATTGATCAAGAATTGGAGGCACCATCATCCCCTATCATACAAGAAACAGAATTTCCACCTTTGGAATTCTTAGATTAGTCAACTGAAGGAAGTAGAAATTCTAGGAGAAGGCTTATTACTCAAGATCCATTTAGGGTGAGTTTTGATTCTCAATTGGGTAGTCAACCTCATACTCCTGATTTTTCACCTTCCCTAAGGTATACCGCTTACCACATTGATTGGGAGGAAAATTCAGAAAATATTTTAAAAATGGCACAAGAAGCTGAGAGAGTACCTGTTTATGGTGAATCACAACACCCCTGAATGTATGCAACTCGATGGGTTGAGACTCTCAGTGCGATTACATAACATGGAGCTTTTCCCACGTGTGGGACCTTGTGAATCAAGAAAGCTCTCCGGATGAAGGCCGGTTCCTATTCCTTTGTTCAGATGCACACATAAAAATGTAGAGTGTTTACTCAAAAACCTAATCTAAATTTCCAAGGAGACAGGGTAAGAAGATGCATAAAAATAAACCTAAACTAACAAAGGTGATGCACCGAAGAATGAAGAAACACCTGTCTTGCCAATAAACACAAACCATTAAAATGCAATGCAAGATCATGCATAGATAACCGGATTTGCAGTGAAAGATCAGGAGGATGCAAATGAACACAGAGAGGTTTGAGAATCATCCATAGACATGCATTATTTTATCTAAATATTGATACAATAAACTACAAAATACCAAGAGGAAAAGTTGCATTACAGTTTTAGATGGGAGGTTTGAATTCCAAAAATTCACCTGCCAAAGAGAATAAGGGAGGGGAAAAACAAGAATGTCCAACCTTTAGAAAGAAGCCCCTCCTTACAATTTATAGGAAGAATGAGAGAGGGAAGAAAGAGGAATTCCAAATCTACCCCAACCACCTCCAGGTTGTATTTAATTCAACTCATTATGGTGGTAGGTGAGAACCCTAGCAAACCTAAAAAATGGCGAATTGTATTTTGTAGTTTTGAAGAGATTTTCTCACCTAATTAAATATATCTAGTCGTAGCTAGACAGAGGACCTTGTAAGCTTTCTGAAAATTCCAGCCTTGCATGAATCTGAGCTCCTTGTGAAAATTTATGGCCATTTGAATATCTGCATCAAGGTTTGCTTTCTGTCAGGTTCGAGGTGTCAACGCTCAAAATGTTGCACCTCCTGAAGATGCGCCTTGGCGCATCCATCCTCATGTCAACATACTCTTATGTGTGCCATAGGTGCTGAAAATTTCATGTTGACATCTTCTGCTCTGTGCCTCCCACCTATGCCAAGGCGCAACTATTTCCATATCGACATCTTATGCTCTATGCCACCCACCTGCGCCCAAGGCGCAACTTTTTCCATGTCGACATCTTCTTCTCTACACCTCCCACCTACACCAAGGTGAAAATTTTTCCATGTTGACATCTTCTACTCTGCGTCACCCACCTGTGCCAGGGCGCAACTTTTCCATGTCAACATCTTCTGTTCTGCGCCTCCAACCTACATCAGGGCGCAACTTTTTCCATGTCGACATCTTCTACTCTGCGCCACCCACCTGTGCCAGGGCGTAAATTTTTCCATGTCAACATCTTCTACTCTGTACCTCTCACCTATGCCAGGGCGTAACTTTTTCCATGTCGACATCTTCTGCTCTATGCCTCCCACCTGTGCCAGGGCGTTACTTTTTCCATGTCGACATCATCTGATCTATGCCACAGGTGATTGGTGGTGTAAATAAATGTTGGGTTTTGAGTTTCTTTGATTTCCATATTCTTCCACTTGTCTATATTTACCCGGGGAGGGAGATATATATAATAGTACCTGATAGGACCTTTACTTATCCAATCCAATTGGGAGATGATGATACATCAATGAAAAATATCTCATATGCACATTTACCCACATTTAGAGGGATGTCATTTGAAGATCCTTACCAATTTTTGTTTGAGTTTAAAGTATTATGTCAGACCTATGATTATAAAACAGATAATCAAAAACTCACGTTGTTTCCATCCACTTTGAAGGATGCAACAATGAGGTGGTTCATGGGATTACCATCCAACTCTATTAGCACTTGGGCACAAATGGAGACAACATTCCTAGATAAATACTAGGATTATTGGAGAGGGAGAAATAGGAAGGAAGAATTCTTCAAAATCAAGCAGGAGGAAGATGAAAACATAGAAGACTATTTAGACAGATTCCTCTTTGTTAGTAAAAGATGTGGATTTGTGCTTCAAGAGGAGTTAAGTAAATCCATTTTTCTTAAAGGCTTGGATGACAAATATAGGGAAGCCCTTAACTTGATAGGAGGTGGAGACATTGATTAGTTGAGAATGAATGAAATTAAGGATATTTGTAGAAGCTATTCCAGAACAAGAGATGGACCTAGAAAAGGAAAATCGGTTAAAAGTTTGAATCCAGATATGAACAAACCAATGGATGAGTTAGAAAATTTTAAAATAGACATTTTAGTGAAATTAACCTCTACCATGGATGGATTACAAGCTAAAGCAAATTCCAAAACTGAACCATTGGCTATGTATTGTCCTAGATGTAGGAAGAAGCATACACTAAGAGATTGTCCTTTGGATAAAATAGAAATGTGTCTTATCTGTGAATCTAAAGAACATGATACTGATGTTTGTTCTTTACTTCCAGTTATTAAGAATCAACTTAAACAAACCAGTGCCTCATCTACAACAAAAGAATTGAATTTTTTTCAGAGACAAACTAACCAAGGGAAATTTATGCGAAGATCAGTTCCTAATCCATGGACGATGCCATGGGCATCTCAGTCAGTACCAAAAAATTGGGGACAACCATCTTGGGTACCTCAACCAACTTGGAACCCTCAAGATTGGGTAAATCAAGCTTGGTATGCTCAGGGACATCAACAACCATGGGCTGGTCAAGGAAATACTTATGCTTGGTCATAACCTAGGTGGAACCCTAGTAATTATGCTCAAGGGAGAACATAACCAAATCAGAATCAACAGGCCATCATGGGATCCCCTGCGCAAAATTCACAAACTAAGAATGTAGTCCAAACGCAAATACCATCACAGCCAGTAGCAAATAGAAGAAACAAACAAACAACTTTTGTTTATGGAACAGAACCAGAAAAATTAGTTGATATACATGCTATGGATTATAAGGATATTCAAACTAGATCTGGGAAAATCATTAACAGTCCACCCCTTATAATCACTAAAATGACAAAAGAAAATGAAATTCCTAATATTGTTGTTCCAAAAGAGGATATAGAAAGAAAAGAAAAGGATCCAGATAGTAAGACTACTGAGACTCCATTCCCAGAGAGATTTAAAGAAGCTATAGAAATCAAGGAATCTGAATTGTTACAGAAACTAAGGAAATTGAATATCGAAATACCACTGTTACAAGCAATTAAAGACATTCCAGAATTGAACAAATTAATCAAAATGTTATGTCTGAAAAATTATGGAAGGAAGAAACCGTACCCCAAGACTATCAAAGTAGATGGGAAACTTGTTGATTTATTAGCAGGAAAACTTTTACTTCCCAAATACGGAGATCCTAGAAGTCCTGCTATTTATGTCTCTATAGGAAATAAGGATATACATAATGTTTTGGTATATTTGGGAGCGGCTATCAATGTAATAATAGTGGATACTCTGAAACCATTACCATTAATGGGTATACAACCTACTAATACCATATTTCATATGGCAGACCAGTCTGTAGCAAAACCAGAAGGAATTATTGAAGATGTGGTGGCTATGGTGGAGTCATGGGAATATCCAGTTGACTTCCTTATACTGAAGCCAAAAGGTAAAACATTGGGTTATCCCATTATTTTGCGTAGACCATGGTTAGCTATAGTTGCTACTTTATTTGATTGCAGGTCAGGTGATATGACAATCTTGAATGGTAAGAACTCTAAACAAATTTCCTTGTATCCTACTGCATTACCTTTTACTGACAATCATGAACAATTGTGGGTTAATTCTCCTGAAACTAATAAACAACATTTATCTTCTTTGGCTATGATCACATTACAGAATCATGTAAGAGAAGTAGAAGAGATGATTAATCCACCATTGGATGAGAACTTGTTGTCCTCGAAGCAATCAGAAATAGTTCTGGAACCTGTGATCTTAGTTCCGGAACCTGTGAACTTAGTTCTAGAATCTACGACTATAGTTCCAGAACCTATGGCTAAAGTTTCAGAACCACCGCATTTAGTTTCGGAACCACAACAACAACATTTCTCTTTGATTGAAAATAATTTTGCTCCGGAGGAATGAGATTTCTCATGGGGAGAGGATGAAGCAGTAGCTTCAGTTTTAAGTACATCAAGAAGTGGCGAAGAATTTCTAGAAATTTGCAGTGATAAAGAATTTGGCCTGCAAAGAGATAAGTATCATAATTCTCATTACTGTCCTTTTTCTAGTATTCTATCTCAAGGAAATTTTGGAGATGTTGCTACATACCATATGTTGTTACCACATGCATGTCCATTAAATACTTTAATGAAACCCTTTCCACAAATCAGTTCATCACATATTGGAACCAAGCATGTTGAAATTCAACCAGGTAAAACTTTAAACATTAACAGTTGGTTGAAGGATGATGAAGAAGCTAAATTGTTTTATGTTCTTAAAAATAATACTAAAGCTTTTACTTGGTATTACAAAGACATGAAGGGAATTCACCCAAGTATCTACACTCATCAAATCTATACTGAAAACATTAAACCAGTTACGCAACCTCAAAGAAAGATTAACCTAGACTTAAGGGATATAGTCAAACAAGAAATTGAAAAACTATTACAAGTATGTTTTATCTACCCTATCTCAGATAGTCACTAGATATCTCCTCTTGTAATTTTTCCCAAAAAGAATGGAAAATGGAGAATAGGTGTTGACTATAGGAAAATAAACAAAGCCACAATGAGATATCATTTTCCCTAACCATTCATAGATCAATTCCTAGATAACCTTTCAGGTAAACATTACTTTTCTTTCTTGGATGGATTTAGTGGGTATAATCAAATCAGAGTTGTTGTTGAAGATCAGGAAAAAAATACATTTACATGTCCATGGGGAACCTTTGCCTATAGGGTGTTACCATTTGGTTTATTCAATGAACCTGTAACTTTCCAGAGAGTTGTACTTGCAATCTTTGTTGATCTAACAAATGATTGTGTTGAGGTATATATGGATGAATTCACTATACACGGAGATACATTTAAAGATGCTTTGGGAAATCTAGATAGAGTGTTAACAAGATGTGAACAACAAAACTTATCTCTTAGTGATGAAAATTGTTTGATGATGGTGGATGAGGGGATTGTATTAGGACACCATATTTCAAAAAAATGAATTTAGGTGGATCAAAACAAAATTAGGATCATTTCAGATTTACCTATTCCTCAGACCCCCACAGATATCAAATCATTTCTAGGGCATGTTGGGTACTATAGGTGCTTTGTAAAATATTTCAGTAAAATTTCTGCTCCCATGTTTAATTTGCTAACCAAAGACTGTGAATTTATTTGGGATGAAAAGTGTCAGCATGATTTTGAAGAAATTAAGCAAAAATTAATCATTGCCTCAATATTGAGAGGACCTAATTGGAAAAAACCATTTCATATTTAAACAGATGCCTCAAATTATTCCATTGGTGTAGTTTTGGGACAGAAAGATGAGGAAGGAAAGATGTATGCCATTTATTATCTTAGCAAGAATCTTACTCCAACTGAAAATAATTACACCACCACTGAAAAATAGTTTCTTACTGTGATTTATGCAATCAATAAATTCAGACATTACATTATAGGGTACAATATATTTGTACACATAGATCATTCAACAACTAAGTATTTGATGAACAAACTAGTGGTTGTAGGAAGAATAATTATATGGTTATTACTTTTGCAAGAATTTGATATTACCATTGTGGACAATCTAGGTAAATCTAATGTGGTAGCTTATTTTTTGGTAAGACTAACCACCACAAAGGAGAAAGATCCAGTCAAGGATAACTTTCCAGATGAACAATTGTTTGCAATCTCAGCAACTACACCATGGTTTGTTGATATGGAAAATTATCTTGCAACAGGGAAGTTTCCTCCTTCTTTCACTAAGAAACAAATAAATAAGTTAATAAAACTAGTGCATAGTTCAAATGGTTAAATGAAATGCTATTTAAATGTGGTCCTGATTTTGTTTTGTGCAAATGTGTGAGAGAGGATGAAATCTTTGACATCCTCAGAGCATGTCATGATGAACCAAGTGGAGGACACTATTCAGTGAAAAGAATAACTCATAAGATACTTGGCACTGGTTATTATTGCTCATCTCTGTACAAGGATGTGAAGAGATATATCAATCAGTTTGATCCTTATCAAAGGTTAGGACAACCAACTTTCACCCATGAAATGCCTCTTCAACCTTCAAGTTGTGGTTGAACCATTTGAGAGATGGGGATTGGATTTTGTTGGTCCCTTTAATCCTCCTTGACAAGGGAAGGAATATATTTTTATGTGTCCTGACTATGTGAAAAAATGGGCAAAAGTGCAGGCATTGACAAATGCCACTGAAGAAGTAGTTGTTTATTTCCTTTAGAACATAATTATGATAAATTTTGAAGCACCGAGGAGCATAATTTCAAATCAGGGACCACAATTCATGGCTAATATGATCCAAGCTTTCACAAGGTATTACCAAATCAATTATAGGAAGTCATCTCCTTACCACCCACAATCAAGTGGACAAGCTAAAGTAATAAACAGAGAATTGGAGAACATCCTTACCAAAACAGTTGAAGCTGGGAGAAAACAGTAGGTAAATAGACTACCTGAAGATGTATGGGCTTATAATATAACTTGGAAAACTACAACAGGGTTTTTACCATATGAATTAGTCTATGCAAAAAATACCTTATTACCTATAAAGTTTAAACTTCATACATTGAGGGCAGTAGTTAAGGAGGGAATTGAGTTGGATGCAGCTTAAAAATAAGGTATCCTTCAACTCAATGAGTTGGATGAATTAAGGATGGAAGCACTTCAGCAGATAGAGATAATTCAAGAGCAAAGGAAGCAATGACATGACACACATATTAAGAAAATGCCATTCAAAGTAGGATACTAGGGATTGATGTTCAATTCTAAGTACCAACAATTCAAGGGAAAATTGAGAACCAAATGGTTGGGACCCTATCAGATTGAGTAGATATTTGACAATGGTTTTATTTAGTTACTTCCCATTGATGGCGGTAGAAGAACACTCTTGGTCAATGGGCATAGGTTGAAACTCTATAGGAAGCCTCCCACTAAGGATGAATTCTTGAGGAATATTGAAGCGGACAAATAATTTAATCATATGGAAGAACCCAGTTCTTCCAAAATGATTAAATAACCAGATGATAGATCCAAAATAAAGGGAAGAAGATGAAAACCAACAAATGGCATTTTCTTCCCCAAACATATATATATATATATATATATATATATATATATATATATATATATATATATATATAAAATCTCTCAAAGGTCAATTAAAAACCAGCAAATGGCGGTTGACCTCTTCTTTTGGCTAGTTAAAATAAAAGGGGAATTATTTTGAATTCTAACTATCTTATCTAATCATGTTTTATTCCACTTGTAGGAATGATGAGTCATCATAGCAAAAATACTACATCATCAAGGATGGTAATTATATCTTTTAACCTATTTAGGGTTAAATTAAATGTTTGCATGTGTGATTTGACTTAATTTAAAAGTAGGTATGATGATTCATCTATTTATACATTATGATTACAAGTGTGTAATCATGAAGATGATTTGGATGGAATAAGTGGTGGCATGGTTATCATTAGTAATAATTATTACAAAATCAAGTGAAATAAGTTACAGAGATATTTTGAGCGAGGAGCAGCAAATCAATCGTGTATTCCATAGTAAAGAATAGAGGATTACATAGATAAAACCAGAGGTTTCCCAACTAAGAACAAAGGTTCCACAGCCAAACTCGCCAGTTCTATAGCTAAGCAAGAGGGCCTGCAGCCAATTTGCACAAAATCAAAAGAGACAAAGCTTGAGCCAATATGGGGATTAAAAATAAATCAGAACCAAAGGATGATTCCCAGCTACTCACAGACGAAGAAGTGACATCTATTTTTGAGCATGTAAGATGGCTAGAGATCCTGAAGAAATTTTCAAGTTATAATGACAAATTGGTAAGAGAATTCGTCATAAACCTAGAGCAATCCAGGACAAAGGTGAGAAATATTTTTATTGCTTTTTCTATAAATATTGTAAGTAACGTGTCTGGAGTGCCAATTGTGCATATCCCATAACCTGTTAAAGGGACTTTGAAAGAACGGGTTGAAGTCTTACTATAAGAAAGAGAAACTGAACCCGAATACATCTACAATACAAAGAAAATCATAAAAGGGGTCAGAAGGGCCAATTTTCCCAAACCCTTTGATAGGGTAGCATTTTAGATAGTGAAATATTTAACCTGTGATGGTTGATTTGGGTATGTGGGAAAAGAAGTCTTAAAAATGCTCATATATCTGAAATATGGAGCCACAAAACCTGAGTACATAATAAACCTTCCAGGGTTTCTTTTGGATTCTATCTAGACCATGGCTCAAAGGTATTCCTGGGGTATTGGGACAATCAGACATCACGACCTAATTCATTTAATATTCTAGCACCATTTTCTGTAAAAAAAATTGGAGGAGAAATTTGGGACAAGTTTCTTGTTAAATTCAAGAAAAACCCTAATATTATCAGAAGGACAATTCCAGCCCCATTCTCTCCTTCAACTAATCTAGAAATTGATGCCCCTGCAAGAGAACAAAGGGAAATGGAAAGAGAGAATATACTAAAATAAGAAGGTCTATGAGGAAGATCAAAACAAAAGAGCCTTCTGTATCTTTGAAGGAAATTCCTTCTTCTGCAACAGCTTCAGGGGAGCTAATATCTATCTCTGACAGTGATAGATCACCCATGCAAGAGTAAGAAAGAATAGTAAGAAGAAGCTCTAGAAGTAAATCCACCTTTGGGCATGTTGAAATTCCCTAGAGAAGGAAAATTCATAAGAGGTCAAGGGAAAACCTAGAGGGATGGAGTGAGCAGGAAAAGATGGAAAAGGAAGCTATTGATAGTTTGGGAAGTATCGCCATGAGTCCTCCTGAGCCAAACCAAGCTAAAATGGACAGAGGAGAGGAGAGACTTGAAGAGCAAGATTTTCAAGAATTGGTTGAAGCATCATCATTGCCACATGAAGAAGAAGAGTTGGCATCCTAGAGAAGAAAAGGAAAATTTCCTTTGATAGAGGAAGAATGCCCAACTCCTCAAATAATTTCAGAGGAAGAAGAAAGACATCAATTTAAACAGTCTCTGTTCTTGTCTAGAGCAGAGCTCATTATTAGAGAAATGGATGAGGAATTGGATTTCCTCAAAATAAAATTAGAACAAAGGGAAATGCTCATTGGAGAGCTAACAACTCAGCTTGCAGCCAGGACCGAGGAATTATCAGCAACTAAGAAACAACTGATAAAAAAGAGGAAGAATGTCAAACTTCCAAAAAATAGAGTGTTGTGTCCACAGTCTCTGCACAAACTGAGTTAACCTATTTTCCACTCAAACAGCTATGGAATGACACTTGTAGGGAACTTAGAGAAGCCAAAACATCAAATGAATAATTGAAGACCAAGATGGAAGAAGAAAATAAGGCAAGAAAAGAATGGGAAGAAAAGTTTTATAAGGAGGAAGGAAATAAATATAAATGTCTTGCAAAAATTCATATGGTCTGTATTATGAGTGAAAAATTTCTTACCTGCAGGAGGCTCTCTCCTGCATATAGTGTGTTTTTAGAAGAGCAGTTCATTCGCTGACAGCTGTCAAGGATTGCATGTGGGCTTCACATGAACTAAAAGATGAATATGAATTCATGACAGCTTACTCTCTATCCAGTCCTGGCTTCCACATGAACTAAAAGATGAATCTGAATTCAAAGCTTACTCTCTATCCAATCCTGAGCAGAAATTTTTTTTGTGGGAATTTTATCTTTGTAATTTTATGCTAGAGAAAAACACAAGATTTATGATCAATTTGTATGTGGGGGAGAGCCAGCTCAATGCATTTGTCTCTGTTCTGCAAAACCAAATTGCATGGACGGAAAGGGAATCTAAATTTTTATTGAAAGCTATCTCAACAAGTCTCTGTATGAGAGCTCACTATGGTAAACTTTCTACCTTCCTCATACATTTTAGAACTCATGCCTTTGATGAAAGATTCAAGACACATTATCTTGCCATTATGTAAAAGAGTATTGATGTCTTCACCTCCTATGAGGAGGAAGAGTTTGAAGATATTTATGAAGGATGCTCAAAGAGGTGGGATATTATTTCCTTGAGAAGAAGGAAAGTAATATCCCCTACAATCTGATCTAGAGTTTAGAAAGGGAAAAATCATTATGCACAATAATTCCACAAGTCAATGAAACCTACAGGAAAATATGGATGGGAATGCGAACAAGGAACCCTCTACTTCTCACCCCTATGTCTCCTTGGCAAAACATAGAACCTCAAGATCCTACTGAATTTGAAGAGTGGGAGAAGAAAATAGAAGCAAGAGTAGGGTACAATACATCTAAGTTTAAACATTGGAAAATCTAGTTTCAGCCATTTGATTTGAGCAATCAAATGGAATGCAGAACATATAACCCCACTTTTAAAGAATGAAGTTTTAAAAGGGAATTACAAACAAGTAATAACGGGGGAAATGATGAGGCCAGAATATGTCTGATTAATGTATAATATATGATCTCATCTTACTCTCCTTTTTATTAAATTTAATTGCATTTTGTGACTTTTAGTTGATCTAATATGAGTTAGGATATAATTGTATGTCTTTTGATTGATTGTGATTCTAATGTTTAAAAGCTCTAAAATTCCTGATAAGTGTGTGTTTGAAATTCAGTTTTGTAATAAAGCAGGTCTAATCAGTCGAGGAAATGAAGAAGGTATCATTCAATATGTTTTTGGTAGCATTTTTTCCCACCAGCTTAGTTCCAAAACTTCCAAGCTAGTTTTGGAAATCCATCACATAGTCATCATTTAGTTCCAGAACTTTTAGACTTAGTTCTAGAACTCCAATATTTAGTTCCGGAACTTTCGAACTTAGTTTAGGAAATCCAATATTTAGTTCTAGAATTTTTAGACTTAGTTCTGGAACGCCTGGGTATAGCTCCAGAACTCTCATGGTTTTGATCCTTAATGATTTCCTATGGTTCTGGAACTTCTTTGAAGTTCCACAACCGATGGGAGTTATCTATTACAACCACATTTAGAGATTTTGCATCTACAACCTTTTCAATCAGGAAAGGATGAGAAGATTTTTGAACACATATCTAGGGATAGTTATCTTACTGCTATCTGATCAGCCACAATCCGACTGGAACATCTATTTTGGGCATGTATGAGACAACTCTGATTGTAAAATGTACTATACAAGTAGACCTGCAATACTGATACACTATAATATCATAGAATATCCTCACTGAGATAGAGATAGAATAGAGAAGAGAAAAATAGACTAAGTACTCAAATCCAGTACATTTTGTAATACTGAATGTTTTATCAATAAAATATTCATTCCTATTTGAGAGAATTCTGAGTTGTTAATGTTAGGTTTTGGAGCCTGTTTTCATGTGTGAAAGTGTTGAAGACTGTACACTAAGAGTAATGTAATTTTTTTGGGCCTTAAAACATGCCCGATATATCGGGAAACGTGTTTCTCTCACATGGGCGGGCTTTTTGACCCATAGGTTTATGGGATAGTTTTGGCCCATGGTTTTGATACCCATGGTTTTGTAAAACTACTAAAATAGTTGTCTACTTATGTGGTTTTGTCCATATGGTAGGTATGAGTGTAAAACATTGCAGATGTGTTTTGAATTGTGTGAATTCTGTAGAGTTTGTTGAGCATAGCTCCAAAAAGATATGGGTATTGTATTGAGAGAAGAGGTGGCTTGTAATAAAATATGAGCAAGTGATTCTTGGTGGATGTAGCCCAAATTGGGTGAACCACGTTAAATATTGTATCTTTGTGTTGTGTTATTTTATTCTACACTTTTATTTGAGATCTGTAATATTTTCTGCATATTATTTTCTACTGTTGCGATTCTATGAGGGATTATTCCGCATATTTTATCCCTTATTTCCTAACAATTGGTATCAGAGCCTAGTTTGGTTTGCTGAAGTGTTGAATCACAGGGAAATTTTTATCTTGAGTGGGAGCTATGGTAGATGATGGAAGATCTAGGGTTGATAAATTCAACGGGTAGAATTTTAGTCTTTGGAAGATGCAGATGGAAGATTACCTTTATCAGAAGGATCTTTATACTTTGTTGTCTGAGAAGGTGAACAAACCCTCGAGCATGACAGATGCGGAATGGGATTTGTTGGATAGGAAGGCACTTGGGACAATCTGTCTGTGTCTTGCATCTTTGGTATTATTTAATGTTTCAAAGGAAAAGACTACAAAAGAATCTGATGGATGCATTAGGGAAGTTGTATGAAAAACCCTCTGCCTCTAATAAGATTTTTTTAATGAAAAAGTTGTTTAATATGAAGATGTCTGAGAATGGTTCAGTAGCAAATCATTTAAATGATTTTAATATGGTTGTAAATATGCTAGCTTCGGTTACAATAGAATTTGATGAAGAAGTTAGGGATTTATTAGTTATGTGCTCTTTACTTGAGAGTTGGAATAGCTTGGTAATGGTGGTAAGCAACTTGGTTCCAACTAATTCAAAGTTGAAGTTTGAGGATGTTGTAGGGGTGATTCTAAGCGAGGATATGTGAAGAAAAAGCTCTGGGGAATCTTCTACTTTAGGGAATGCTTTGACAGTGGAAACTAGAGGGAGACATAAAAATAGAGGAAGCCATGGAAAATCAAAGGATCAGGTAAGGTCAAAATCCAAAAGCAAGATAGTATGCTGGCACTGTGGAAAGTCTGGGCATGCAAAGAAGGACTGTTGGGAGCTTCGGGACAAGAAGAAACAACAGGAAGAAAACAAGGAGGAAAATGTGGCAATGGGTAATGTATGTCAGGATGCTTTGATTCTTTCTTTGCATAATATTATTGAATCTTGGGTTTTAGATTCAGGGGCTTCTTTCCATGCTACTCCACATAGGAATTATTTTGTTGATTATGTTCAAGGGGATTTTGGGCATGTTTTTCTTGGTGATGATGAGCCTTGCAACATAGTTGGAAAATATTTTGTTCAGGTTAAGATGTAGAATGGGAATACATGGCTATTGAAGGATGTCAGACATGTGCCTACATTAAGACAAAATTTGATATCGGCGGGGCAGTTGGGAAGTGATGGTTGTACTGTGATATTTACAGCGGACTCTTGGAAGGTTACCAAGGGTGCTCTTGTGGTGGCAAGAGGTAAGAAGGTTGGAACCTTGTATTTAACCACTGATAGCACTAATGTTGGTAATCTTGTGGCTTCAGATGCAAATATGACATTATGGCACTATAGGCTCAGTCATATGAGCCATAAAGGCATGGACATCATAAAGAAGAATTTTTCTAGATATACAGAAACATGTTTGGATTTATGTGAGAACTACATATATGGGAAACAAAAGTGAGTAAGGTTTCTCAAGGTTAGACCTACAAAGAAAGAGAGTAAGTTAGAGTTGGTACATTCTGATGTGTGGGGGATGGCTTAGGTATCATCTCTTGGGGGTTCAAGTTATTATGTTAATTTTATTGATGATGTAACAAGGAAAGTTTGGGTTTATTGTATTAGAAACAAATCTGATGTATTTGACACTTTTGTTAAATGGAAAGCCTTGGTAGAGAATGAAACAGGTCTTAAGATAAAATGTCTCAGGTCAGATAATGGAGGGGAGTATTGTAGCAATGAATTTGATGATTATTGTTCTAAGAATGGAATTCGTAGGAAAAATATGGTTTAAGGAACTCCACAGTAGAATGGGGTGTCAGAAAGGATGAACAGAACAATAATGGAACGTGCTAGGAGCATGAGGTTACATGTAGGACTACCTCTTTCTTTTTGGGTAGAAGCGGTGAGCACAGCTGTGTACTTGATAAATAGAGGACCCTCAAGTGCCTTGGATGGAGGCATACCTAAGGAGGCTTGGTATGGTAAGAAAGTTGATTACTCATTTCTTAGAGTCTTTGGATGTGAGGTGTTTGTTCATATAGAAAAGGATGATAGGACCAAGCTAGAGGCTAAATCAGAAAAATGTACTTTCATTGGTTATGGTGGTGATGACTTTGGATATAAATGTTGGAGTATTAAGGACAAGAAAATCATTCGATCTAGGGATGTGGTCTTTAATGAGAAAGTCATGTATAAGCAACATTTGTAGGAAAATAGGGAAGAATCCAAGAAAGAATATGCAGTGGTAGAGGATCTTCCAGATGGGAAAGTGACACATGAATCAGTTCAGGAACCTACTCAACAGGAACCCCAAACTCCTATATTGAGGAGGTCTTCTAGGGTAAGAAGATAACCTGAACATTTTTCTCCTTCTCTTTATTATTTATTACTCACTAATAGTGGAGAGCCAGAGAGATTTGATGAAGAAATGTAGGTAGATGCCAGGAAGAAGTGGGAGTAAGCCATGGATGAGGAGCATTAGGCTCTCATGGAGAACTAGAAATGGGATTTGGTGAAGCTACTTGAAGGAAAAAGAGCATTTATGAACAAGTGGGTGTACAAAGTTAAAAAGGGAGAATGACGAAAGAAAAGATACAAGGCTCTGGTTGGTGGTCAAGGGGTTTACACAGAAAAAAGGTATAGATTTTGATGAGATTTTTTCTCCTCTAGTAAAAATGACTTCGATTAGAACTGTTCTTGGAATAGTTACAGCCGAAGACTTACACTTAGAACAACTTAGATGTAAAGACTGTATTTCTCCATGGTGATTTGGAGGAGGAACTATATATGCAGCAACCATATGGCTATGAGGTCAAAGGTAAAGAGGAGATGGTGTGCAAACTGAAGAAGAGCTTGTATGGCCTGAAACAAGCTCCACGTCAATGGTATAAGAAATTTGATAGCTTCATGATGGAGAAAGGTTATATTAGATGTCATTCTGACCATTGTGTGTATACAAAGAAATTTGAGGATGACAGTTATATTATCCTGTGTCTATATGTGGATGACATGTTGGTTGTAGGTAAAAACATGCAGGAAATAAAAGTACTCAAGAAGCAGCTAAGTGAATCCTTTGCTATGAAGGATTTGGGGGTAGCCAAACAAATCCTTGGTATGAGGATATCTCAGGATAGGAAGGAACGGAAGCTGACTTTATCTCAGGAAGAGTACATTAAGAAAGTCTTAGAGAGGTTTAATATGTAGGATGCTAAACTGATTGGGAATCCTTTAGTAGGCCATTTCAGGTTGTCAAAGGAGCAGTGTCCCAAGACAGAGTAGGAGAGAAACTAGATGTCCAAGGTACCTTACTCATCAGTCGGTTGGTAGTTTGATGTATGCCATGGTGTGCACTAGGCCTGATATTGCCCATGCAGTGGGAGTGGTGAGTAGATTTATGAGTGATCCAGGTAGAGATCATTGACAGGAAATAAAGTGGATCCTTCGGTATTTGAGAGGGACCATGGGGACAATTTTGTGCTACAGTGGATCAGACACCACTTTGTGTGGTTATGTAGATTCAGATATGGCTGGAGATGTAGACAGTAGGAGGAGCATGACAGGTTATGTTTACACTATAGGTGGGACATCAGTGAGCTGGATTTCATGACTATAGAAGCTGGTGGCTTTGTCAACCACAGAGGCTGAGTATGTTACTGCCACAGAGGCAAGCAAAGAAATGATTTGGTTACAATAATTACTTGAGGAGTTGGGGCATAAGCAGGAGGAAGGAAAGCTACATAGTGATAGTCAGAGTGTTATACACCTAGCTAAGAACTTTGCTTTCCACTCTAGGATGAAGCATATACAGTTAAGGTACCATTTCATCAGGACAACTTTGGAGGAAGAGAAGTTGAAGCTGGAGAAGATCCATACCAGTCAGAATCCTGCAGACATGATGACCAAGGTGGTCACAAGGGAAAAATTGAAGCTGTGTTCAGCTTTGGTTGGTCTTCACATGAAACTAGTGAAGGGTTGAGAAGCTTGCTCAGAGGAAAACTAGTCTCCAAGTGGGAGATTGTTAGGTTGTGGAGCCTATTTTCATGTGTGAAAGTGTTGAAGACTGTACACTAAGAGTACTATACATTTTTGTATTTTGGGCCTTAAAACGTTTTGGCCTTGAAAAATATATCGGGAAATGTGATTTTCTCATGTGGGTGGGTTTTTTGACCCATAGGTTTATGGGACAGTTTTGACCCATGGTTTTGATACCCACGGTTTTGTAAAACTGCTTAAGTAGTTGTCTATTTATATGGTTTTTTGCACATGGTAGATATAATGTAAAACATTGCAGATGTGTTTTGAATTCGGTTGTGAATTCTATAGAGTTTATTGAGCATAGCTCCAAATAGATCTAGGTATTATATTGAGAG
This sequence comes from Taxus chinensis, assembly GCA_019776745.2. Taxonomy (NCBI): domain Eukaryota; kingdom Viridiplantae; phylum Streptophyta; class Pinopsida; order Cupressales; family Taxaceae; genus Taxus; species Taxus chinensis. Next base: position 11,350,959 of record CM034156.1, read on the forward strand.
AGCGGTGGCTTGTAATAAAATATGAACAAGTGATTCTTGGTGGACATAGCCCAAATTGGGTGAACCATGTTAAATACTGTCTCTTTTTGTTATGTTATTTTATTCTGCACTTTTATTTGAGATCTGTAATATTTTCTGCATATTAGTTTCTACTGTTGTGATTCTGTGAGGGATTGTTCCACATATTTTATCCCTTATTTACTAACAGTTAAATCTTGATTCGAGGAGGAGCAAGGGCCCACTCCCCCAAAGACCAAGATATTCGTTTATTTGGTATTTATATTTCTTCAGCAAATAGCTTAGATATGTTAATTGTGTATTGTTTTAATTCTTACAATTAAACTCTGTTGTATACTTGTTCATGTAGGTGTTTATATAGATTCTTATATTTCTTGCAAAAAATTTCAAGCATTCTAAATTGAGTGTGTTTAATTCCAAAAGAAAGTGTGTTTAGTTTCCAAAGCAAGTGTGTTTATTTCCAACAGAAAGTGTGTTTGTTTCCATTCTGCACAGTGTGTTTCCTTTCAGAAAAGCTTTCAGTGTGTTTACTTTCAGCAAGTTTTCACATTATGATTTAAAATAAGGTTTTACTAAGAAGTCCTTAAGACATTGAAAAGATCCCCCAGAAAATACAAAAATAACTACAATCAACTACTAGATCGATAAGATTACTCTTGTTGCATATAGCTTTAGACACACCCCTAGTTTGATATGACATCAACAAGAAGTTGATTAAATGAAGGGAATAACGACACCCATCACATACTACTATTCATATGATTCCTAAGTGAAAAAATTAGCAATTGACATATTATCTTTGGCCTCATTTTTGTATTTTTGGTTTCCTTTTTGGTCGTACACACCCCATAACCAAGTCAGATCTTCATTGATTTATCTTTATGGACTCTGGACACTAGCACCTAGTGAGGATGTTAATGTTTAGGAACCATCCTCCCCCTTGAGCGCCCCCAACCTTTTTATATCGTGTTCGCCCCTTTTGGGCATCTTTTATCTTTTGGGAATCTTTTTTTCTTATGGGTCATCCTTTTAGTTGTTAATTACACAATTCAAACAAGGGAACAATATAAATACAAAGCTATATGACCATAATAAAGTACCAAGCTCTAAGCATGCATTATCACCACCTAAGGTTACATCCAAAATCATTATAAGAGCATCAAAGCATCTATTTAGAACTCAATCAAGGGACAAGTGACAACATTTTCTGCATACACTTCATATGAGGGGAAGTTCATTTTGACATCCACACATCTATCTACATTTCTTCATCTAAATATTTCTCTCTATCAATTACATATTGTGCATTCCTAAGGCATCATTCTTGTAAACACACACAAGAATTACACAAATTCTAAAATGCAATGTAGCACTCGGTCACAAGTTCACTCTATCGGGTGACCACCGAGGTTATTCTGATTCCCCGTTTACATATTTTACTTTTTAGGATTTTATGTGTTTTGGGGTTTTGTAGGAGATCATTTATTTTGTAGGTTATAGGAAAATTATGTGGATATAGTACGACATACAGGTGATCAACTATGAATGTTAGCGAAATTGGTGTGACACATGAAAAATCAGATTCATACCCTCTGCACATTCACAGGAATCTACAGAAGGTCTCTGGTGCCCAAACACCCTCACCCTAACCTAGGCGCCCTATTCCATCTTGTTATGGAAGTTCCACAATTTGATGGGTTTTTTTGTGATAGTCTAGCCTCATGTTTCATCAGTTTTCCAACTCAGCATACCTCAGAATCAAGTTTGAAATCAGTTAAGTCTCTTACTCCCTCTCTTACACTTATGGTTTCAATTTCCATTTTCTTATTGATTTTGTCAAAAATATGTTCCTTAGCATTTTATTTATTAGTGGTGACTCTGCAATATCTAGGGTTTAACAACATAAATCTATTTTTTGTTAAATCAGGCCCATATACAAGAAGCCTGTGAAGAGTTCCTTCTCACATGAATATTTACTGGAGGAAATATACATGGAGAAACCTATTGTATTATTTCATTACTTTTCTCTTGTTTGTAGGATTTTTTCCCACACAGCTTAGTTCCATAACTTCCAAGCTAGTTCTGGAACTCCATCACACAGTCATCATTTAGTTCCGAAACTTTCAGACTTAGTTCCGGAACTCCAATATTTAGTTTTGGAACTCTAATATTTAGTTCCAGAATTTTTCGACTTAGTTTCGGAACTCCTGGGTATAGCTCTGGGACTCTCATGATTTTTATCATTAACGATTTCCTATTCTAACCACATCCAGAGATTTTACATCAACGACCCTTTCAATCAGGAAAGGATGAGAATATTTCTGAACGCAGGTCTAGGGATAGTTATCTTACAGTTGTCTGATCAGCCACAATTTGACTCAACATCTATTTTGGGCACAATTCAATTTCATCAGAATTGTTGAGACAAATCTGATTGTAAAATGTATACAAAAGTAGACCTGTAGTAGATAGATATAATATATAGAATATGATATGATATAGAGATAGAATAGAGAAGAGAAAAATAGACTAAGTACTCAGATCCAGTACGTTTGATAATACCAAATGTTTTATCAATAAAATAGCCACTCCTATTTGAGATAATTATGAGTTGTTAATGTTAGGTTGTGGAGCCTTTTTTCATGTGTGAAAGTGTTGAAGACTGTACACTAAGAGTACTGTACACTTTTCATATAAAAAAATTGGGCCTTAAAATGTGCCTGATATATTGGGAAACATGATTTTCTCATATGGACGGGTTTTTGACCCATAGGTTTATGGGATGGTTTTGGCCCATGGTTTTGATACCCACAGTTTTATAAAACTGCTTAAGCATTTGTCTATTTATATGGTTTTGTGCACATGCTAGATATAATGTAAAACATTGCAGATGTGTTTTGAATTCGGCTGTGAATTCTGTAGATTTTGTTGAGCATAGCTCCAAACAGATATGGGTATTGTATTCAGAGAGCAGTGGCTTGTAATAAAATCTAAGCAAGTGATTATTTGTGGACGTAGCCCAAATTGGGTGAACCACGTTGAATATTATCTCTTTGTGTTATGTTATTTTATTCTACACTTTTATTTGAGATCTGTAATATTTTCTGCATATTAGTTTCTATTATTGTGATTCTGTGAGGGATTGTTCCACATATTTTATCCATTATTTCCTAACAATTGGTATCAGAGCCTGTTTGGTTTGCTGAAGTGTTGAATTTTAGGAAAAGTTTTATCTTGAGTGGGAGCTATAACAGATGATGGAAGATCTAGGGTTGATAATTTCAACGGGAAGAATTTAAATCTTTGGAAGATGCAGATGGAAGATTACCTTTATCAGAAGGATCTTTATACTCCATTGTCTGAGAAGGTGAACAAACCCTCGAGCAAGATAGATGTGGAATGGGATTTTCTAGATAGGAAGGCACTTGGGATAATTCATCTTTGTCTTGCATCTTCGGTATTATTTAATGTTTCAAAGGAAAAGACCACAAAAGAATTTATGGATGCATTGGGGAAGTTGTATGAAAAACCCTCTGCCTCTAATAAGTATTTTTTAATGAAAATTTTGTTTAATATGAAGATGTCTGAGAATGGTTCATTAGCAGATCATTTAAATGATTTTAATATGGTTGTAAATATGCTATTTTTTGTTACAATATAATTTGATGAAGAAGTTAGGGCTTTATTAGTTTTGTGCTCTTTACATGAGAGTTGGAATAACCTGGTAATAGCGGTAAGCAATTTGGTTCCAGATAATTCAAAGTTGAAGTTTGAGGATGTTGTAGGGGTAATTTTAAGTGAGGAAATGTGAAGAAAAAGCTCTGGGGAATCTTCTACTTCAGAGAATGCTTTGACAGTGGAAACTAGAGGGAGATAGAAAAATAGAGGAAGCCGTGGAAAATCAAAGGATTGGGCAAGGTCAAAATTTAAAAGCAAGATAGTATGTTGGCACTGTGGAAAGTTTGGGCATGTAAAGGACTATTGGGAGCTTGGGGAAAAGAAGAAACAATAGGAAGAAAACAAGGAGGTAAATGTGGCAATGGGTAATGTATGTTAAGATGCTTTGATTCTTTCTTTGCATAATATTACCGAATCTTGGGTTTTAAATTCAGGGGCTTCTTTCCATGCTACTCCACATAGACATTATTTTGTTAATTATGTTTAGGGAGATTTTGGGCATGTTTTTCTTGGTGATGATGAGCCTTGCAGCATAGTTGGAAAAGGTTCTGTTCAGGTTAAGATGCAGAATTAGAATACTTGGCTATTGAAGGATGTTAGACATGTGCCTACATTAAGACAAAATTTGATATCGGCAAGGCAGTTGGGAAGTGATGGTTGTACTTTGATATTTATAGCGGACTCTTGGAAGGTTACCAAGGGTACTCTTGTGGTGGTAAGAGGTAATAAGGTTAGAACCTTGTATTTAACCACTTATAACACTAATGTTTGTAATCTTGTGGCACTATAGGCTCAGTCATATGAGCAATAAGGGCATAGAGATCATAAAGAAGGATTTTCCTGGATATACAAAAATAGGTTTAGAGTTCTATGAGGACTGCATATATGGAAAACAAAAGCGAGTAAGGTTTCTCAAGGTTGGACCTACAAATAAAGAGAGTAAGTTAGAGCTGGTGCATTTTGATGTATGGGGGCGGCTCAAGTATCATCTCTTGGGGGTTCAAGTTATTATGTTACTTTTATTGATGATGCAACAAGGAAAGTTTGGGTTTATTGTATTAGAAAAAAATCCGATGTATTTGACACTTTTGATAAATGGAAAGTTTTGGTAGAGAATGAAACAGGTATTAAGATAAAATGTCTCAGGTCAGATAATGGAGGGATTATTGCAGCAATGAATTTGATTATTATTATTCTAAGAATGGAATCCGTAGGCAAAAGACAGTTCCAGGAACTCCATAGTAGAATGGGGTGTCAAAAAAGATGAATAGAACAATAATGGAACGTACTAGGAGTATGAGGTTACATGCATGACTACCTCTTTCTTTTTGGGCAGAAGCGATGGGCACAGCTGTGTACTTGATAAATAAAGGACCCTCAAGTTCCTTAGATGGAGGCATACCTAAGGAGGCTTGGTATGGTAAGAAAGTTGATTATTCATTTCTTAGAGTCTTTGGATGTGAGGTGTTTGTCCATATAAACAAGGATGATAGGACAAAGCTAGAGGCTAAATCAAAAAATGTACTTTCATTGGTTATGGTGGTGATGACTTTGAATATAAATGTTGGAGTATTAAGGACAAGAAAATCATTCGATAAAGGGATGTGGTCTTTAATGAGAAATTAATGTATAAGCAACAGTTGTAGGAAAACATGGAAGAATCCAAGAAATAATATGTAATGGTAGAGGATCTTTCGGATGGGAAAGTGACACATGAATCAGTTCAGGAACCCCATCAATAGGAACCCCAAACTCCTATATTGAGGAGGTCTTATAGGGTAAGAAGAGAACCTGAACGTTTTTCTCCTTCTCTTTATTATTTATTACTCACTGATAGTAGAGAACCAGAGAACTTTGATGAAGCAATGCAAGTAGATGCTAGAAAGAAGTGGGAGCAAGCCATGAATGAGGAGCACTAGGCTCTCATGGAGAACCAGACACGGGATTTGGTGAAGCTACCAAAAGGGAAAAGAGCATTACAGAATAAGTGGGTGTTCAAAATCAAAGAGGAAGGAGGAAAAAAAAGATAATAGGCCCAGTTGGTGGTTAAGGGGTTTACACAGAAAAAAGGCATAGATTTTGATGATATTTTTTCTCCTGTAGTAAAATTGACTTCTATTAGAACTATTCTAGGAGTAGTTGTAGTAGAAGACTTGCACTTGGAATAGCTTTATGTAAAGACTGCATTTCTCCATGGTGATTTGGAGGAGGAACTATATATTCCACAACCAGACGGCTATGAGGTCAAAGGTAAAGAGGAGATGGTGTGTAAATTGAAGAAGAGCTTGTATGGCTGGAAACAAGCTCCATGTAAATGGTATAAGAAATTTGATATCTTCATGATGGAGCAAGGTTATATTAGATGTGATTCTCACCATTGTGTGTATACAAATAAATTTGAGGATGGCAGTTATATTATCCTTTGTCTGTATGTGGATGACATGTTGGTTGCAGGTAAAAACATGCAGGAAATAAGAGTACTCAAGAAGAAACTAATTGAATCCTTTGCTATTAAGGATTTGGGGGCAGCCAAATAAATCCTTGGTATGAGGATATCTCGGGATAGGAAGGAATGGAAGTTGACTTTTTCTCAGGAAGAGTACATTAAGAAAGTCTTGGAGAGGTTTAATATGTAGGATGCTAAACCGGTTGGGACTCCTTTGGCAAGCCATTTCAAGTTGTCAAAGGAGCAGTGTCCCAAGACAGAGTAGGAGAGAAACTAGATGTCCAAGGTACCTTAGTCATCAGCGATTGGCAGTTTGATGTATGCCATGGTGTGCACTAGGCCTGATATTGCCCATGTAGTGGGAGTGGTGAGTAGATTTATGAGTGATCCAAGTAAAGATCATTGGTAGGAAATAAAGTGGATCCTTTGGTACTTGAGAGGGACCATGGGGATAATGTTTTGTTACAATGGACTAGACAACACTTTACGTGGTTATGTAGATTTAGATATGGCTAGAGATGTAGATAGCAGGAGGAGCAGGACAGGTTATGTTTACATTGTAGCTGGGGACAATAGTGAGTTGGATTTCACCACTACAGAAGCTGGTGGCTTTGTCAACCACAGAGGCTGAGTATGTTGTTGCCACAGAAGCAAGCAAAGAAAATGATTTGGTTACAACAATTGCTTGAGGAGTTGGAGTAAAAGTAGGAGGAAGGAAAGTTGCATAGTGATAGTTAGAGTGCTATACACCTAGCTAAGAACTCTACTTTCCACTCTAAGATAAAGCATATACAATTAATGTACCATTTCATCAGGATAGATTTGGAGGAAGATAAGTTGAAGCTGGAGAAGATCCATACCAGTTAGAATCCTGCAGACATGATGACCAAGGTGGTCACAAGGGAAAAATTGAAGTTGTGGTTTTAGCTTTGGTTGGTCTTCACATGGAAACTAGTGAAGGGTTTGAGAAGCTTGCTCAGAGGAAAAACTAGTCTCCAAGTGGGAGATTGTTAGGTTGTGGAGCCTGTTGTCATGTCTGAAAGTGTTGAAGATTGTACACTAAGAGTACTGTACATTTTTTTTGGGGCCTTAAAACGTGCTCCCGATATATCGGGAAACGTGATTTTCTCATATGGGTGGGTTTTTTGAGCCATAGGTCTATGGGAACGGTTTTTGGCCCATGGTTTTGATACCCATGGTTTTGTAAAATTTCTTAAGTAGTTGTCTATTTATATGGTTTTTGTTGCACATGCTAGATATAATGTAAAAACATTGTAGATGTTTTTTGAATTCAGTTGTGAATTCTTTAGAGTTTGTTGAGCATAGCTCCAAATAGATCTAGGTATTGTATTGAGAGAGTGGTGGCTTGTAATAAAATATGAGCAAGTGATTCTTGGTGGACATAGCACCAAATTGGGTGAACCATGTTAAATACTATGTCTATGTGTTATGTCTACACTTATTATTTGAGATCTGTAATATTTTTAGCATATTAGTTTCTACTGTTGTGATTATGTGAAGGATTTTTCCACATATTTTATCCCTTATTTCCTAACAGTTAAATCCTGATTCGAGGAGGAGCAAGGGCGCCCACTCCCCCAAGGACTAGGATATTCATTTATTTATTATTTATATTTCTTCAGCAAAAATCTTAGATCTGTTAATTATGTATTATTTTAATTCTTCCAATTAAACTCTGTTGTATACTTGTTCCCGCAGGTGTTTAGATAGATTCTTATATTTCTTGCAATTTTTTTCAAGCATTCTAAATTGAGTGTGTTTAATTCCAAAAGAAAGTGTGTTTACTTTCAAAAGCAAGTGTGTTTATTTCCAAGAGCAAGTGTGTTTGTTTCCATTCTGCATACTATGTTTCCTTTCAACAAATCTTTCAGCGTGTTTACTTTTAGCAAGTTTTCATAGTATGATTTAAATAAGGTTTTACTAAGAAGTCCTTAAGACATTGAAAAGATCCCCCAAAAAATAAAAAAATAACTACAATCAACTACTAGATCGATAAGATTACTCTTGTTGCATATAGCTTTAAACACACTCCTGGTTTGATATGACATCAACAAGAAGTTGAAAAAATGAAGGGAATAACGACACCCATCACATACTATTGTTCATATGATTCCTAAGTGAAAAAATTAGTAATTGACATATTATCTTTGGCCTCATTTTTGTATTTTTGGTTTCCTTTTTGGTCGTACACACCCCACAACCAAGTCAGATCTTCATTGATTTATCTTTATGGACTCTGGACACTAGCACCTAGTGAGGATTTCAGTGTTCAGGAACCCTCCTCCCCCTTGGGCACCCCTGACCTTTTTATATCGTGTTTGCCCCTTTTGGGCATCTTTTATCTTTTGGGAATCTTTTTTTCTTATGGGTCATCCTTTTAATTGTCAATTACACAATTCAAACAAGGGAACAATATAAATATAAAGCTATATGACCATAATAAAGTACTAAGCTCTAAGCATGCATTATCACCACCTAAGGTTGCATCCAAAATCATTATAAGAGCGTCAAAGCATCCATTTAGAACTCGATCAAGGGATAAGTGACAACATTTTCTGCATACACTTCATATGAGGGGAAGTTCATTTTGACATCCACACATCTATCTACATTTCTTCATCTAGATATTTCTCTCTATCAATTACATATTGTGCAAGAGATTCCTAAGGTTTCATTCTTGTAAACACACACAAGAATTACACAAATCCTGAAATACAATGTAGCACTCGATCACAAGTTCACTCTATTGGGTGACAACCAGGGTTATTCTGATTCCCTGTTTACATATTTTACTTTTTAGGATTTTATGTGTTTTGGGGATTTGTAGGAGATCATTTATTTTGCAAGTTATAGGAAAATTCTATGGATATAGTGCGACATACAGGAAATCAATTGTGAACATTATCGAAATTGGTGTGACACATGAAAAATCAGATTCATACCCTTTCCACAGTCACAGGAACCTACAAAAGGTCTCTGGAGACCAGGCACCCTCACCCTAACCTAGGTACCCTATTCCATCTTGTTATGGAAGTTCCACAATTTGATGGGTTTTTTCGCGATAGTCTAGCCTCTTGTTTCATCACTTTTCCAAATCAGCATACCTCAGAACCAAGTGTGAAATCAATTAAGTCTCTTACTCCCTCTCTTACACTTATGGTTTCAATTTCCATTTTCTTATTGATTTTGTCAAAAATATGTTCCTTGGAATTTTATTTATCAGTTGTGACTCTACAATATCTAGGGTTTAACAACATAAATCTATTTTTTGTTAAATCAGGCCTGTATACAAGAAGACTATGAAGAGTTTCTTCTCACATGGATATTTACCAGAGGAAATATACATGGAGAAACCTATTGTATTATTTCATGACTTTTCTCTTGTTTGTAGAGTCTGATGGTTTCTCTATGGTCTCAAATAGGCCTATCAAGCTTGGCATGAGAAGATGAATTATTCTATTATATCTAGTGTTTTTGTTCATTGTTACTCTGATCCTACAGTATATCTCCAACATGTTGGTGATGATATTGTGATACGTGTCTTGTATGTTGATGATCTGCTACTTATTGGTAGCTCTTCTTCCCACATTCAAACTATTCAAAGGGCTCTTTCGACGTAGTTTAACATGACAAATATTAGGGTATTGCATTATTTCCTTGGTATTTATATTTCTCAGAAAAATTTAGGGATTCATTTGAGTCAACAGAAGTACACCCATGATATTCTTCAGAATTTTGATATGGATGATTACAATTCAATTCCATCTCCTTTCTAGTTTGGGGTTACTCTTACTTCCACATGGACCACTCCACTTTTTGATCTTACATTGTATAGCCAGCTAGCTGGAAGTGTCATGTACTAGACCCATACTGGATGTGATATTTCTTTTATAGTAGGGATTATATCTCAGTTTTCACATTCTCCTCATATCAGTCAATAACAAGATGCACTAAGGATTTTGTGCTATTTGTATAGTACTTCCCACTTTCAACTACACTACACAAGTATTTCTACTGAGTTGGTTGGATATAGGGATTCATATTGGGCATGCTTTATTGATGACAAGTGTTCCACTTCTATGTAAAAAAAATTTCTTGTTTATTCTCTAGTTTCTTGGGCGTGAAAAAAGAAACAGGATATTGAAATTTCATCTTCCGAGGTAGAGTGCAAGGTAGTAGTTACAACGAGTTAACAGATTATTTGGCTTCAACAGTTATTGACAGAGTTTGGATTCCAATGGGATTCACTAACAATAATTTTTTGTGACAACCAAATTGTAATTCACATTTCTCACAACCCCATTGAGCACCAATGAACCAAGCATATTGAGATTTACATATAATTCATTCGATAGCACATTAAAGATGGATTTCTTTGCTTGGAGTACATTCTGAATCAACAACATGTTTCCTACATCTTTACGAATCCTTTTACATCACCTCACTAACTTGAGTTATGTGGCATACTTTGGGTTTTGGAATTTTTTCTTGGGGGGTGTTCGTGAGAACATCTTCCTTCTACTTCTTTGTCTTTCCTTCTAGTATGATTCTTTCCTACTTTTGGTTCGAGATTTATTTATTGATATATTTTACATGAGTACCTAGCTAGACCTTTTTGTCGGGACTTATACTTTAGATATATCAATTTTATTTTGAGCCCTAGCTTCACTTGAGGGGGGATGTTAGAGTAGGTTGTTTACCTTAGATCATGTTCACCCAGGTAATTTATTTACCATATCTTTTTATTTATCCTCACCCACTTATGTGTGGATATTTATTTTATCTTATTTATATATTAGGAGGATATTATCTAGTTGTTAGGTTGGTATTCCTTGCCTATATAAGCAAGGCCCCTTCTCATTGTATAACATTAAGTTTCATAATAATATATGATATTGTTTTTCATTTGTTTGCAAAAATTTTTGTAAAGTTTTTCTAGTGAATTACTTTCATCTTATTGAGTGTGATGTTTTATTAGAATCTAAGTTCTTTGTGGTTTGGAACAAATTGTTTATCGTTCCTTTTATTCAATTGATCTGGGCATGTGTTGAATAGTCAATATGTTTGACAAGAAGTGAAAATTATATTTGTTTCTAGGCTAATCATGTATTTATAAGGTTTTTCCTTTGTTATTACTTTAAAAAACATGACGTGGAAGTGTATTTATAATGATTTATTTCTTTTGTTACAACTTGTTTGCAAGTTTTCCCTACTCAAATCTTGTGTCTGTCTTCATTTTATTTATTTTCTATATTTCCTTATACTGTTGTAATTCACTAAAGTAATGTATATTAAAAACATGTCATGCCAACTTAGATTCTAACATCCCAAATATTTTAAATTATTATTAAACTCTTCTGAGTTCTAACATGGTAGTGTAATCTTATATACATTCTGAGTTATGTATAGGTTTCGTACTTGAAAATGAGAGGAAATTGGAAAAACCAACAGAGAATAAATGTCCCTTCGAAAGGAGGCTATATAACTGAAATAGAATAATAAATTGATTTTTTGTAAATATTATAAAATACTAAACCTTACATTTCATTTTTACAGGAAATTAGATTCATGCAAATTTGTTACAAGAATGTTTATTTCTAATATAAATAAATAAATAAAAATATTTTATGAAGGAGAATTTGGTGGTACCTTGAGTGAAAATATAATTTGGAGAAAAACTAAGGGTCGTGAAGTTCATCTAGAAGCTCGTCGATCACTTGAATAGGAAACTTTTATCTTGATAGTGATCTTTTTGAGTTCTATGAAATCAATGCAAAGACATCACAAGCCATCATCTTTTCAAAAAATTAAAAATGAGGAGGAATACGAGATGGCGCTAGGAAAAATGACTGCCACCTTGAGAAGTTCCTAGGATATCTTTTCAAGTTCTATCTTTTGTAAAAAGGATACCTGTATGGCCAAATGTTAAGAGGAGCACTTCCTGTGAGGATCTAAATACGATGATCTTTTGGGTGTGAAGGTGGTAATCCATTTAGTTCAACAAATATAGGAGCATGTTTCTCTAAAATATATTTTGAATCTACAAGGGCGTTGGAAGGAGGAGGTGGATTTAGTTTGATAGAAAGAAACTGAGTAATGACCCCATGTAATCCTTTCTTCATAATATTTTCTATATGATGGGAACTAATAATACTACTAGATCCTAGAAAAAGACCTTTTAAGGTATTTTTTCTCCCATTTTTATAAAATTGCATCCATAGTTCAGAGAAATCCCATAGGATGGGTCTAAGTGTGCGCAACCATTTAGCTCCCAAAATGACATCACATCTACCCAAGGGGAGAAAAAACATATCATAGAAAAGATTATATTCTCCATCGTAATACGATCATTACAAAATTTTACCTTATAAGGCAATGTACCATTATTAGCAATCATAAATTGAAAGATAGAATAAGGGTAAAAAAAAATACCTTCTTGTTTGGCCAACCTTAGATCAATAAATTTATGTGTGCTACTTGAATCAATTAAGATTGTTAGAGGAATATTTTTGAAATACCCTTTTACCCTCTTGGTTTGAGGAGTGGTGACTCCTGCTAGGGTGTGAAGTGAGATCTCTGGTTACGAATCTTAAGGATGGGTTTCATCCGATGGTGAACCTTCTTCTTTGAGTTCCTTGAAATTTTCATAGTTATATGATTTAGGGGGTGATTCAACATCAAAGAGGTACAATTGTTTTTCCACACATCGATTCCCTCTAGTGAATTTATCATCACAATTGTAGCATAAGAATTTATCCTCGCACTCCTACATTTTACTTCTATAAGATGTTTGATTGGGGCTAACTTTGGGGGATGCACCCTGGGAGCACGTTGAGTGACTAGATTTTTGAATGAAGAGAAACCCAAAGGTTGGCGTTGTGTTGTGATTTTATCCTCTACAAATTTGGACATGCCCAATAGTTCCATCATGTAATTGGGTTTAAACATTTTTAATTTTGAGCATATTTCCTCCTTGAGGCCACTGATGAAACAAATCTTGAAAAATTCATCTAACAAACCTTCTATGTGATTGGACAATCTCTTATTTTCCATTTGGTAGTCATAGACTAAGTCTATTTTTCGAAGTTTAGTGAGTTCACCTTTGAAGTCATCATAAGCACTCGGGACAAACCGCTCTAGAATGAAATATGTGAACCACTGAAAGTATGGTTCATCATGATCTTATAAATACTAATGATACCATTGTAGGGCCTCTTGTTCCAAGTGAAAAGAATAAATGGAGGCCTTTTTCACATTGTAGGTATTATGGAAAATGAAGATTGTTTTGCCATATATATCCATCCAATTTGGTTTGTCCCATTAAAGAAATCAAACTCTAGCTTAGGGCCACGTGAAATATTTGGTGCAAATAAATTGTGGTCTGAAGTGAACTCACTATGAAGTTTCTTAGTGAGGATGGAATTTTGTTGATTCAATCCTTACATCATGTGTGTGAGTTTAGATAGTTGTTCCTTTAAGGAAGTGATTTCTTCCTCCATGTTTTTTGCATTAATATAGGTGACAACCATAATTTTTTTATTAATGGATATAAAAATTTGTTTTAAGACACGATCAATAATGGAAAATTTTGATGTGAGCTCAAGCGAAAGGGGTAAATGGACTTTTACTAGGTTTTTGACACATATTAGGATTGGCGAATGTAGAGGTATTTTCAAAATCAGAATGCAAAAAATTGGGAAATTTTTCTAAAAGGGAGAAAGGAACATAAAATAGAGAGGAGCATTGTGGAAAATTTTCAAAGAAACTGGAGAAAAAATAAGTTACGGTAGAAATTAAAAAAATAAGAAAAAGATATTTGAGGCTAATATAAGTGGAATTTGGATATGGACCCTTAAGGAAACAAACATGTAGAATGGAATTTCAAGTTGTCCCATAAATTTTGAGTTTAAATGGATCTATAAAATGAATGTGAAGTGTGGAAACTAATAAAAGGAGGTAGATCCTAGGGGCGAACAATGTGTAGTAGTGTGTTATTGGAGATTTTGTTTATTGATGTGAGCTACTTCTTATTTCTTGTAGGAAAGACCTACAAAAGAAGATCAAGAGTAGTCAAAGAATTGTATGTGAAAGATCAAAAAAACGTATGTAATGTAAGTAAAAAGTGTGTATAAAGTGGTAGCTAAGGAAATAGTGCACCTGTTGTATGAGAGAATATAGGATAGAAATTTGTCTTTTTTGTCTTGGAGATGTTGTCAGATGGGGTTAGGAGTGATCTATTACCAACCAAGAAAGTGTCGAGCCATGGATTTGAGCATCCTACCACTAAGGTTGATATTTTTGGGTGATCTCATGCCAAGGATGATTTTTTTAGCGATCTCGTGCTAAGAGAAGAGTGCTAGGGAGAGATATATTTTTCTCTCCTTCTATGACACTTCTCAAATAATAAGTTCCACTACAAATTGTAACGTTCCGATTTGAAGCCAAATTTCTAACCAAATTATAAATGAATTGTAACCGAGTTGTAACCAAATTGACTAAATTTTGTAACTGAAGACAAGTGTCTAATGTTGTAGATCCATACTGTAACTTGCTAGAAACTGTGCTGAACTGAAAAACTATCTATTTTTTTCCCCTAGGACACAAGCGCTTAGGTGGGACATAAGCACACACTATTCCTATATGCTACTGGGTGCTAGTGTCTGCTCTGTGTTTTTGGCCATAATCAAATTTTGGACCAATTTGTGACTGTGTTATTTTGGAAAATTTTGTAATGTGTTGTTCTGTTCAGGGTCTCTATGTTGAAGGAAGGATGATTTATTCACCCAATAGTTTCCCCCTCGTCTGGGGTGTGTTTGACGTATGTAGGAGGATATTTCCCAACCGAGAGGAGAAGAGAGTGATATATATATATATATATATATATATATATATATATATATATATATATATATATATTGGATACTTTTAGGGGGTAGGGGATGTGCATGGTAGAAACCAAGGCACATGTAAAAAATATAATCTAGAAACATGTGTTAGTGTAAAAGAGATAACATGCAATAAAATATAATGTATCAAACAACTATGAAGATAAGAGGGACCATGAAAAGTGGGTTTCATACATGGGACATTACTCACAATGTCACAAGATAATTAGGTCAAAATTTTACATAAGCAAACAGTGATCATACATGACATAAGGCATAGCCCACAAACAATAACAAACAATAGTAAAAAAGAAATAAGAGACAACCATGGTTGTCTAGAATCCTGCAAGGAACATTCTACACATGAAGTACCTATTAACATGTTAGAATGATAATTAGTATGTTAAATCATGTATAGATCATTGAAAATTAAGTGATAGTAATGAAAAGTAGTAAATATTATAACTATAGGACCTATGATGTGGAGTAGGAGAACAGTAAACATAGATGCCCCCAAGCGCCTCGGTGGGACTGGTAAAGAATTTTGTCGAGCATCATGCATTGTGTAAGAATTTTTAAAGGTCTTGTATTCACCTCAAGATTCCATGTGAATGTGTATGCGTGTATAGAAAAAGATAATGAAATACTAAGAATCCAGCTAACATAGGAAACAAATTGCAACATGTAAGTATTATAAGATAACAAGAGTAAATACAACCAATATAGGTATATGATTTAATAGAAAATCATATTGAATCTAATTTCAAAGTAACTATTCTAATAAATAATATATGAATGCTAAAATAAAGTAATGACATAAGCAAACAAGCATATAATGTGAAAAACCTAAGCAAGAGAGGGAGATAGTAAGAGTTAGTTGATATATGCGCAATGTGGAGGTGATCTAAGAAGTGTAACGTATTGAAAAAAATATGAAAATAATCGTAAATAATCACTGTAAATTCTTAAACTCATGAACACAGTCAGACAAGGGTGCCCAATGTAGGGCAGAGGTGTTTGGGCATTGGTGACTAGATCTAGGCACTCGTGTCTGTGTAGCATCTCATGATTTTATTTCTTTTGTGTCGCAAGGGTTTTGTTATTTATTCTTGTTTGTGTCCTGATATACACTCCATGATCACCGAAGGTACCTATAACCTGCAAGAATTAAGTTCACCTACACATACCAGCAAACCACATAAAACCTAAAAATAAAAATAAAAAATGGGGATTCAGACTGACCCCAGTGGTCATGTGAAGAGTGAACTTATGACCAAGCACTGCACTACATATCATAATCTATGTAGTTCTTGTGTGTGTGTGTGTGTGTGTGTGTGTGTGTGTGTGTGTGTAGAAATGATTCCCTAGGATGACCTTGTGCAAGTTGCACTTGATAGCGGGATATATCTACTCAATGATGCAAATGTGTGGGATGGAATAGAATAAACTTCACCTTCCTATGATGTGTATGACGAAGTATGCAACCCTTGTCCCTTGAATGGATGTTAGATGGATTCCTTTGAAGTGATTTTTTTCCTTAATATGCAAGCTTAGGTGATAATAGTAATTTTTATTTCTTGGTCCTTATTTTTGAGAAGTAAATAAGTATATGTATATATATATATATATATATGATTCCCTTGTTTGAATATCATAATTGACAACTAGAATTTTGACCCATAAGTGAAAAATATGCCCAAAAGATAAAAGAGACCCAAAAAGAGTGAGTAAAGGTGATAAAGGGTCAGGAGCACCCAGTATGGATAGAAGCACCTACACATTGGCATCCTAACTGGGTGCCAATGTCAAAAGTCATAAAAGATAAATCAGTTAAGTTATGTCATGGTTGTAGGGTATGTAATACCAAAGAGAAAGTAAGAAACAAAGAAAAGAGGTCAAAGATAGATGTCAACCACTAGTTTTCTTGCTTAGGAATCATATATACATTAGTATTCTTTTGGACCTAGAAATATACCCAATTGTGTGATTTAATGTCTAAATTTTCCCCCACTTTATGTTGTTTAGTGAATAATCGATAACATAAAGTAGATAATAGATGCATACCTTATAATCATGTAGAGAGTGTGATGAATAGTGTGCCAAGTGGGCAAGTGAAGCGTGGAGAATAGGAAAGGGAGGTGGACCCTAGGGATGAATTGTATGCATTGTAGTTGTGCTTCTAAAATTTGTGTGAGATGCTTCTTATAAGGATGGACCTGCAAAATAAGATCAAGAAAGTAGTCAGATTCTTGTATATGATAGATGAGAGAAAGATGTGTATAAGTATGTAAAGAGTTTTTAAATGTGTGTTAAAAAGGTAAGTGTGCATGTGATATGTGTTGTCGCCAAATCACTGCACCCCCCGAATGACTAGAATGTTTTCATGACGTTTGGTGTGATTGGGACACATTGGATCACCTCTCAAGCTGTGGGACTTGGGCTCGAGGTGAACCTCCAAATGATGTACTACTCCTAGTGCAATAAAATGACTATCCAATCCTAGGATAACATCTTCATGAGTTTTAAGGGAAGATATTTTGCAGAAATGAAACTATACTAAGCGCAGTGATGCACCAAATAAAGGGATGTTTAATATCTGGAAGGGTTAATGTGGGTAGGATGCTTGCATCATTGGCCACCTTCACCTATTTCTACTTGGAAAGAGTACAAAATACCACAAACCATGGCATACATTCCTTCATTAAACTTGAACATACATAAAGGATAGATCAAATTTGATTCAACACGGTTAATTTTTCATGAGGAAAGAACACATGCACATGACAAACATCTATTTCAGAAACTATGAATAATGATAAGATGAATTTAACAACAGAAGGAAAATAATATTTTCACAACTAACATAAAATATAATCACATTACTCCCTCACAACATGAAATAGATAACCTGAGATAAAGGTAAGCTAACCACTCACACTAAGGAACCACACATTCAAAAATTAAGCATTGATTAACCATCCAACACAATAAATCAGATTTCCAATGGCAAGGTATAGCTCTGAATATAATTAAAAGGTTTTAGAAATATCTGAAGCTCTCTTCCAAGATTGAAGAGAAAATTTACACAAAAAATGATCTATATCCCTTTCTCTCATGCATTCAACTATTTATAAGTTCCTAGGCTGAGCCATTACAGCTTGGCACTTAACTAAAAATTTAATAAAAATAGAAATGTCATTAAATTAAGGGAACATGCTCCCATGAAAATAGTAATTTTTTTGCAAGGGTTTGACTCAGTCAACCCTACAACTTTGACCGATCCAGAGCTTGGATATGTCCTTTCATGACCGCTCAGCTTTGGCCTTGTTCAGCTACGCCTTCCTCTTATGCAGGTTTTTGTTGTTCTCCTTCCCACACAGCCATTCGATGCTTGTACTCAATGAATCACTTGATGATCCCCTAAATTTCTTCATCTCTGGGCCCACATGCATAGTGATCACTACATATGTCGTCTCGATCTCCCTCATGATCTTGGCTAGCACTTTTCAAAGTTTACTCACAACTTTCTTCATCCTCCCTATGAAATTTTTGGCACAAGACCAATCGGCCAATAGAGTCACTGCTGAACATTTTGGTGACCTCATCATCACGCTTCACCAAATTCTTGAAATTTTCCTTAATTTGATCCTATGGGAGAGTGTCGATGTTTTCATTGAAAAATTTACAATTAGCAACATCAAACTCTTCTGAGATATCATTCAGGGCATCCGTGATCTCCATTCGTTTATCATCCAATTTCTTAATTAAATCTTGCAACACTTGGCACCGAAATTCCATGGCCTTTTGATATTCAAATAACTTTGAGGCATCATTGATCACCTCTTCTTAAAGGAGAAATTCTTGGTCTTCTTCTCTGATCTCACTCCACGTTGCCAAATTTAAATTCATATTATTATTATCTTCGAAAAAGGCCTCATCCATTTTGCAAATAGCAGCCCTCCCAACCTAGAGATCATTATATATTTCGACAACCTCTTTCATTAAAGAATTAGCTTCATGCAGTATGCGTTCCATCCATTCATTCACTGATCTCCCTTTCTGGCCTAGATTTTCGATCTCATGATAAGAAATTTCATCAATGGTAGACAAAAATGTCATGGCCGTAGTAGTTGAGACTTCGGTAGATGGAGTTGGTTGGGTTACTTTGCGTAATAATGAATTGATTTATTCGACCTTGAGTTTGAGCTCATCTTTTGTAGCCTTATCCTTGTCATATTTTTCCAGCAGAGCCCCAAGAGCAGCGTGCACATCTTGTTTGGCTCCTTCATCAGTATATTTTCCAAATGAAATTGAGAGATCCAATAATTTTCCGTTGTAATTATTTCCTTACTTTTTCCCTCAATGGGAGTAGTAACCTCTAAAATTTTCTCCCCAAATGGATTCACAGTCAAACTTGAAACATTCCTTGGCCTCTTGGCCTGTCTTTTGGGCGTATGTTCCAATATACTGAAATCTATGACATATCCTAGAGGCACCTTCTTCTTTTACTTTGGAGTTTATATAAACAGCCATTCTGGGATGGCTAATGTTGATCAAGGTGGAATAGTATATCTGATACCTAAAACATTAGTCATGACAAGAGCACTAGAAACATTAGCTGGCATTTGGGTAGAAGTGGAAATGATGGATGGGGTGGACGTAAAGACAACCTTAGGATTTGATAGAATGATTTTAGGGGATGAGATGGAGGGAAATGGAAGTGTTAAGGGAAATGAAGAAGAAATGGTTGACCTGATAGTTTCTCCAGCTGAGAGAACTGGAAGGGATGAGAATACCTGGGCCATAGGTGGAGATGAGAAGGAAGAAATGATTGTGGAAGTGGAAGGAACTGATATTGGAAATGGCAATGGAAGAGGAGGAAGAGATGATGGATCTTGTGAGATACTAGGAGAGTCACTAACTTCAACCACTTCTATCACAAGTGCTACAGGAGACATAGCCTTAGAAATAGAAGCCTTGGAAAGAGATGAGCCACCAACAACAAATGAAATATTTTTTAGAATCATATGGGTTTTTTCGATCAACCTTTTCCCCTTTGTGAGTGTTGATTAGCTTATGGTTGGTGGGGCCTCTATATTTTTAGGTTTCTCTACTCCCTTGGGTGATATTCCCAAGGTAACCAGCCAACTGTAAGTTATCTACAAAATGGGACCCGTCCTCTCCTTTGTATTGCAGCATTCCTCTACATACCAATCAATCCATGACAACGGTTGATTGGAGATAGTATCATTTTTATATGCTGCATCCAAAACCTCATCATTATCTTGCACATCCTTTGGGACATCAGCCAAACCAAACTACCAAACCTCATCCAAGGTCAACCTCTCATAATCCCTTTGTTGGATGATGTATTTATCCCAAAAATGAATCTAGATATCCTCCAATTGGAGCACGTGTGAACTAGACTAACCTGTTTCACCGAATTTACCCCAATAGTTGAAATTAGTCAGTGGATGAAAGGTTTGCAAAGTCACTTCATCCAATTCTACATCCACATTTTTGGCCCTATGGATATTCAGGAAGGTGCATCTGCTAATTGAAATAGGGAAATGCATTCCCAATTTTTGGCACTTGTTTTGAATTCAATGATAATCTAACAACTGTCAAACTAATTCTAGTAGAACCCATTTATCAGTGGGACACCTTGGCAATTTGTTGGGGGCACCTGTGAAGCCTGGAATCTGAATATAAGTAAATGTGGGGAACTGTAAATAGATGGTCCCCCACTCACATAATTCTTCGAAGGCTTCATTGAAAATCCTTCGGTTGTATAACTCCTTATCAAAATGGTAGAGAATAACCACAAAGAAGGAATCATTGACTCTACGAAAATTCTTGCTCCTTTCATTCAGTGTGAGATGAGGATATAAATCATAAATTTGGGAAGTGCTGTGAATACCTTTAGTATTCAACCTAGAGAAGTCTCTCATAGCAGCGGCCACATAAACCAAGAAGGATGTCATATAGAAATTATTTTTGGAAATCACTTAGCCCAACTGATAATAAATGGAGCTACTGATATGCTCCCCCCATCAGATAAATTCCTTATTTTTCTTAATGATAGTGATGTACAAGAACATCCATTCCTGGAATTCCTTTGCAGAGGGAAGACCTAAAACTTTGCTTAGTAGCACAATAAGGTCACTGACCTCCTGAATAAAATCTGACCGATGCATGGTCTTTGGTAATTTGGCAAAGCTTTTAGCCAGATAAGTTTTCATCATGAATTTCGTGCATACTTCCTCCTCTTTTTCCCAATGCTCCACTTCCGATTTTGGATAAATTATGGCATAATCTTCAATGTCAAGAAGTTTGAGAAGATCTTCGAAGAAGTCTGGATCTAAATGGATTACCACCTTATCATCACCGTAATTGACTGACATAGATCCTTTGTCAAAGTGGGTTGTTGCGGTTAAAACAAACTCTGAGAAATGAATGGATGTGGGAAAAACGATAGCAAGGGCAAGCCCACTATCGTAGATGGCCTACATCCATGGTTTCTTATTTAGAGCCTTTACTCTTTCCCAAAATTCTGGGAAATCAATATGTCCTAGGTCAGTGTCCCCTATATTCCCCAAGTTAGAAGATAGGCAGGAGTGAGGAGCAACTCCAAGAAATGAATACTTCATATTTTGTTTTCCCGTTGATGTGGAGGTAGACATCAAGCTCTGTATTTTGGAACCTGATGACCTTCTTAATTTTGAAAGCTGAAGTGAAAAATTACATAACAAAGAATTATGAATTTCTGAAAACCTGATTTCTAAAATCCTGACTTTTGAAAACCTAAAAAGAAAAACTCTAAATTTCTGAAAACGAAAGTTTCAAAAACAAAAGTTCCAAATTTCCAAAGTTAAAAGTTCCGAAGTCGCATGGTTCCCAACAACTAAAAAGCTCCGAAAAGAAAAATCTTTTGAAATGGTGACTTTAGAAATGCTGAAAAGAAGATCCTAAAACAACGAGCACCGCTAATTCTTTGAAATCTAAGAAGAAAAATTGCCAAACAATGTTAATCTCTAAATCCCAAAAAGTGCTAAGAAGGAGAAATGGAAAACTTGAGAAGATCCCTGAAAACTTTGAGTGCCTATGGAAACTCAAAACATAGAAAAATGGTGGGCAATGAGTTTGTCATTTCAAGAGGCACACAGAGGAGGAACAAAAGAAAACAAATAAGGAGGAAATAAAAATAAAATATCTTAAACCAAAAGGAAAAGAACCAAGTTAAAATACCTTGAAAATGACATTGAAAAGTACAAGAAAATGGAATGTCAGAGCAAAGTGACTGGTGAAAATGACAAGTAAAAAACAAGTTTAAATAGAAAACCTGATATTAATGGCAAAAATTTGATTCGTACAGAGGTTGGTGAAGAATTAATTACACAAAGGACTCTAAAAGTCTGAAACCTGAAAGTCTGAAATTCTGAAATTTCAGAATTTCAGGGTTTCGGACTTCAGGGATTGGGAGATGAAAAATGTGAATTGGAAATGAATCTTCTGAAACTCAAAAGCCTGAAAGTCTAAAATTTCAGACTTTCGGACTTCGGAGGTCCGAAAGTAAAAACCTCAAAAATGACCCAGAAAATTTTGAAACCGAAAGCCGAAAAATCCAAAATTTTAGACTTTCAGACTTCAGAACTTTGGGCTTAAAAATTTCTAATATTAAGCAAAAACTCTAAACCCTGAAAGCTCAAAAGTCTGAAATTTCAGAATTTCGGGGTTTCGGACTTTAGAAATTTGCAAATACAATTTCATAACTTGCACCATCAAACTCTGAAAGGGAAAATCTCTAAAATTTGAAGTCCCAAAATTTCAGGTTTTGGGACTTGGAGAATTTTCAATTTACATTACAGAATACCCATACAAAGGATTTTCTCAAAAAATTGTCTGACTACTTTTGACATCTGCTTCTTAAGGTAGATTAAAATTTTAACAATATGTAAGGGAATAAAATATAGAAAAGTTTCATGTTGCTTGAAGTTTCTAATTTGAATGTTGAAGATGAGGTTTTTGGGAGATCTCACGCCAAGAGCACATTTTTTTGGCGATTTCATGCCAAGTGTGAGTTTTTTGGGCGATATCATGCTAAGTGTGATTTTTTTGGGCGATCTCATGCCAAGTACAATATCATGCCGAAGATAAAGTTTTGGGGAGAGAGGTCTAGTTTTACTATCCTTCCATGACTCTACCCAATAAGCGCCACTATATATGGAACGTCTTGATTTGTTCTGCTTGTCCTTATTTGTTCTGATTATTTTTGAATTGTTCTGATTGTACTAATTGTAGGAGATAGAATGCATTCTATGATTGAAGGCTAGTTCCTATTATTGTAGAACTTCTTTGTAAACTATTGTAGACTATGTTGTACTAAAATAATGATTGTGTCTACCCTAAGGACATTAGCACCCAGGGAAGGATAGGAGCGACCAGGCGCTAGTGTCTGATTCTGGGCACTTGTGACTGCTCTGTGTCTTGGACCCAAGTCAATTTTTAGGACATTATGTGAATTTGTTCGTGTAATTTTTTTGTACTATGTTGATATGAATTGTAGATCTAATTTGTTCACCCAATGTATGTCCCCCTCATTTTGGGTACAAGTAATGATAGTAGGAGAATGCAGCCCAAAGGAGAGGACCTAATGATGATCTGAAGTGGATACCTACATGGGGTAGGGAGTGTGCATGGTAGAAACCATGACACATGAAAACAAAGAGGGAAATAAATATGTGTTAGTCAGAAAATTAGCTAGCATGCAAAAGAAGATATTATAGAAAACAAGTGTACATACAAGATAGATAGCGAAATATGGGTTTTAAATATGGGACATCGCTCATAGTGTCATAAGAAAATCAGGGCCTAATTGGCCTAAAACATACAATGATCACTAAATACATAGGGCATATCCCACAAACAATAACATGCCATAGAAAACAATTTCAAGAAAAAATGTGACAGATAGCCATGGTTTTATATAGTCTCTTAAGGAAAATGTTACACATGAAGCACCCATTAGCATGATATAAAGATAAATAGTATGTCAATGCATGTACATCAGTGAAAACGTAGAGTAAATTGTAGTGAGAAATAGTGAATATTGTAGCAATAGGACCTGGAATGTGTAGGATATGGTAGTAGTAAAAGTAGATACTCCCAGGAGCCTTGGTGGGACTGGTAAATGGTACAGTGCCAAGCATCATTACAGAGTGTAAAAACATGTAAGATATCTCCATTCACCTCAAAATATTAAGTGAATGTGTATGTATATATATAGAAATATGGTAACATAACAAGAATCCATCTAACATGGAAAATAAAGTGTAACATGTAGATAGAATACGCTAGCAAGAGTAAATGTAACCAAGATATACAAATGTTATGTATGATTGTAATGGTGTGGTATGAAAAATGTGAATATGATAGGAGCAATGTTCCCCCTAGCGGATTTTTATGAGATGAGGTTCATGTATAGGAACCCTCAATAGTTAAGAATGAACAATAGAACAAGAGTGTGTCATCGGGTAATGTGTTGTGTGAGAGTAAGTGTGAGAAATATGTATCATGAAGCACATAGTAAGAATTGAAGTGGATGTGAGAATCATTTCAGAATTATACCCTCAACAGTTGAGTATGAACCATGGAACTATACTATGTCATAGGGTAATGACGATACAATGTGTGTATCAAAGGGTGTGAGAGTGCGTAGAAAAGGTAGATATGAAGTACAAAGCATGTAGTGTAGTTAGCTAGAGGCAACTGATAGTGCTAGAAAAGGGGGGGAGTGTGAGATTCCCCCAAGTGTAAGAGGAGTGAAGAATCATGTAAAGTCCTCAAGAATATTGTCAGCGTCAGTGTCATAACCTATAGGATATGGATTAGATTTGATATGCAATAGTATAAGGTTGATCATAGAGGGAGCTAGTGCGACATAAATTATACATTCCCATAGCATATTCTTCATTAATAAATGGAGGTTATAGGAAAGCGCGTGCATAATATTGAGTTAGATTTTTATTATAGCCAAGAAATGAATCATTGCAAACAAATATGTAGACAAAAGGCATGGGAAATGTGATATCAGTATGATTATGATCCAGAATGCCACCAATGTAGTCAAGCCAAGACTGTCCAAGTATGGGTGGAGAAGAACACGGAGTATGTGTGATTTAATTCAATTTAAATTAATTAAATATAATTACAGTGTAACAAATTTATAAATTATAAAATACAGAAATGACACAAGAAAACTAAGTTGTAAAATATGAAATCCCTAAGCAGAAGAGATAGATGAAGAGACTTAATTGATTTACATTTGATTTGGATCTGATCTATACTGGGAAAAGTGTTTAACAGGATGGGAAGAGCGTTGTAAATGCTTAGTATAAATTCTACAACTCACACACAAATTCGTACATGGGGGACCACACTAAGGGAAGGGCACTTGGGTGCTGGAGACTACTACTGGGCACCCATGACTGTGCAAATGGTTAGAATATGGTTTTCACTGTGTCATAAGAATTTTGCAGTTGTTTCATGTTGATCACATGATATTTTCTCTTTGAAATCCAAAGGTACTTGCAACCTACAAAATATATGTTCACCTGCATAATCCCACAAAACAAATCAAACCTAAAAGTGATAATGCAAAATGGGTATTCGGATTGACCCCGTCAGTCACCTCGAGAGTGAAGTTACAACCAAACGCTACACTACATATTTGAGTCCATGTAGTTCTTGTGAGTGTGTTTAGAAATTATGCCCTAGGATGCCCTTATGCAAGTTTCACTTGATAATGGGATAGATTTACTCTAAAATGAAAATGTTTTGATCGAATAGAATAAACTTCCCCTTGATATGCTATGTGTGTAGAGTATTGAGTCCCTTTCCCCTATAATTGATGTTAGATGGATTCCTTGAAGTGCTTTAGGTTCCTTTTGAATGCAATCTTAGGTGGAAATAGTAATGCTTAGTGTTTGGTCCCTTATTTTGAAAAAATAACTATGTATTTATAATATTCCCTTGTTTGAATTTCATAATTGACAACTGGAATGCCAACCCATAAGTCAAAAATATGCCAAAATGATAAAAGAAACCCAAAATGAGTGAGTAAGGTGAGAAAGGGCTAAGAGCTCCTAGGTGCTATTGTCTTGGCTAGGATCTAGTGTCTATAGCTATAAAAGATAAATTATTTAAATCCCACCTAGGCTGTAGGGTGTGGATGACCAAATAGAAAACAATAAACAAAGGAAAGAGGCCAAAGACAATTGTCAATCACTAGTTTTCTTGATTACGAATCATGTAAATGCTAGTATGCTTTTAGGACCTAGAAATGTACCCAAGTGCATGATTTTTGTCTACATTTTCCCCCAATTTATGTTTTTGAGTGAATACTTGATAACATAAAGTAGATAAGATATGTGTACCTTATGATCCTATAGAACGTGTGGAAAATAGCGTGCCGAGTGGACAAGTGAAGCATGGAATGATTACAAAGTGAAGTGTGGAGACTAGGAAAGTAAAGTGATCTTATGGGTGAAGCGTATGCATTTCTTGTACCTATAGTTGTGCTTGTATTTTATGTTAAAGGCTACTTCTTTTTACATATTAAGGACATACCTAAAAAATAAGAGAAAAAGAGTAGTTAAAGTCATGTATATGATAAATCTGAATAAAGTGTGTAAAAGTAGTAGTAATGGAAAGTGTGCACTTGATGCAAAAGAGTAAAGGATAGAAATGTGTCCTAAAATTATGTGAAGAGTTAGGTTTGTGGGAGATATTATGTTGATAACATTTTTTTGGTAGATATCATGCCAAGTGTGAGTTATTTGGGCGATATCATGCCAAGAGTGAGTTTTTTGGGTGATCTCATGCCAAAGAGAAAGTGTTGGGGAGAGAGGCCTAGTTTTACTCTCCTTCCATGAATTTACCTAATAAGAACCACTACAGATGGTACATCCCCAATTTTTTCCTTTTGTCCCTATTTTTCTAAGTTAGTTTGCAATTTTATTGATTGTTTCGATTGAATTTGATTATAGGAGATTGCATGCATGTTGTAATCGAAGGATTGTACTTGTACCTTTGAAACTTCTCTGAAGGCTTCTATGAACTATGTTAATCTTATAAACTAATTCTATCTATTCCCAGGACATTAGCACCCAGGGGAGGAAAAATGCACCTAGGTGTTGCTACCTGAGTTTTGGCATTGGTGTTTTTGTTGTGCTGAGAACCTAAGTCAGATTCTAGGACGTTCTGTGACTGTGTTCCTATTTTTTTCTTATATTGTGATAACCTAAATTGTAGCTCTTAGCTTCTGTAGGGGTGATTTTTTTACCAAATATATGCCCCCTCATTTGGGTTGCATGTGACGACTATAGGAGTGTGCGTCCCAAAAGAGAGGACATGATGTTGAGTGGAACTGGATACTTGCAGGGGATACGAGATGTGCATGGTAGAAACAAAAGAAAATGCAAAAAAAATGGCTAGTAACATGTGTTAGTAGAAAAAGCATCTAGCATGCAATAAAATATAATTTAATGAAGAAAGTGTGCAAAAAGCATGGACCATGAAAAATGGGTTTAAAAAATGGGACATCTCTCACAATGTCACAAGACAATTAGGGATGAAGCGACCAAAAGCATAAAAATAGTGATCAAACAACACATAGGACATAACCCACAAACAATGACATAAAATAGAAAAAAATGGAAAAAAACTTATATAAGAAAATAATGGTGGCATATAGTTCTGCAAGGAAAATGGTGCACATAAAGCACCTATTAGCATCTTAGAAAGATGTTGGCAAGAACATTTTTGGTTAGACAAATTTGTGGGTATATTGCCAATTCTCTAGGACTATAGATCCCTCTGCTTAGATGGTGTAGCTCCATTTTATTATGAGTGAACTAAAAGGGAAATATGTTGATGGCCAAGAGGCTGGGGATTAACTTTGTAATTAATTGCAAGGGAGGAATTTTTTGAATAATGGGAAAGTGGAAGTGAGAAACTAGGAAATGGGGGGGTTAACTTTGCAAGTATAAAATCATATTCTATCCAAATATAATCAAAAGTGTCACATTCAAAACTTATAGGAAAGAAAAAACTATTCTTAGAACATCAAAAATCATAGGAAACCATGCACACAAAGTTACACACATTCATACATCATGAAAAGAAGAATTTCCTTTCTTTACTGACATCTTCACAAGTTGTATAATGCTAGAGAATGGAAGAAAAGTAGATAGGGAAAATAGAAGAATGTTATATCTTTTTCCCTACTCAAATAGAGGTCTCTCTTTAGTGCATAAAATTGAAAAACCTTAAGAATGAGGATGCCATTACATTATGTAGAGCTTCAAAAGACTCTTCATATATCCCCCATGTGAATTTTCATATCTCCTACACAGCATGTCACTTTTGACATTCCTCAGAAAGAACCTTAAGTCCCCTTTTATCAATTAAGGGCAACATTTTTACATTTTTGGACTATAGTCACATTAATGAATAGGACGAATGTCATGATTTCTCACAATGAATAATTAGAAAGGGGGTAGAGAAAAGAGAAAGTATGAGGAAGGAGGGGAAAGATGAAATGCTCCCAAGGATGAAGACGTCTTTGATATTGATGAAAATTTTCCATTGACGATCATGCACGAACACCCTAGCTCATGAAATGAGTGTTGAGAAACACTTGTTTTGGACCTCCTAATGTGAGCTTGGGATGGACACATGAAATTCTTATGATGATCCTCATTGATACTTTCAGGAACCTTCTGAAGTTATTTCCTCGACATGCTCCGCCCAACATTTTGTTCTTGAGCTCCTTTATGTCCATGTGAGAATAATTATTGTCACCCACACTTAGGCCAAAATGGGCTCAAGACTAGTGAATTTGAAATTTATGATCACAAAAATCAACAATATGAGTCACGAAAAAATGTGATAACAACTTCTTGCACTCGAAAATGGAACTTACTATTTTTAGACACTAGGTTTCATGAGCTGTAATTTTGGGAAAGGTTACCTTTTTTCCTTGGTATCAGTGCCGATGGGTTATCACCGTGTTTGGATCATTTTCACATATGTTTTGTGACCAATTTTAAGCACTTTAAATGTTTAGAAAGTTACTTTTTATCTTTTTTTATTTTTAACTTTTTTACTTTTTTGGCTTGTGTGTCCTAGTTTTCCCTTTTTGGAGTTTGTTATGTTGAATGGTTATGATATTATGGGAACTTCCTATTTATAGTAATTTTGAGCTAGTGACACTTACTATTTTTATAATTTGGTATTCCCTTCCTTGGTTTGATGAAAAAACACCATTTTTGATATGGGTTTTCTCTCTGGATGTCCTGTGCAAAATTTCAACTTCACCTACTCTCTGGATCAATAGAAATTTGGGGAAGAAGGGTTTAGGGAACAAAATTTGAAATTAATGCCATTAATTATCTGAGAAATATCTGAAATTTTTATGTTTTTCAACATGAATTTTTCTAGGAGAGGAAGAGATTCCCAAAAATTCACTGGTATCCGCCTTGAGGTTTGAGAGATAAGAGCACTTCACCGTTTCCACTAATGGAAAATTTTGGAATTTTTTTGACATGGTGCTAGATGAAAATGCAAATTTTTTGTGTGATATAATAAATGGATAAATTTTAATCAATTTAACAATGTAAGGGTGAAGTGCTGGGAGTAGCAAAAATGGAGGAAAATGGAGATTTCTGACATTGGGGGTTTTTGTGCGCACGCACGGGAAGAAGTAAAAGTAACACAAAAAATGCAAAAACATATTTTTTATTCAACCTTAGGATGGGAGAAATTTTTATTCCTAGCTATCCCAAAGTTTTGGGATGCTTGGTGCAAAATCATGTGCCTCACCCACATGAAGACATGTGGCGTTTAATGACTAGCTATTGGGAAATTTGCAAAAAAAAATAGTTAAAGCACCCAAGGGCCTAAACCGGTTCATATGGGTTACCTAGGAAGGGATTGAGCATGGGTGGATAAATGTGTCCCAACCATCCCAAAAATTTGGGATGGTTGGTGCAAAAATTTGTGCCCTCACCCAGGTTTGACAAGTGGCGAGATGTCATTTTCTGAGGCAGGGAGGGGAGGGCTAGAAAAAACCTCATAAGAAAATTTACGAGTCATGTGGCAGACCAGAGGCCACAATGGGGGTTGGGATAATATTTTTATCCCAAATTTTTCAGACAGTTGGTGCAAAAAATTGTGCCCTGATCTGGGCTTGACAAATGGTACTATGTGATTTGCTGAGGTGGGTGCTAGAAAATGTTGCACATGGTTTAACTGAGAAATTTGGTGTCAAAAAAAGTCACATCACGGTCTAGGGGGCTATTTGGGGGCTGGGAGCACTTTTTTGTCCCAACTATCTCAAATTTTTTGGATGGTTGGTGTAAAAAATTTCTCTGCCACCTGGGCTTGACATGTTTCCACCCAGAAATTTGACTAACTCTATGATCTTACCTTGCGGAGCAACATGACAGAAGTCATCCAGAGGTATCTTCATGTACTTATTTATATTAAATTAACTATAAATTTCCTTTTGAAAAAAAATGGGAGTGGTCGCATACTTTGGTTATTCCTTCAAACTTCTAAAACATAGGTTTTTTAGGGTTCATAGATTGTGTATGCTGAAATCAAACTGTGGGAAGAATTTCTTATGTCTTTTGAAATATGTGAGATCACCTTCATTTAGATATCTGAAATACATTTCCAAAAATGTTTTTTTACCTATAAATCTTTAATTATCTCCCAGAATCACTTCCTGAAGCTCAGTGGTGTTTTTGCACTACAAACTGCTTCACCCTCCACGACCCACTTTTGCTGAATCTATCCCAAAACTTATGAAACTTCACAAAATATTCCAAAATCAGTTGAATTTTTTTTAGCTCTCTGATACACCTCCTTTATGATTTTTATCATTACATTTTTCTCTGGGGGGTGCGCATGAGCCTTAAGAAGACCATAAATAACCATTCCTAGCCTTCTTGAAAAGCCCATCTTGAAGGATATTAACTTGGAAGTGATTGAATGGACTTGATATCTCTAAATCACCTATGGACCAGGTTAACACAACACATATGACCACTTATAAGGTTAGGATAGGGATGATATGGGGTTAGGATGATTTAGAGGAGGGCTCGGGATGACCTTTAAGCAAAAAAATTCATAATAGGGTATAATTGTCACATTTCAAGTATGAATTTTTCCCTTGAAAAAACTCATGACAATAGATGGCTCTAGCTAGTGGACATGTTGTGAATCAAGAACAATAAGGACACAACATGGGGGACTCTATAATCTTAATTCGGTTTGCATAATAATTCCTTATCCATGGGGATTTAGAGAATCACTCAAATTATAAGAGATAGACATAAAAGAGGAACACACACACACAACACGACTAAAAGGAAACACAACAGGGAAAGAGAAACACACACCTATATCACCTATGGTACAATGTGTGGGATAAGCCGCTTTCATTATAACACTTTTTTTCTCTTCAAAGGTTACAACTAGATGGGTAACACTTAGTTACAATGTTTTGCGAAGCAATTGACCGGTTTAAGGAAGTAGCCTCCTTTCCTCAACAACTTATGAAATTAAAGTGCTTTCATGAATTCTTGTATACTTGGGATAAATGAGCCTACATTATCTCTTTGATGTTCAAATATTTTCTCATAAATTTCATTGCCTTTACTCTCTTTGAAATCAGTTTAGAAAATGCTAATTGTCATATGTGTTCACCCGCACTACGGATTTTTCATTAAGAATATCATTTCTGCTCCAGGGATGATTTTTGTTTGAATATATTGAGTTTCCTTATTTCCCGCATTCATGCTTGTTTAATATTTTCCACAAGAAATCTTAAATTCATCCTTTTGGTACATTCCACTATGGGGTGTTTGGATTTTTACTACATGATTTGAAGTAGCCTCATACCTATCATGTATGACCATAAAATGAGCTAAGAGGTCAAGACTTAGCTTAGGATATTTTGCACCTTATACCACAGTCAAGATTTCTAGCATGGAGTTCTTCTTTTAAGTTTCCAATAGTTCACCTTTACATTCATTTTAAGAACCTTCATCTTGAAAATCAAGGTAACCATTAGGAGGAATTTATTCATTATCCCAAATCTCATTGCATTTCAATACTTCTTTGTCACGATGAATCTCAACTATGGGGACCACAAAACTATGTGTTTCAAAATTTTCATCATAAAAAGAATCTTCTTCTTTGAATGGGAAAGATAATATTTCCATTTCATCATCACATCCGATAGACATTGGCTCAGGAGATACATCATATTTCTCATCTTTTTTTATTTCATCATGACCAGTCTTTGAATCAGTCAAAAAAATAGAATTAGATTCATGTTTGTCTTGTAAATACATATCTTGCATAAGGAGTTTGAGACTAATATGAGGGTCTTCTATTTCTATCGCGTCTCTTAGCATTTCTTGCATGGAGTCTTCCTTCAAACCTCTAGATATCTCATCGCATTTTTCCTTGTTTTTTCGTGGATGACATGATCAAGAGAATATTCATCTTCAAATGGGAATGAGAATATCTCCTCCTCATGGATATGCACATAGAATGACTTTTTAAGTTGCAATTCATCAACAAACACTTCATCTTCCCCATGGCTTACATCATCAGGAAACTTGGTTTTATCATTTTGTAATTCAAGAAATTTCTCAATGCTTATTGAAGATTAATACCTCCTTGAAAAAGGATGTTTGGTCCTATCAAGATGAAAATCTCATCCTCCTCTTCATTTATTACACAATGATTCATCCTCCTACTATTTTGGTATATAGATACAATGGAGGCTTTTGAAGGACTATAATTCAAAGGATCTGAATTAGATTTAGAAGAGGTATTGGAAGACTTACTTGGAATAGTAAGTGAAGTCTTGCTTGTCATGAGATCGGGTTTCTCTAACGTATACTTCATGGAGGGTGGAAGTGGAGATCCTTTACTGATTATTTTCTTTTACAAATTTTCCATGGGGTATCTTCAGTCTTCATCTTTGCAGTAACAGTGGAGGAAAGATCTCCTTTTTGGGACTAGGAATGGGTGAACACTGCACATGAGAAACTTGGTGTATCTATGCCATCATCTTCCTCACCTCTAGGATACTCACAAAATCTTATTTGTACATCATCCTTTACTTCTTCAACCTCTAGGAAATCACTGTCTTCACTTTCTTGTTTGAGTCCTTCTTCATCTCCTTGAGTTTGAAAACTTGCATTGATAGGTGTAGCCTCTAAGGAAATCCTTCAAGGTTCCCCTGCAATCTTATTTATTTTATGATCTTGATGGAATTATCATTGAGAAACCTCCCTTTTCAATATTTTCATTTTAGTTACCAATTTCTGGAACAATGGATTTGTTGTCTCATCTTCAGGGTGTTGAGATTTACCCTTTGAAGGATTCTTGATCATTCCTGACAGGATGAGGTCATCTTCTAATTCAATGGCCATTATTTTCACTTGTGTAATATTCCCTGGTTGGACAATTTAGAGAAAGAATCATACTTTAGGAGGTTGCACATTGATGAAGAATATCTTGATATTGTATTCGAATGATAAATCATATCTTGGTATTCTATAGAGTAACCAGTTGAAATGAGCTACAAAATCTCTCATAGCCTCATAGTCTCATTTTCGTATTTCTTTATTTGTACCAATTACACGAGGAGATATTTCAAATCTTTGTCTGATTTGAATCTTTCTTCAAAACGGATTTTGATGCCCTCTCGACTATTGATGGATCTAGTAGGTCGGAGATAGAACCACTCAGTTGCCTTTTCTTATAGATTCTCCATGAACAATCTCACAACAACATATTTTTTTGTTCCATTCCAAGGATTCCACATGATGTGATGAAGGAAAAGATATGTTCTTCAGAAATTTACATACCTTCACCTTTGAAATTAGGAAATTTCTTGCGGGAACCTGTTGGTAGATTATGAAGAGGAGGTGTAAGAGAAAGTGATCCTATGTTCCTTCCCCATGAAATAATAGGTTGGGGTATTTCTCCTTCTTCATCTGCCATTTTTTCTTCTTCTTCAACTTCCTCTTCCTCTTCTACAAATTCCTCTCCCAATTCTTCTTCATATTATTGTTCTCCTTCACTAGGGAATTCAATATTCAATGGTGGTTGAAAGATGGGAGAATTCATAGTAAGAGTATCAACAAGAGTTTGGATCAGATTACTAGGTGAACCACTTTGAGAATTATATGGGGATGAAATTTGATAGAAATAGTATGGTTGTTTATGATCTTTTCTTTTTTATTTTACAAAGCCTTAAAACCTTGATCAATAACTCATCCCAGTCTATTCAGCCTGGTATATCTCTTTTCAACCAGTTTTGGGAAAATCTTGTAACGGCAATACAAAAGCACATTGTAAAATATGAAGGATCATTCACATGAAAAAACAGTGGGCTTTTCAAAAATGGATTTCAATCAAGCTTTTTTTATATTTTTTTAATTTTTCATTTCTTTTTTATTTTTGGAGTATTCTATTTTTTTGTGATCATATTTTGGGTGCAGATTTCTCACAAGTTTTCCCCAAGGTTGGTGCCAAAAATTATTGGTGAGAATTTTTTTACGTAAGACAAATTGGTGGGTATCTTGCCAATTCTTTGGGACTTTAGGTCTTTCTTCTTAGATGGTGCAAATCCATTTTATTATGAGTGAACTAAAAGGGAAATATTTTGATGGCCAAGAGTTCAGGGATCCAACAAGAACATTCCAATGTACCCGCATAAAATTCTTGTAATGAATTGAAAGGGAGGAATTTGTTGAATGATGGGGAAGGGGGGAGTGAGAAATTAGGAAAGGGGGGATTAGCTTTGCAAGTAGAAAACCGTATTCTTGCCCAAGATAATCAGAAGTATCAAATTCAAATTTTATAGGTAATAAACAACTATGCTTAGAACATCAACGATGAGAGGAAACCATGCACACAAAGTTTCACACATTAATACATCATGAAAAGAAGAAACTCCTTTCTTTATTGACATATTCACAAGTTGTACAATGCTAGAGAATGGAAGAAAAGTAGACAGGGAAAATAGAAACATGTTATCTCTTTTACCTTTCTCAAATAGATCTCTCTCTTGAGTGCACAAAATAGACAACCCTTAAGAATGAGGGTGACATTACATTATATATAATTTTAGAATAATCTTCATCTAACCCCCATGTGACTTTTCATATGTCCTACACAACATGTGACTATTGACATTCCTAGAAAACAATATTAAGTTCCCTTTTATCAATTAAAGGAAACTTATTACATTTTTAAAATATAGGCACATTAATGAATAGGAAAAATGTCATTATTTCTCACAAAAAAGAATTAGAAAGGGGGTAGATAAAAATAGAAATAATGAAGAAGTATGGGAAAGAAGAAATGCTCCTAAGTATGAAGATGCCTCCGATATTAATGAAGATATTTTTGCTGAATATCAAGCATTAATACCCTAGCTCATGAAATGAGTGTTGAGAAACACTATTCCAAGACCTCCTAATGTGATCTCAAGATGGACACATGAAATGCTCACGATGATCCTTCTTGATACTTGATTAATGAAATCCCTTAGCTCATTGAACTCACTCTGACTAGCTTACTTCAAATCACCCACCTCACCGAGAGATGGTGATGAATCCACCTATTGAGCCATGTGATGCTCAACTCTCCTTCTCAACATAATTGAACTTGGGATGATGCTTTCAGGACCCTTGTGAAGTTATTTTCCTCAACAGGATCTCTTGGTCCACCCAACATTCTATTCTTGAGCTGATTGAGGTCCATGCGAGTAAAAATTTTGTCACCCACACTCAGGAACTCTGATGCGAGAGCCAAAATAGGATTAGGAATGGTGAATTTGAACTTCATGATGAAAAAATCAAAAATATGAATAACGAAAGATGTGACAACAAATTCTTGCACTTGAAACCGAAACTTGCTATTTTTAGACACTGAGTTTTAAGAGCTGTTATTTTGGGAAAGGTTACCTTTTTGCCTTGGTATTAGTGCCAATGGGTTCTCACCATGTTTGGAGCATTTTCATAGATGTTTTATGACTAATTTTAAGCAATTTATATTTTTAGAAAGTTACTTTTTCACTTTTTTGGCTTGTGTGTCCTAGTTTTCCATTTTTGAAGTTTGTTACTTTGAATGGTTATGATAATATGAGAAATTCCTATTTATAATAAGTGTGAATAAGACACACTTACTATTTTTATAATCTGGTCTTCCCCTCCTTGGTTTGACGAAAAAGTTTCATTTTTTATTTGGGTTTTCTTTCTGGATGTCTTGTTCAAAATTTCGACTTCCCCCACTCTCTGGATCAATTACAAATCGGGGAAGAAGCATTTATAGAAAAAAAAAAAAAAAATTATACCATTAATTATCTAAGACATGTTTTAATTTTTTTGTCTTTTTCAATGTGAAGGTGCCATGGATAGGAAGAGATGCCCAAAATTTCACCAAAATCTGCATTAGGATTTGAGAGATATAAACACTTCACCGTTTCTGCTCATGGAAGCTTATGGAAATTTTTTGACATAGTGTCAACTAACACAACAAGTTTTTGGTGTAATAGAAGAAATGGAGGAAGTGGAATGGATGTGTAATGTAAGGGTGAAGTTTTTGGAGCAACAACAATGGAGGAAAATGGAGATTTCTGACAGTGAGGGTTTTTTTGCGCACTCACGGAAAGAAGTAAAAATAACACAGAAATAAAAAAATGTAGTTTTTATTCAACCTTGGCATGGGTGCACTTTTTTTTATCAAAAATTTCCTAAAGGTTTGGGATTTTTGGTGTAAAAAAACTACCTCAACCTTATGAGGACAAGTTGCATTTAGTGATTGCTTGTTGGGAAATTGACGAAAAAGCACTTAAAGCACCCAGGGGCCAAACATGGGTCATATGGGTGACCCAGGAAGGGGCTGAGCATGGGTAGAAATAAGTGTCCCAACCATCCCAAACATTTCAGATGATTGGTGAAAAAAGTGTGCCCTCACCTAAGCTTCAAAAGTGGTGAGAGGTCATTTGTTGAGGCAGAGAGGGGAGGGGGGGCTATAAAAAACCTCATAAGCTACTTTTCAGGTCATGTGGGAGACCAGAGGCCACAATGGGGGTTGGGGAAAGTTTTGTGCCCTGTTGTTGCCCTCAAAATTCCCTTCTTTTGGAGTCAAGTTTCAAAAAATTTGAGTCTATTCCTTGTAGTATTGGATCACGTCAAGCCTGGCATTGTTTGCAGTTTTCCCATTCGTGGAGAACAGTTTAAAAGTCTGGCATAATGGTTAATTTTTTCCCTTCTTCTTTTTCATTTTCTTCCTGCAATCGGGAATGACAGGCGTATCTTCCTCGTTCAATTTTACCCCAACATCCATGGGTAGTACGTGGGCATCTCTAATTGGATGTGGTTTGGTCATGTTTCAAGTGATAGCGGAGGCCTCCACATGTCCAAACAACATGACTCCAGGGGTAGGGTCCAAGGGACAGTCCTCAAATAAGCACAGGCTTTCCAAGTGTCCCAGGTTCAAAATGAAGGTAAAACAAGCAAAAATTGGCTAAGTATGGAAGGCTCAGCGGATGGCTCCACGTGCCTCATCAGCTCAGCTTCAAAGAATCAAAGTTGGGGGCAGTTCATAAGCTCGTGTCAGTCCTCCACATGTCCCAAGTCCAAAAAGGGATAGAGTCGGTTATCTAAAAATGAATAAGCATAAGTGGGTCAACGAAATCCTCCACATGCCTCAATGACGCATTTTAGAAGTGAAACCAAATGGCCAATCTTCAAATGAGTGCCAGCTCACCACGTCAGGACCAGCGGAAGGAGACATGCGTCAGTGCGGTGCCATTTTAGAAGTGAAATAAAAGGGTCAGTCTCCAAGTAGCGCCAACTGGCCACCTAGCTAAAGTCAATGGGGAGACAGAGTTGGCCATTGAAAAGTCCAAAGACCAGTGGTAGGAGACACGCATTAGCTCGGCACACTTTCAGGAGGCATTTCCAAAACGGAAACAAAAATGAGCACTAGTCCTCCACATGTCTAGGGGTCAACATGGGTCAAACAGGTAATAGGCCGAATTGGCTAAGTATAGAGGAACATACAGAGCTCCCCACATGTCATCCTAGCGTAGCTTCAAAGGTGAAAAATGTAAAAGTCATCCGCAAGCCCACTCCAATCAATTCCTTCCACGTGGGTGGCCCAGATTTAAAGTTTTAAAAGCAGATCGAATGGCCCATATTTTAACTGGCAAAATAATATAACGACCGTATATTTGAACCTATTTTTTCAGCCATTAACGTTTCTTTATGAATCAAGAATTCGAAAGGGTGCGAGTGGTTGGAATAATTTGTAACCATTTCTTGTTTACTCAAGGAAGTTATAAATGTTTCTTGTTTACTCGAGGAAGTTGTAACTGTCTCTTACGAGCTATATCATGGGATCTCAAAGCCATTGTACAGGTTGGAATTTTGATATTATGAAACTGTAATTTCAAATTAGAAGAAATCAATACAAAGGTTTTCCCCATTTTCCTTTGTTTTCTCTTTCCTTCTTTCTCTGGTATGTGAATCATTTAATCCTTGCATGCTTAGAAACTTTGTGTTTTGGTTTACACAATCTCAAGAACTTTGAGTCTGCGGATTGTGCATGTTATAAACATGAATGGTTCTACTCTTTATCTCATTTTCTCAATACATATAAGGGTTTTCTTTTTCATCTCTTTTCCCTGAAGGTATTGTCTTCTTCTGTCTCCCTTCTCTCTTCAAGTATTCTATCCTCACATATTGATAACTTTCCATGCGTAAAACACATTTCAAGATATCACGAAGCCATCATTGAATGAAAGATTATGTATTTGTACATAGGTTTTTCCCCTACTTTCAATAAGGGAACATCTCCCATTAAAGAGGAGGGACTTTCTTATCCCTGATTGTGGTTTCTTTCCAAGTGCAAATATAAAACCCAACATGCCCCAACCATCCTAAACATTTGGGATGGTTGGTGTAAAAAATTGTGCCCTAATCTGGGCTTGAAAAGTGGCACTATGTGATTTGTTGGAGGTGGATGCTAAAAATGGTGCATGAAGGGTTAACAGGGAAATTTGGGGTTAAAGGAGGTCACATCATGGTATAGGGGGCTATCTGGGGGCTGGATGCACTTTTTTTCCCAAATATCCCAAAAATTTGTGATGGCTGGAGCAGAAACGTGTGTCACCACTTGGGATTTATATGTATCAACCCAAAAAATTGACTAACTCCTTGATCTTACCTTTGGGAGAAACTTAATGGAAGCATAAATTGAGTGTCGCAAGTCTCTTCATGCAATTATAAATTAAATTGACTAGAAATGGCCTTTTTAAAAGAACGAGAGGGATATCATACCTTTATTCTGCCTGTAACCTCATAAAAAGAGTCTTGCTTTTCAGGCTCATAGATTGTGCATTTTGAAATCAGACTGTGGGCATAATTACTTGTGTCTTGTGAAATATGTGAAACCATCATCATTTATATCTCTGAAATTGTAACATTCCCATTTTAAGACTTTAGAAACAAGAGAATTATTTTTTATACATAATTTTATCTATTCTAAATTAACATAATTTAGAACACACATTCCAATGTCAATCCATCTTATAACATAAAACCATATGCAGCCGTAAATGACTCGATGAACACCGATCTCTCATTTCATGACTCGGTATTAAACCGATCTCTCATGTTAACTTAGTAATGTGTATACAATGTATACTTGGTTCCTTTACCTTTTAGGGTACCCAAGTGTTCTTCTTAAGAGGCATATCTGAATATCTGTTAGCGATATTCATTTGAAATCCCACTTCTTAAACAAGGTGACATAGGACAACGCAAACAACAACTTGTGATACTTTGGCCAAAGTTTTTAAACATGTTTATCATGTTTACATTCCTTGACGACATACTCGTCAAATGGAATTAAGTCCTTCACCACATGTGTTCTATTATTTAGAGTGGTCTTTCCTGACTCCTTTCAATCCGATCTGATTCAAGATTTCATACTAGTCAAGGGAAACAACATGCACTAGTGTGGAAGATGACTCATGGTAACTAAGGGTATATAGACATACTCAATTGACGTAAGTCGATTGGGTGTGTCTAGTTATCCTAAGTCAACATGAGTTGACCTCGACACTAGATCATGTTCTTATCCCTGTATATGATAGAACCGTGATCCAGTCTTACTTTTATGTCAATCAATTTAAACAAACAGAGTGGGGTGTTGAGACATATCAACTACATAATATCATCCTGTAATCACCCTTGTCATTACGAAGGTTTTACACTATAGTAAATGTGTACCAACATTCAACTAAGTTTCATGAACTGGATTAACACATCTTAGGTTATAAGTTATTAACCCAATAATTACTTCATTAAATATTAATTACAACAACACCTAAATATTCAACTAGGTCATTTAACCTATAAGTTTGCAATTTGAAGTTACATGTGAGGTAGGTATACAAGTAAAATTTGCTTCCTAACCACTTAGTTACATGTTTAATTTTATCATTAAATGAAACAACTTGCATCATGTATTGTCATAATAGATCTTATAGGTAAGAAAATGTGTTAATTAGTTCCTTACTTATTTCAGCCCTATCTTAAATAAGTTCCACATAACCCTTTTAATTTTATACATCATGGAAATGAAGTCTAAATTACATTTAAATCCTTTCAAAACATTCTAGTTTATGATTAAGGAAATCTTCCTAAAAAAGTACATGCAGCCATTTACTTACAACATTCATAACACTTTAAACAAGTTCTTAATTTATGTCACAATGATTGATCTCAAGGGAATTATCCTTTTTCCCTATATAAGGCACTACTGTACATTTATGAAAATTTATTTGATATGTTCCAAATACATACATAAAACATACATATATGTAACTATAAAAATCAATCATAGCTCTTTTCATATTATTTAAGGATCTACTTAAGAGTGTCAACTTATAAGTTGTATCTCTTTATGTGGAAAATAAACCAACTGATTTCAGGGATTACAAACTCATAGTTTTACAACCATATAAAAACTATTAAGTTCCAATTCCTTAACTATAAAATACATACCCTCCTTCCTTTATGATATTACTTAATAGTACCCCACAATTCTATGCCAAAGAAATATTACAATAAAGTATTATTCAACAATCATCACATCATTTATTCATCAAAAAGGAGTGATACATTCATTGAATCCAAAAGTATTTTAGAGATTACAAAGAGTCATAAAAGCAATAAAAAACCAATTTGATTATGACTCTCTTTTCCAACAAGTACATCTAAATTAATGACGCCATGTATCATCATAATAAAGATATAATTTCTTTAGTAAAACAATTGTAGCTTACTATATATCTTTCTCCTTTCATCTCTTACGAAATCCATCTATAAAATTGTTAGCACAGGTCATTTCATTTGAACTGAGCATGATAAGCACTATATCATTAAAACGTTGTGCTTTTAACTAACAATTTCATAAAAAGAACTATGTTGTTTATGAAATAGTCCTAAAAATGCAACCATAAAAACAGAAAGACTTTTCCATAAATTATTACAATCAAGAAGAGGAGAAAATATTTAAGGTTTAATATGTAGATTTAATCAATCAACATAACAACCCCATCTTTCCATCATAAAACTCTTTCAACATACAGGAAATAATACAACATAGTTTAAGAAGAAAACTTATTTCATGTATCCAAATTAAACTCCTTCAATCAGCCAATTCTAATTTTCAAGAAGAATACAAGATACATAAACTATATTTCATATTAAATCTACTATTTTTATGACAATGAATATTGCATTCTAGCTAAATTACATACCATCTCAGACTCATCCTATAGCCTAGGAAGTACATATATCATAAATAATTCTATACAAATAGTTAAGGATGACTTAATCACTATAAATAATAAAAGTAATTCTCGGATGAAGCTTCCCAAGGGTCCCAAGTTCCTTTTTTGTATTTAATTCAAGGTAGTAGTCAAAACTAACATCATACAAACCTTATCAACCATATTTTATTATTCTTCTAATAGTCTAAGAGAACAAGCTATCTTTCAGGTTAACTCACCAACTTAATCTAATTGTTATTATTCCAGAAAAGATCAAATTAGTTGAAGTTCAGAACATACACAAGGCTCAATACTTTCTCACGGCATAACATAACTCTAAAACATTGCATTAAGGTCCATAAAAAAATGAAGACCTTTCACAAAGTTAAAAAGTGATAAAAATTGAGCAGCCCGAAGAAGGGACAACAACGATACCCAAGTAAACAATTTCCCTAACCTATGGTTAATGAGGAAATGAGTGAGATTGCAGTCACCTCATCTATTCAGACTCAACTAAAGAAGATTTATCATTATTTATGTAAAGAATAATGAAAGGATACAAAACAAATTTCCATATGATTCAATGCACATCAAGTGTTGAAATAAATAAGGATAAATCACTTATGACCAACAACATCTTAATAGAGATTCAACATAGTCCATAATTGGATGAATATAAAAGAACCAGGAAAAGGAAAAAAACCAAAACATCCAACCTTTACCTGTCATCTTTTCAAGAAAGAAAAGTCCTAAAGGAACGATTCTATTAAAGGTTAAAGAATCAATTCATTTCCTAATAACCCACTGAAGGAAGGAAAAAGAGAACAATAGGTCTAATCCAAAATAGACCTCCAATGAACTCAAAACCATTTAACAAGAAGGCAAATAAGCAGTCAAGAATTCTCCAAAATAAGAGTTAAACATTCATCAACAATTCAAAAAATCTACCTCAGATCCAAAAGACCTATTATGGAGCTCAAAAATCCCAAAGTGGGTTTAAGAGAACATGAAAAAGTATACAACAAGAAAAAAATGACTTTCTCAAATATAATTTCCTATATACTTTCAACGAAATGAGCAAATACAACAATACGACACCCAAAATGGGTTTAACCAAATAAACATGAAGTGGGTAACTCTAATAAATTAAAGTCTCGAAGAAAGTTGAAATAGAATAATGGTTTCCACTGTCATTATCAATCAACCAAACTCAACATTAAACATGTTATACTTCCCAAAATGATTATGTAATGTCTACACAAAGAATCCTTAAAATTTTCGTTTAATGACAAAGAAAGAGGACATACAAGTTGAAATCTAAGGATTTCTACATAGCCATGCTAATGTTTACCACATACAACTCTTAGCATAAGTTTTTCCTCAATTGAGAACAAATGATGGTCTTAAAAGTCTAAAACAACAAGAACATCAAATGAAAACACCAGATCATTAAGGTCCCTGATCTAAGTCTTGATACTTAACAAGGTTTCCTATATTTAAGACTCCCCACAACGATAAAGGGGAAAAAATCAAGCAAGATTCTTCATATTCTAACAAACCAAGATACATGCATTGCAAGAACAACCTGCAGTCAAAATATCACTTAATAGAGCACAACTTTGTTTCAAGCTATTGTTATAAGGATTCGAGTAGAAGCAAGATTACCTATAAGTATGAAAATGATACTCCCAGATCTCATTTTCCAACTATCATACCAAAATCAATAATGCATCCAGAAATAAAAACACCAAAAAAAAACACCAGTGTGTAGACAAGCAAAAACTTTAAATCATCATAGAATAGAACCAGAAGATTTCCATAAAGAGTAGAGTTTTTTTGATGAAGCACTTAAGTAAAAGTATAAGACTTAATGGATAGGGCATATCATGCCTGATATAGCTCCTGTCTTCACTTTTTCATAAAAAATCACCAAGTAGAGCTTCGATTCTTTCCCACGAAACACCAACAAACCCTCAAAACCTTCTTCTTCTTATTATAGTTTTCACAGTGCTAAATTTATCATTCCACACCATGCAAGGACAAAAACATTCATGCAAGAATTCAAACTGTGGTTTGAAGAGAAAAAACCACATGCAAAGCTTAAGCTCGAAAAAGACCAAATGACCAAAACAAAACCAAAACCCCTCTTCTTTCCATCTTCCTCTTTCCTAGGTGGGTTTTCGCCATTTCCAAAAATATTAAATGCCCAACAAGACTGATAGTCCTTCCATTTCTCCCACCACCACCATCTTATGTTTGGTAATGACTAAATTAAAAAATGCATGCAACTAATACTTGGCAGAGGTGCCAACTCAACCCCCTAACTTTCCTCATGCATTCACCAAATTTGACAACATAAAAGAGATAAGATCATATTAATTCCTCACAAATTTGTAGAGGTTTGTGCCACCGACCTCCCCCTTCTCCATTTCATCCCATAG
Source organism: Taxus chinensis (assembly GCA_019776745.2). Taxonomy (NCBI): domain Eukaryota; kingdom Viridiplantae; phylum Streptophyta; class Pinopsida; order Cupressales; family Taxaceae; genus Taxus; species Taxus chinensis. The sequence continues at coordinate 11,395,389 of CM034156.1, forward strand.
GCCTCTTTAGGTTAGCCAAACATTAGGTTAGGTTCAACATTAGTTTAGGAACTAACATAGGTCCTTAGGTCCAAGTATAAAGTTTTAGTCTTAGGTCTTTTAATTATTAACAGCCCACATTAACAAAAGAACATAGTAACTTAGGTTAGTTTAAACCTTTAGGATAGAGTTACCAATTTAAGGAACATAAGTTTAATTAGGTTCCTTAGTCTATACTAAGAATTGCATCCTAACTTATCAAAGAAGAACTAGATTACCATCCAAGTTCAGATATGAAGAAGGGAGCCATGGAGATCACTCGTGACTTCAAGACAGTCAGAGTTTTGAGATCCTTTGACCTATCCAGCTTGGTCAATATGACCACAAGGTCATGAATTAGAAGCATACCTTGGATCAATGAAATTGATCCAAGGTAATGTTGTTCTGCATCCAAAAATTATGAAAACTGAAGCACAATTTCAAGTGCAATAAAGACTCAGAATTAGTTTAATTAATTTCTCATTTCCCAAGAAGTGAATTATTCAACATAAGAAGAGATGAATTACTTCATTTTCTATTCAGCATAAACATGGAAGAATTATACCTATTTCAGCAGATAACATATTATCTACAAAAAACATGATTTCATAGATCATAAGAGTACACCATCTTAAGACAAGAATCACATGTCAACATTTGCAACTTCCAAAATAGAAGTCATCATAGATATCAGCCATGTTAGAGGTGTTACATACCTCCCTCCTAAAAAGCATCATCATCCCGATGATTAACTTAGTCCAAATTATCAATAAGAAAAATAATCCTAATTATAGTTATTTCATCCATAAACAAAACCAGATTTGAGAATTTCCAATTTTCATAATTTATTACAACATTAAATTAGTTGTTCTAGTACTAAAGAATATAGTACCTACCCAAAACTGGTAAGATTTATTGATAAGTTTTAAAAAAAACAAGGAGTCTTTATTTGTTATGAATCAAAAAAATTAATTCTGTTCAAATAAATGAGGAAAAGAAATTTTCATATCCTCAAGGTTTTCCCATGTTGCACTTTCTTCATTAAACTAGTCCTACTGGTCCTTGCATTGACTAATTTCAAAATTTCACAAGTGCAACTAGTGAGTTTCTAGCACTCTAATGGGTTCAACCATGATTATTCCTAGGTCTTGGACCTGCAAGGAATCCCAATTTAACACATGTGATAAATATGAAATGTATTTCTTAAGCAAATAAATATGGAAAACATCATGCATTCGTGACAAAGTAGGGGTAATGCTAAATGATAAGCTACAAGATTTATTACTTCAACAATTTTGAAAGGTCTCACATATCGAGGTGATAACTTGGCTTCCTTACCAAAGGTTATAGAACTCTTTTTTGGCTTAACCCATAAAAAGACCTTTTCACCAAGTTCAAATTTCTTATCAACCCTTTTCAAATCTGCATAATTTTTTTCCTATCTGCTACTTCTTTTAAATGTTCATGAATCATTTTAACTTGTTGTTCCATTTCAGTAAGGATTTCAGGTCCAATTACCTCTCTATCCTCAATGCTATCCCAACTAACTAGGGTTCTACATTTCCTTCCATACAATGCTTCGAAAGGTGCCATTTTCAAAGAGGCATGATATGTATTATTGTAAGAAAATTAAACTAAAGGAAGGTATTCTTCCCATTTATATTGTTGATCCATGTAGTACATTCATAACATATCTTCCAAAGCATGATTAACTCTTTCAGATTGACCATCTTTTTCTGGATGATATGTGGAACTAAAATTCAGTTTAGTTCCTAAGGGTTGCATTAAGTGTTTTCCAAAATTGAGATGTCATTCTAGGGTATCTATTTGATATAATCAATTCAGGTACTCTATGTAATCTAAAAATTTCATGCACAAATATTTTTGCTAAAACAGGTGAATCATCCTTAAGATTACCAACAATAAAATGTGCTACTTTTGTCAGTTTATCAACAACTAAAATAACATCATGTTTATTTCTTGACATTGGCAGCCCCTAAAAAAAATCCATGCTAATTACCTACCACTTATATTGTGGTATGCTATGAGGATATAATAAACCAACGGCTGGGTGCATATGCTCATCTTTAACATGCTGACATTCCAAGTAGTGTGTCACAAAATCAATTATGTCTTTCTTCATCCCTTTCCAAAAATATTGTTGTTTTACATCAGCAAGCATTTTTGTAATACTGGGATGTCTTAAGTAAGGTGAATTATGAAATTCCTCCATTAAATTTTTCCTTAATTCATTTCCCGAAGGTACATACACCCACTTATCATATCTCAAAATTCCTTCATTATCGAAGTGAAAATATTTATACCTCAAGTCATTTGGATATGTAGCAAGTGTTGTTTTTACCTGCTAAAAGTAAGAATCAGATTCCATGATACTTTTTACCTCATCCTTAAACTGAGTTCTCAAAGTTATAAGTGCAGAAATATGTTTCCTATGACTTAGTGCATCTACCACTTTATTTTATTTTCCTTTTATGTAACTTATGTCAAAATCATATTGTGACAAAAACTCTAACCATCTTTGTTGTCTTGCATTCATATTTGGCTAAGTGAAAATATACTTCAGCCCAAGATGATCAGTCTTTAATTCAAAAGGTCTTCCTAAAAGATAATGTCTCCATACTTGAAGTGCATGAACTATGGCAAGAAAGCTCTAGGTCATGGGGAGCATAATTCAACTCATGTAACTTGAGTTTTCTTCTCTCATATGCTATAACATGTTCATTTTGCAACAGAATACCTCTGAGTCCTTCTCCAAAAGCATCTGTAACTACCGTAAAGTTTCCATTTGGATCAGGTACAACCAAAATAGGTAGAGATGTTAATTAATCCTTAAGAGTTTTAAATGTTGATTCACATTTTTCACTCCACACAAATTTCTTAACTTTCTTTTGCAATAAAGTTATTGGTGTAGCGACTTTTGAAAAATCGTTTACAAAATTCCTATAGTAACCAATAAAACCCATGAAGCTTCTGACTTCATGTACATTCTTAGGTGTAGGAAACTTAGTTATTGCAAAAATATTTGATGGATCAACTACTATTCCATCCTTATTTATGACATGTCCTAGATAGTGCACTTCTGTCTCATAGAAAGAACATTTGGACAACTTACCATACAATCTTCTTTTTCTTAAGATTTCAAGTACTATTTTCAAATGCTCATGATGTTCATCAATGCTTTTAGAATATATAAGAATATCATCCAAGAATACAAGTACAAACTTGTCTAGGTATTCTTGAAATATATTATTCATTAAATTCATAAAAGTTGCAGGTGCATTTGTCAAACTGAAAGGTAAAACTATAAATTCATAATGTCCATACCTTGTCCTAAAGGTTGTTTTATGAATATCTTTGTCTTTGATTCTTAACTAATGATACCCAGAATGAAGATCTATCTTAGAATATATTGATGCACCCCACATCTAATCAAACAGATCATCAATTCTAGGAAGTGGATATCTGTTTTTTATTGTTTATTTGTTTAACATCCTATAATCAATACACAGCCTAAGTGTTCCATCTTTATTTTTCACAAAAATTACTGGTGCTCCCCAAGGTGAGACACTCAGTCTTATCAAACCCTTGGAAAACAATTCTTGTAACTGTGCCTTAAGCTCTACCAATTCAATGGTAGTCATTCGATACGGTGCCTTGGAAATAGGCTCAGTTCCTGGTTTGATCTCAATCATGAAGTCAAACTCCCGTTTGGGTGGAAGACCGGGTAGTTCTTCCAGAAACACATTGTTGAAATATCTTAACATTGGATATTTTTCCAAGAAATCACTATCCCCTTTATTTTTTCAGAAATTTTTACTACATACAAAGTGCAACCTTTGTTTTTGGCATTTTTAAGTTGCATAGCTGACAATTTTCTAACTGAAATCTCTCATTTTATCCCTTGGATGTTTGTTGTTTTCTGCAGATCATCAAGACAACTAATGTGTTTTTCAAAATAGTCTACTTTTTCTTTATGTTCAGCAAGCCAGTTAACACCTATTATGACATCATAAGACCCCAAAGGAGCAACATAAAGATCAACTTCAGTGGAAAAACTAGGCAAGTCTAGGACTACTCCAAAAAGACATTTACTAACAGTATGGACAACATTATTTCCATAATGAACAGTCCAATATTTTTCCATTAATCCATCTTTTATTTTTACTTTTGAAGCTAATTCATTAGAAATAAAGCATTCAATAGCTCCCGTATCAAAAAATTTACTAACAAGCATAGCAAATAATTTACCTAACACTTTTATAGGCATGACTTTCTTTTCATCTTGTTTATCAACTATTACATCATGTATCTTATGCTACTAATTGTTTTCATCCTTCCTTAGAGGGCACTGATTTACATAATGATCCTTGCCACAGTTTTAGCAGCTCCGTATAGGTCCTCTTTTAGGTTTGAATTCATTTCCAACTAAAAGTGTTGTTTTGTCCTCCATAGGACTTTTGTCCATTATTATTATTCTTTACGAAATTGTTTCATACATTTGTAGCAGGTTTATTTGTTGTTGTTTTCTTACTGTTATCAGAAAAAAATATTATTTTTGGTACCAAACTTCTTCCATGCCCCCTTTTTGGGTGCAAGAGATGAAGAAGAAGTAGGAATTTTCTTTCTGTTTTCTTCCTTATGGGCAGAAATTACTTTTAATTTTTGTTCCTACCGAATGGATTTTTCTACAACCCCTTCCATGGTGGTTGGGTTGTGAACATCTACTTCACCCCCTATAATAGGGTTTAATCCCATAATGAATTTTTGTATCCTGAACTTCTTTTCAATTTGATACTGAGGCACGTACTTAAGAAGCTTAGTGAACCTCTCCCAGTACTCTGTTACAATTAACTTTCCCTGAGTTAAGTTCTGAAATTCAGTCATCTTCTGATCATAATAAAGTTGTGGCAGCCAACGTTGCCTAAAATAATTCTTAAATTGATCCCAAGTGATGTTTGTTTTGTCACTATTTAGTTCAGCCTTACAGTTTTCCCACTAGGAAGATGCCTCGTGGGAAAGATGATAGGCTCCCCATACTATTTTATTTTCCTCCGAGAAGTTCCTCATTTCAAATTACTTCTCTATTTTACCGAGCCAATTCTCAACTCCATCTCCCAGTGTGGTTCCATCAAACTTAGGTGGACTTATCCTTTTTATGTCATTTGTGAGTTCAGCTTCCAATCTTGCCTTTTTATTTTCAGGCTGATTGGGTATATTTGCATTAGCATTTGCATCATTATTATTATCAATGCCCAAATTTCCAATATTGGTGTTGTCCATAGGAGGTGGCTGATTGTTGTTACCAGCATCTTCTTCCTCCTCATTTCCCATAACTTGTTGTTCAAGTACAACTAGATGGTCTCTTGTGTCCAACAGGGAAACAAGGATCTCATCAAGTTTTTGGGTGTTAGCTTCCTCTCCACCTGGAGGTGGGTTGTTTGTAGCATCTCCCCTTGTTCTAACATTTTTTGTTAACAAGAAAATTAAGTTTTTATCATATTATGGACTCAATAGGTCCAAGAGTTGTAACCTTCAGCTCTGATACCAAGATGTAACATTCCCATTTTAAGACTTTAGAAACAAGGGATTTTTTTTTATATACATAATGTTCTCTATTCTAAATTAACATAATTTAGAACACACATTCCAATGCCAATCCATCTTATAACAGAAAACCATATGCAGTTGTAAATGACTTGGTGAAACACTAATCTCTCATTTCATGACTCGGTATTAAACCGATCTCTCATGTTAACTTAGTAATGTGTATACAATGTATACTTGGTTCCTTTACCTTTTTAGGGTACCCAAGTGTTCTGTTTAAGAGGCCTATCTGAATATTTGTTACCGATATTCATCTGAAATCTCACTTCTTAAACTAGGTGAAATAGGACAATGCAACCAACAACTTGCGATACTTTGGCCAAAGTTTTTAAACATGTTTATCATGTTTACATTCCTTGATGACATACTCATCAAATGGAATTAATTCCCTCACCACACTTGTTCTGTTATCTAGAGTGGTCTTTCATGACTCCTGTCAGTCCAATCTGATTCAATATTTCATACTAGACAAGGGTAGCAACATGCACTAGTGTGGAAGACTACTCATGGTGACTAAGGGCACATATACATACTCAATCAACATAAGTCGATTAGGTGTGTCTAGTTATCCTAAGTCAACATGAGTTGACCTCAACACTAGATCATGTTCTATCCCTGTATAGGATAGAACCATGATCCAGTCTTACTTTTATGTCAATCAAGTTAAACAAACAGAGTGGGGTGTTGAGACATATCAACTACATCATAGTATCCTGTAATGACCCCTTGTCATTATGTAGGTACTACACTCAATTTGATGTGTACCAACATCCAACTAAGTTTCCTCAACTGGATAACACATCTTAGGTTATAATTTTATCAACCCAATAATTACTTCATTAAAGATTAATTACAACAACACCTAAATATTCAACTAGGTCATTTAACCTATAAGGTTACAAGTTGAAGTTACATGTGAGGTAGGTATGTAGGTAAAATCTTCTTCCTAACCACTCAGTTACATGTTTAAGTTTATCATTAAACAAAACAACTTGCATCATGTAATGTCATAATAGATCTTATAGGTAAGAAAATGTGTTAATTAGGTCGTTACTTATTTCAGCCCTAGCTTAAATAAGTTCCACATAACCCTTTTTATTTTAGACTTCATGGAGATGAAGTCTAAATTACATTCAAATCCTTTCAAAACATTCAAGTTTATGATTAAGGAAATATTCCTAAAGAAGTACATGCACCCATTTACTTACAACATTTGTAACACTTTAAACAAGTTCTTAAATTATGTCAAAATGATTGATCTCAAGGGAATTATCCTTTTTCCCTATATTAGGGACTAATGTACTATCATGAAAATGGATTTCATATGTTCCAAATACATCCAGAATTCATACATATATGTAACTATAGAAAACAATCATAGATCTTTCATATTGTTTATAAATCTACTTAAGAGTGTTAACTTATTAGTTGTATCTCTTTATGTGTCAATTAAACCAACTGATTTCAGAGATTACAAACTCATAGTTTTACAAATATAAGAACTATGAATTTCCAATTCCTTAACTCTAAACATACATATATTTCCCTCATTCCTTTATGATATTACTTAATAGTACCCCACAATATATGCCAAATAAGGTATTTCTATAAGGTATAATATCAACAATCAATCACATTATTTATTCATAAAAAAAGTATTGATACATTCAATGAATCCAGAAGTATTTCAGAGATTACAAAGAGTCATAACAATAGTACAAAACTAGTTTTATTATGACTCTCTTTTCCGACAATTACATCTCAAGTAATGACACCACGTATCATCATAATAAAGATACAATTTCTTTAGTAAAACATATGTAACTTTCTATATGTCTTTATCCTTTCATCTTTTATGAAATCCATCTGCAAAATTGTTAGCATGGGTCAGTTCATTTGAACTAAGCATGATAATCACTATAGCATAAAAACATTGTGCTTTTAACTAACTATTTGATAAAAAGAACCCTATTGTTTATGAAATAGTCCTAAAATGTAACCATAAAAACATAAATGCTTTTCCATAAAAGATTACAATCAAGAATGGTAGAAAATATTTAAGGTTCAATATGTAGAGTTAATCAACCAACATAGCAACCCCATATTTCCATCATAAAACTATTTTCAACATACTTGAAATAATACATCAGGGTTTAAGAAGAATAATTCTCATTTCAAAATTATTTCATGTATCCAAATTAAACTCCTTCAATCAGCCAGTTCTAATTTTTAAGAAGAATACAAGATATATAAACTATCTTTTAGATTAAATATATTGTTTGTACAACAATGAATATTGCATTCCATCTAAATGTCATACCATCTCAGACTCATCCTATAGCCTAGGAAGTACATATATCATAAATAATTCCATACAAAAAGTTAAGGATGACTTAATCACTATAAACAATCAAAGTAATTCTCAATTGAAGCTTCCTAAGGGTCTCAAGTTCCTTTTTGTATTTAATTCAAGGTAGAAGTCAAAACTAACATCATACAAACCTTATCAACCTTATTTTGATTATTTCTAATAGTCTAAGAGAACAAGCTATCTTTCAAGTTCACTCACCAGCTTTATCTAATCATTATTATTCCAGAAAATATTAAAATAGTTGAAGTTCAAAACTTACACAAGGCTCAATACTTACTAATGGCATAACATAACTCTAAAACATTACATTAAGGTCCATAAAAACATGAAGACCTTTCACAAAGTTAAAAAGTGATAAAAGTTGAGCATTCCAAAGAAGGGACAACAATGATACCCAAGTAAGAAAATTTCCCCAACCTATGGTTAATGAGGAAATGAGTGAGATTGCAGTCACCTCATCTATTCAAACTCAACTGAAGAAGATTTATCATTTATTTATGTAAAGAATAATGAAATGATACATAAAAAAAATTCATATGATCAACGCACATCAAGTGTTTAAACAAATAAGGACAAATCACTTATGACCAACAACATCTTTAATAGAGATTCAACATAGTCCAGAATTCGATGAATATAAAAGAACCAAGAAAAGTAATGGAAACCAAAACATCCAACCTTTACATGTCATATTTTCAAGACATACAAGTCCTAAAGCATGATTCTATCAAAGGTTAAAGAATTGATTCATTTCCTAACAACCCAGTGAAGGAAGGAAAAAGAGAACAATAGGTCTAATCCAAAATAGACCTCTAATGAACTCAAAACCATTTAACAAGAAGGAAGATAAGCATTTGAGCATTCTCCAAAATAAGAGTTAAACATTCATCAATAATTCAAAAAATCTACCCTAGATCCAAAAGACATGTTACGGAGCTCAAAAATCCCAAAGTGGGTTTAAGAGAACATGAAAAAGTATACAATAGGACAAAAATGACTTTCTCATATATACTTTCCTTTATAATTTCAATGAAATGAGAAAATACAACAATACGATACCCAAAATAGGTTTTCAAATTTAAACACAAAGTGGGTATTCCTCTAATAACCTATAGTCTCGAAGTAAGTTGAAATAGAACAATGGTTTCCACTGTCACAATCAATCAACCAAACTCAACATTAAACATGTTATACTTCACAAAATGATGGTGTAATGTCTATACAAATAATCCTTCAAATTTTCATTTAATGACAATAGAAAGAGGACATACACGTTGAAATCTAAGGATTTCTACATAGTCATGCTAATGTTTAATACATACAAGTATTAGCATAAGTTTTTCCTCAATCGAGAACAAATGATGATCTTCGAAGTCTATAACAACAAGAACATCAAACACAAACACTAGATTATCAAGGTCCTTTACCTAATTCTCGATACTTAACAAGGTTTCCTATTTTTAAGACTTCCCACATTGATAACAAGGGAAAACATTTAAGCAATATTCTTCAGATTCTAACAAACCAAGATACATACATTGCAAGAACAACCTATAGTCAAAAGATCATTTAACAGATCCAAAATATGTTTCGAGCCATTGTTATAAGGATTTGCGAAGATGAAACATTACCCAGAAGCATGAAAAAGATACTCCCAGATCTCATTTTCCAACTATCATACCAAAATCAATAATGCATCCAAAGCAACAAAACAAAAACACCATTGAAGAAAAAACTTAAATGATCATAGAATCAAAACTAGAAGATTTTCATAAAGAATAAAGTTGTTTTTATGAAGCACTTAATTAAAAGTATAAGACTTAATGGATAGGGTCTATCATTCTTGATATAGCTTCTGTCTTCACGTTTTTGCATAAAATCACCAAACAGAGCTTCGATTCTTTCCCATGAAATGCCAAAAAACCCTCAAAACCTGCTTCTTCTTTTTCTTATAGTTTTCAAAGTGCTAACTTTATCATTCCAACGCCATGAAATGAAAAAAAATTATACAAGGATTTGAAATTAAAAGGAACAATAACCAGATCGTACCAAGCCAAGAACACATATGCTAATCAAACACCACGATCAATAAGATGAAAGTAATTCACCAGAATAAATTTACACAAAACCTTTGCAAACAAATGAGCAGAAATATCATATATTATTATGGAACTCAATGAAATACAATGAGAATGGGCCTTGCTTATATAGGCAAGGAATAACAATCTAAGAACCAGTCAAGGTCGTAGATCAAGCCATAAATCATGGAAAGAACTAGTCATCAAAGAACTAGTCAAGTCCATAGATTTATGAGAGAACTAGACATCAAGGATCTAGTTAATACCATAGATCAAGGAAATAACTAGTCAATACCATAGATCAAGGAAATAACTATACCTAACAACTAGATAATATCTCCTAATATCTAAATAAATATCCACACACATAAGTGGGTGAGGATAAATACAATAAAGGTAAATAATGTACCTAGGTGAACATGAGCTAAGGTAAATACCTACTCTAACACCCCCCTCAAGTGAAGCTAGGGGCTAAAATAGAAGTGGCATGTCCACAGTATGAGTCCCGGCAACTAGGCCTGATGAGGTATTCATGTATAATATATCCATGAATAAATCTCGAACCAAAAGAAGGAAAGAGAAAGAAGAAGAAGAAGGAATATGTTCTCATGAACACCCCCCAAGAACAACTTCTGAAACCCCAAGCATTCCACGCAACTCAAGGTAGCGAGGTGATGCAAAAGGCTTCGTAAAGATGTCTGCAACCTGCTGCTGAGTCCGAAGGTACTCCAAGTAAAGAACTCCATCTTGAATGTGTTTCCGAATGAAGTGGATGTGTATCTCGATATGCTTGGTCCGCTGGTGCTCAACTGGGTTGCGAGAAATGTGAATTGCACTTTAGTTGTCACACCAAAGTACAGTCGATGAATCCTGTGGGAATCCAAACTCTGTCAATAACTAGCAAAGCCAAAGAATCTGTTGACTCGTTGTAACTGCTGCCCTATAATCTTCCTCTGAAGATTAAAGTGCAATAGCCTATTGCTTTTTACACGCCCAAGCAATTGGAGAATAACCAAGACAAAAAAGATATCCATAAGTGGAACGCCTGTCATCAATAGAACCTGCCCAATATGAATCTGTATACCCAACCAACTGAGTAGAGCCCCTAGTGTAGTGTAGGCCAAAGTGGGAAGTGCCATGCAAATAGCGCAAAATCCTTTTAGCATCCTGTCAGTGACTACTATAAGGAGAATGTGCAAACCGAGATACAAGCCCTACTACAAATGAAATATCAAGGTGAGTATGGGTCAAGTACATGAGACTCCTAACCAACTACCTATACAATGTAGGATCACAAAGTGGTGTGGTACATGTGGATGTAAGAGTAACTCCAGACTAAAAAGGAGATGGACTTGGCTTGCAATCAGCCATATCAAAGTGCCTAAGAATATCATGGGTGTATTTTTGCTAACTCAAATGAATCCTTGAATCTGTCTAAGAAATCTGCAAACCAAGGAAATAATGCAATAGCCCAAGATCTGTCATGTCAAACTGTGTAGAAAGAGCCCTCTGAATACTCTGAATGTGGGAAGAAGAGCTGTCAGTAAGTAACATATCATCAACATACAAGACAAGTATCACAATATCCTCACCGACATGCTAGAGATACACTGTATGATCGAAGTGGCAACAAACAAAACCAGTAGATAGAAGAAAATAATCCATCTTCTCATACCAAGCCCGAGGGGCTTGTTTGAGACCATAGAGAGACCTTCAGAGCTGACAAACAAGAGAAGAATCTTGAACAAATCCAACCGGCTGCTCCATATATATTTCCTCTTTTAGATCTCCATGTAAGAAGGCACTCTTCACGTCCATCTGGTATACGGGCCACCCCTGTGATGTAGCAATAGCAAGTACAAGGTGTACATAATCCATCTTGGCAATGGGTGCAAAAGTCTCAGAGTAATCAATACCTTCAACTTTTGAAAAACCCTTTGCAAAAAGACGAGCCTTATACTTGTCAATGGACCCATCAGCTGCGTATTTGGTTCGGTATACCCACATACACCTAACCATCTTTCTTCCTTTAGGGAGAGATACCAAATCCAAAGTATGATTCTTCATCAAAGAAGAATACTCAACTGTCATCGCATCATCCCACTCCTGTATCCCATGAGCCTTTGAAAAAGACTATGGATCCTCAGAAACTGTCTGACATAAAATTCCAGAACCTATAGAATGTACGTGATGATGCCTAGTGGGTGGAAGATCCTCTATGAAAGGTGCTACCTCAGAAACTGTAGTATGAGCCCACTTAGGCATAGTGACAATATCAATGGGAATAAGATCCTCAATGGCATCTATAACCTCCTCATCAATCTCCTCAAAGAAAATATCCTCAAGATGAGATGAAGAAGAAGAAGGAATGGAAGAAGATGAAGAATCATGAGGAGTGAAATGCTCATCAAACTGATCATGTGTTCGAAAAAGAACATCATGTGTATCAGGATCTAAAAGATGATAAGCTCTCATGTCCTCAAAATACCCTAAAAATATCAAGGGTTTACTCTTCTTAGCTAAAGCTTTCCTTTTCTTCTTTGGCACAAAGGCCCAAGCATGGCTCCCAAAGACTCGAAAAAATGAGACATTTGGTTTAGTGTTGGACCAAGCTTCCTCTGGAGTCAAATGCTCAAGTGCTCTGTGTGGTGTGCGATTCTGAATATATTTAGCACAATTAACTGCTTCTGCCCAGTAGATAGGAGGTAAATCTCTAGAATGCATCATACAATTAGTCATTTCCTTCAAATTTCTATTCTTTCTTTCTACTAATCCATTCTGTTGTGGAGTATGAGGAACAGAATGCTGGTGAATAATGCCATAAGTTACCAAAAAATTAGAAAACTCATTGCTGAAGTACTTCCCCCCATTATCAGTGCAAAGGTTCTTTATGCTACTAGAAGATTGTTTCTCGACCAAAGCCTTGAAGACTTTGAAGTGTGAAAAAACATAACTTTTTTACTTGAGAAAATAAATCCAAGTACACCTCGAGAAATTATCAATAAATGTAAGTGCATACTTAGCTCCATTGAAAGATGGGGTAGGAAAAACCATCAAGTCACTATGCACAAGCTCAAGTGGTGAAGAAGCTCTCTTAGACAAATTCTTAGGAAAATGATCTTGGTGTTGTTTCCCTAATGCACAACCATGACAAAATCCCTCAAGACAAGAAACTCTAGGAAGACCATCTACCATACCATGAGTGCTCAACTCCTTCAAATATCTGTAATTGAGATGTCCAAATCTTTCATGCCAAAGTTTACTCTCTGAATCTGAATGAGAAACCAATCCTGTCCCTATAGAAAAAGTGTCATCAATACCCTCAAAGTGATATAGTCTTGAACTATGATCAATAATACCCTGAGAAACAAGTGAAAAAGGCTCCAACAAAGTTCTTACTTCTGCCCCATGTGGTGTAAAAGTCACTGTTTTCCCTTGACCAGAATGACAAATTTGATATACAAAAAGTAAATTTGTAGTGATGTTAGGAACATATAGTGCATCTTGGATATTGCCACCATCAAGTTGTCTATCACCTTTTCCCTCAACAAAAAGAAAGGAAGAATCTCCAACCTCAATTTTGGAAGTAGAACTCAAAGCTAGAGAAACAAAAGACTCCTTGGAAGAAGTCATGTGATGAGAAGCACCAGAATCTATAACCCAATTGTCTGCAAGTGGTGACTTAGATCTTCCAAAAACATTAAGTGTTTTTCCATGCTGATTAGGAGGTGGAGTGGAGATAGAAATTTTATGTTTCTTGACTGCATCCTCTAAGGCTTGCATTCGCTTATAACACCTATTTTCTTCATGATTACTACCCCCACAAAAAGAGCATGAATGGCTAGAATTATTCTTGGATTTAGAAGACTCCTTGGGTTTTGAGTTGTTTTCTTTGGGTTTAGGAGCATTTTGAGATGGAGAAGGTGTGGATTTGGTTTTACTATTTGGTTTTCCCTTGCCCTTAGGATTAGATGCAACTAATACCTTTTGAGAGGTGGAAGACTCAAGGTGAGATAATTTGGATTCTTCCCTAGTAAGTCTTTCACAAAATGTTTCGAAGTTAAGCATTTTGAAGCTGTCACCTAAGGCATCCATGCTAGAGAAAAAGGTAGAAGCAAAAATTTGGAATGGTCCTCTGAACTTGGATAGAATCAAGTAAACACACTCTTCATCTTTCTTATCTCTTCCACTCCCCTTCAACTGTGTCAATAAATGCTTGAACTTGGTAAGATAGTCTATAATTGTTGGAAAATCTTCAGGATTAAGAGAGGTGATCTCAATTTCAGGTTGCATAGCTCTCATATGATCCACCTTACCAAATAAATCCTCTAATTTCTCCCATATTTTGAAAGGAGAGTCACACTTTTGAAAATGAAATAAAATATTGTCACTTACATAAGTTCCTATCAAACCCATACACTCATCAAATTTGCACTGGTACTGAAATTTCTCATATTCTCTAGTGAACATTGGTTGTTCTTTAGAAGTTAAAGCCCATAATCCTTTCTGCTTAATTATTGTTTCCATTGGTTTCCATGTGTGGTAATTATGTGTTGTTAATGGCTCAACATGAGTTAATGTAGAAGTAGATGCCATCTTTAAAAAAATCACCAAAAGAAATGGAAGAACCAAGTAATGCAACAAGACCCCCAAGCAATGTAACAAGAGCCCCCCCAGATTTTGGCACTTTATAATGAGTGCGTGTTACAAAATGGCACTTTATAATTATAGTGTGATTCTCAAAATAAATATTTCTAATGGAAAGAACATAAAAAACTACGCACTTTTGTAAAAAACGGGACTCAAAACCGAGTTACCGATCAAAAGATACAAGGTTTTCAATATTATGCTCTACTATTTATTTTAGTTTCCACTAAAATAAAATAAAATGCTTTTTCCTTCACCACACAAATAAAATGAAAAGGCGCTGGAGTTAAGTAGGAATCATAAGCTTTAAGCCCTCATATGACCATACCGTATGACCAAGGGCTAAGGATTTCAATAGGCGCAACAAAAAAAACCCAGATCAGATCTCTAGAAACTGAGCAAAACCCAGAAATTTTTTTCTTGCTTTCTTTTCCATACGGCAAAAATCCCAAGGTGAATCTAGTACATTTCTGTGTACAACAAAAAACAAAAAAACTACCTACCTCCCGAAATGGTCGAGTCTACAGCTGATCTTAGGGTTTTGCTACCTTCCGGATCTAATGAAAGCCTCTGTCTTGTATAAAAATGCATGCAGCAACAAAATACAGACAAATCCCGAATATATGAATATTTTATAAAATGCTCTCAAAATGAAACTTACAGACGGATGTCAATAGCAATCTCTAGCTATGATACCATAAAAGGAATGATAACCAGATCGTACCAAGCCAAGAACACAGATGCTAATCAAACACCACGATCAATAAGATGAAAGTAATTCACCAGAATAACTTTACACAAAACCTTTGCAAACAAATGAGCAGCAATATCATATATTATTATGGAACTCAATGAAATACAATGAGAATGGGCTTTGCTTATATAGGCAAGGAATAACAATCTAAGAACCAGTCAAGGTCGTAGATCAAGCCATAAATCATGGAAAGAACTAGTCATCAAAGAACTAGTCAAGTCCATAGATTTATGAGAGAACTATACATCAAGGATCTAGTCAATACCATAGATCTAGGAAAGAACTATACCTAACAACTAGATAATATCTCCTAATATCTAAATAAATAAAAAGAAATATCCACACACATAAGTGGGTGAGGATAAATACAATAAAGGTAAATAATGTACCTAGGTGAACATGAGCTAAGGTAAATACCTACTCTAACAGAAATGTGGTTCAAAGAGAAAAAACCACATGCACAGCTTAAGCTTGAAAAAGAGCAAATGACCAAAACAGAACTGAAACTGCTCTTCTTTTCATCTTCCTCTTTCCTAGGTGATTTTACGCCATTTCTAAAAATATTAAATTTCCAACAAGACTGATATTCCTTCCATTTCTCCCACCACTGCCATCTTATGTTTTGTAATGACTAAATTCAAAAAATGCATGCAACTAATAATTGGCAGAGGTGCCAACTCAACCCCCTAATTTTTCTCATGCATTCACCAAATTTGGCATCATAAAAGAGATAAGACCATATTAATTCCTCCTAAATATCTAAAGGTTGGTGCTAATGACCTTCCCCCTCTCTATGTCGTCCCATAGGCCCTTTTTAGGTTAACCAAACATTAGGTTAGGTTCAACATTATTTTAGGAACTAACATAGGTCCTTAGGTCTAAGTCTAAAGTTTTAGTCTTAGGTCCTTTAGTTATTAACATCCCACATTAACAAAATAACATAGTAACTTAGGTTAGGTTACACCTTTAGGATAGAGTTTCCAATTTAAGGAATATAATTTAATTAGGTTCCTTATTTTATAGTAAGAATTGCATCCCAATTTATCAAAGAAGAACCAAATTACCATCCAAGTTCAGATATGAAGTAGTGAGCCATGAAGATATCTCGTGACTTCAAGACAGTCAGAGTTCCGAGATCATTTGACTTGTCCAGCTTGGTCAATATGATATTAAGGTCATGAATTTGAAGCATACCTTGGATCAATGAAATTGATCCAAGGTAATGTTGTTCTGCATCCAAAAATTATGAAAACTAAAGCACAATTTCAAGTGCAATAAAGACTCATGGATTAATTTATCATTTCCCAAGAAGTGAATTATTCATCATAATAAGGGATGAATTACTTCATTTTCTATTCAGCATAAACATGGAAGAATTGTACCTATTTCAGTAGATAACATATAATCTACAACAAACATGATTTCATAGATCATAAGAGTACACCGTCTTAAGACAAGAATCACAAGTCAATGTTTGCAACTTCCAAAATAGAAGTCATCATAAATATCAGCCATGTTAGAGGTGTTACAGAAATACCTTTTCAATGATTTTTTTTCACCTCCAAATCTTTACAGAGCTCCTAGAATCACTTCCCAAAGCTCAGGGGTTGTTTTTACACTACAAGTTGCTTCACCCTCTAATACCGACTTTTGATGAATTTATCTCAAAACTTCTAAAACTTCCTAAAATCTTCCAAAATAAGTTACAAAAAAATATTAGCTCTTTTATACACCCCCTTTATTATTTTTATCCTTTCATTCCACTCTGGGGAGTGCCCACCATCCTTAGGAAGACCAGAAATAGCCATTCATAGGCTTATTGAAAAGCATGTCTTGAAGGATCTTGAATTGGAAGTGTTGGAATGGACTTGATATCCATAAATAACCTATGGAATAGGTTGACGCAACACACATGACCATTTAGAATGCTAGGATAATATTGATACAGTTGTTAGGATGATCTGGAGGAGGGCTCGAGATGAATTTCAAGGAAAACAATTCGTACTAGGTTATGGTTATCATGCTTTCAAGTTTGAATTTTTCCCTAACAAACACTCATACCAATAAAAGATTAAAAAAATATGTCAATGCATGTATGTATCAATGGATATTAATGTGATATAAAGTATAAGTAGTAAATGATGAAATAATATAACATGCAATGAGTGAGAGTAGGAAATGTAGAAGCCCCCAGGAACCTCAATGGGACTGGCAAATGGTATGGTGCCAAACATCATTGGAGCATGTGAAAATATGTAAGAGATTTGCATTCACTTAAAAATACCAAGTGTAGTCTTGTATTTTACCAAACAACCCAAGGTGCAGTGGAACATCACCCAAATAGATCTGAGTACCCACTCGAAGCGCATAAGGGTAGCAAGTCCCTCTTTTATGGAATTTTTGTCAAGGAGTTAGCAAGATAAGCACAAACATAGATATATTCCATATCCATAATAACAATGCAATGTTGAACCATAAACATATCTAGATCATAACTTATACAATAATCAAGATTGATTTTACTATGCAAGAACCAGTCACAGATATGTCAACAACCAATATCCAACCACAAAGATCCATTATATTAATTACTGTAAAACACAGAAGCTACATACATACATAGTAATGCCACCATAAGTCATGCATGTTCATGAATGAACAACATAACTCTATTATAAAACTGACACACCTTACTAAACCATGCAAATCAATATATATTTATAGGTAGTGGGGACTTGCCCTTCACTACTCATGCATCCTCAAAATAGGCTACATGTTAATAATAGTCATGCACCCTTACATTACAAATATAAAAACATGCAAGCTCGCTAATAATAGATTATTTAATAATATCAATTGCAGATCTAATCCTATTAATAGCTCAAAACTATGCATGTCGCTTAATCTTCCACTTGCCCAAAATATCCTTGCTTCGTCCTCAAGTCTTCATAGTGATGTGTGTTTTCCAAGTCTTCTAATAATATGTGCTCCGCACTCAATCTATCTTTAGCCCATGGTAAACAAAAACGGCTTAATCCTGAAGTCATATTTTCCCACGTGCACCCTTCTTCTTCTATATTTCCATGTGCACATGTGTGCCCTATGTCCGCATGCCCAATCCTTATGTGCATTCAATACTTAGGTTGTAATTCATCAACCCAACATTACCCCACACTTGTTTCATTGTCGTCCCCATAAATGTGTAACCATGATTTATCTTTCCATGAATAAAGAAAGGATTGAAATAATATATGTACACAAAGAATGAAGAATACTTGGGCACTCTTTCCCTCTATAGAAAAAATTAACTATGGATATTCACTCTTTATCTCTTCTTATAACTTGTTCCAATCACTGACCACCTTATTATTTTTATATGGGATGTCTGCAAGTACCCCATCTAGCCCATCCAAATTCATGTTCTCACATTCATTCTGAAATACTCTAAGAACATTTTCCATGCTTGAGACCATCATGTTCATTACATCCATTCTCCTTACTATAAGTTTACCTATTTCTTTAATTCTCTCCTTATGAGGGTCACAGGCTACTACAAGTGCATTGCACTTCTCTACTACTAAGGTCAACCTCTCCTCATGCTTAAGTGTACATTATTCACTGCACTAAGGACCTCATACTCCTCTATCAAATTCCTTGTCTTTATTATATTTTCAAGATTTTCACACATATTTAGTGTCATGTCTGACTTTTTCAATTCATCCTTCAATGTCTACAGTATAGATTCATACCCATATATCTTGCGTGCAATCGTGGCATTTTATTTCTCTACCTGTGCCACACATCCTATGGTTTTGGCATGTGCACTAGACCTTCATCCATCATCATATGAAATAGGGTGTGCAAATAATGCATTGTCGATGAAAACTTCTCCAGAAATTTCTCTTCTAGATCCAACCTTACCTTAAAAATATCATCACCAATTTATTCCTCCATACTCAACATCGTACACGCCTTCACCTTAGTTGTCTCATTTTCCTCCATCGGGTGCTTGATCTTGGTGTCTTTATCTTTCCTATCTTTCAAAAAATCCCAAATAGTTTCCATTTTATCTATGTTTCGGTGCACAACCTCTGAAGATACCTTTCTCAATGCATTACTAACCTTCTCATCTAACATCTGAGTTGATTTAACTGTCACATGATGAGAATGTGGTGCTTTCTTCATTCTTCATGAGACACATGATTTTCCTCACACGTCAAAATCAGGCTCTTCCATGTGATTCGGCATACTCCATGATAGTTTCTTTGGTGTGTACATGGTTACCATCTCTATATCCATTAACTCCTAACCATAAAGGTACTTGGGTTCTAAAGTATTGTGGAAC
Source organism: Taxus chinensis (assembly GCA_019776745.2). Lineage (NCBI taxonomy): Eukaryota > Viridiplantae > Streptophyta > Pinopsida > Cupressales > Taxaceae > Taxus > Taxus chinensis. The sequence continues at coordinate 11,415,227 of CM034156.1, forward strand.
CTAGTGCGTATGATTTTGTTTTGGTCATTGACATAACCAACTGTAGGATTTTCATACACTCCTTCATCCTTCTCCTTTTTTGAGCACTTACCTTTGGGAATATGTAGGCCTGTATCAAGAACTGTCCCTCCATTAGTTTATGTATCAATATGCTCACCAAATGGCTCACCCATATCTGCATCTATTTCTTTCTCAATGGCATCATTGTCTATCTCCCGCTCTTTCAAATCCTTTGTATCATGTTTAAATTCTTCCTCCTGAGGTTCCTCTACATCCTCAGTATTTACCTGAGTCTTTGGTGCGTTGTCCACTAATTTCTCTCCCTCATCATCCTGAGTAGGGATGTACCTATGAATTTTATCTACTAGATCTACCTTGACAAGAGAAGTCCTAGGTGACCTCCTTGGTGGTTGTGACGGCCCCACACCTTGAGTTTTGGTTCTTCTCAATGCTCTCCTATATTTCTGGTCGTCAGCACCCTCTCTTGAACCTATCTCCACAACACCTGCCTCCATTCCCACTTCCTCACCTTCCTTTTACAATGGAGGGGTTTTTTTGTGTGCTCTTTTCTCTCCTATAGTGGGATGTATCCTACTTCCATGTTCCAAGCCATGACTATCTTCCCTTAGTTCCTCCTCTTCTTCTTATTCTTCTTCATGGGGCAAAGTTTCCTCTTCATCCTTCAGTGTGCCCACAATATTTTTTCCCTTAGGAAACTTAGGGAGCTTGAATTCATTCTCAATATATTTCCTATTCTCTAACTTGGGATTAAGGTATATATATACCATAGCCACTCCATCCTTCCCACTTGCAAGGCTCAAAAAATTGATATTAATATCATCTGAAATTAACTTCTTAATATACACATACTTACCCGGGTAGACATATGTCTTATGTAGTGTTTGATAGTCGCAATCCATTATCTACATTGAAGAGAAACCTTCACACATTTGAAAATATGTGTACTGATTCCTGAAAATAGCATGCAGTGAAGGCATATGGGAGCTTGCACTAAGGGCTCCACTTTCCATCGTTCATGCCAAAATGCCTTATGTAAAAATGTTGTTAAAAGAAAAATTGAACTTGTTTATCTAATACCGAAGGAATATCCTTAGGTATTATCCATTCTTCTTCAAATATAGTACATGGATGCTTATACCAGAGCTCTTTCCTTTGATTATAGGTTTTTCTCATGAATCCATCACACGTATACTTTGCAAATATTTCTGCAAGGGATATCTTTTCCTCTGCGTATTGCAAAATTTTATCTTTTGGCTCGTTGGGCACTCTAATCTCTATAAACATAATAGAAATAAGGATCACACACAAACTTATCTTATCCCCCTGGTGTTCCTATGCAAAAATGGTCTTGGAAATGAAGTTATCCAAATTGTAGATGACCCCTTCTGTCATCTTATTAGCAATGTGCAACCATGCTTTGATCACTAGTGACCAATGCTCTTGATTGTTCATCTTTGTGAGGAGATGTGTTGCCACCTAAATAATAGGATATTTTTACAACTTAGGAATATCCATTTTGCACCCTCCCTTTATGTAACCCAACATTTTCTTGGTTGCTTCTATACCCTCCTTATCAGTGAGATCATTGTTGACTTCAGTGCCCTAGCTTCTTAACCTTGTCAGTCTTTCAATCAGGGGCATGGTAAGCCACATTTGCCACCCAAAAAGGTAAAATAAGTCCTCATAGACTCGGCTCATCAACCATTGGTAAATCTTTTCAAGTTTTCTAAAGTAGGGATGTTCATAAAGCTGCAAAAATCCCATATTTGTCAATAGTTTTTCTCCTACATCGTCGTATATGGCCATATCATTATTTCTTCGCATAGCTATTTTTACCACCAATTGCTTGTCAAATTCATCTTTATTATCCTTACTTATGTGATTATAGTCACTTTCTTTGCAATGATGAATGTGTGACTCCCAATTGTAGCCCATGAATACCCCTTCTGGATACTACATCTCTAAAAATCAACTTTCGGGAGTGTCTTCAACTTTTGTTTCTACTTCTCTTTCTTACTGTTTTTTTACCTTCTACATTTTTCCCCTTATAGTCACTCTAGGTGCTTATTTAGGGTGTCATAGTGACTATAAAAGTGTGTTCTTGCAGTTGATTTGAGCTCTGCAACTCAAAATCTACATTCCCTAGCTCAAAATTTATGTTCCCTAGCTTCAGACTTGAACCCTAACTCTTGATTTGCCTCCCCGCATGCCTTTGTTTCACTCATACAATTTCTCCAATGGAGCGCTAACCAATCCCATGCATAAATACATTTGGTTTAGTTTATTATCATAGATCTTCGCACTTCTCATGCAACTTTCTCTTAGCTTGCTCTTCAACTCACTCGAACACTTCTTCTACACAATCACAATGTAAAAATTGATTCCACAACCTACACAATATCTCTCTTCAACTTGCATAATATCTCTCTATGCATACCCATCTTTAAGAGAACGTTCAAACACGATCCATTTATCATCTATATACTCCACCCCACACTAAAAGTATGTGTGGTACTCTGTGCATGAATGCAATAGATAGTAATCAATGCACAAGTATGCTTATTACAATCAACACTAAACTAAATTGACAAAGCATAGAAATGATGAAAGGAAACACATAAATAAATGTATTAAGGGAAATATAATCTAAATGGAAAAACTAACATATTACAAACACCAAAAATACTTATTTATAGTAGGGCTTCAGCCTACTACTGTTAAAATAACCAGGAAACCATGTGTCATCCAGCACCTATAACTGTCAAGCACCTAAATCAAATATATAAGTCACAATATATAGTCTCAGCCAATGCACTTAGAACTTTCCAAGGTGGCACAAAAACTTGGAATCATAAAGAAGAACCATCTCTCCAACTGCAATATTTTTATCCTTAATATTCATATCATGCCATGCCTTCTGTTTGGCCTTTTCTGTCTTCCGACTCCATCGGAAAATGGTGCGCCTTTCATCCAACTACATCATTTTATCAATGCACTCTTCTAATGCTTGTTCATCATCTAGACTTCCTGCATGCGTGCTACATAGAAAAGGTAACATGAATTCTACTAGTAAAATAGCCTCCACGTAAATCACCAACTGAAAGGGTGTGGCTTTTCTCAACCTCTTGTAGGTTGTCATGTATGCCCAAAGTGCAACAGATACTTATCATCCCATTATTTCCTTCCAACATCACAAATCTTTGTAAATTTATGTCCCAATATCTTGTTGAAAGCCTCAACACTTCCATTTGGTTGTGGGTGATAGGATGTTGTTTTATGGTGTTCCACCATAAATTTTGCCACTAATATCCTAATTGTCACATTAAGGAAATGAGTGCCCCTATCACTTGTCAAAATCAATGGGCATCCATACCTGATGATAATGTTCTCCCATAGAAACCTTTTTGTCGTAGCTGTCGTGAAATCCTTTGTAGGTGTTGCTTCTTCCCACCTTGTAAGATAGTATGTACAAGCTATAATGTAGCATGATCTAGTCCTGTGCATGTTGTTGCCCTCAAAATCCCCCTCACTTTCCAAGTCCAGTTCCGAAACGTTTTAGTTGGTGCCTTTGAGTAGTGTTTAGAACAAAGTGAGAAGTCTAAAGGGATGGAGAAATTCATGTTTTGAAGTGTTGATACTCGGTTATTTTAAATCCCACCCTTTCCATTTAAAAGTCCTCAGTCTGTGTGTTTTGAAACATTTTTCTATCTCCTCTCATGGATGTGTGGAATTCATCAATCTTTTTGTATGGATATGGACTAGGTCGAGCCTTGTATCCCTTGCATTTATCTTTTTGTAGGAAAAATCCTTGATTTGGGAATAAACAGTGGAGTTATTCCCTTCATTTCATCTTTGACGAGCGTATCTTCCCTGTCAATTTTGTGCCCCAACATCTACAGGCACGTGGGCATCTCTAATTGAATGAGGTAGGATGGGTTCTTTTTGTGAACTTGTAATTTTTGGCTCTTTTAGCAAAAGTGTCAAGTTGGCCCCGCGGCCCTGAAAGATCCTGATTGGCTATTTGGTGAAAGGCAGACCCTTTTTGTGTTTTGAGGAATTTTGGAAAAGGGTATAAAGTTATAAAGTGACCTGCAGTCCTGCCCATGCCAAGGGAAAAAGTCATATATTGAGCCCGCATCAAGAGTCAAAGTTGGGAGGCAGATCGTCGGAGCCTTTTGAGATTTTGAGCCTTGTTGCCAAGGGAAAAAGTCAAATATTGAGCCCACATCAAGAGTCAAAGTGGGGATGTGGATCGTCGAAGAATTTTGAGATTTTGAGCCTCATGCCAAGGGAAAAATTCAAATGTTGAGCCTGCATGAAAAGTCAAAGTAGAGAGGCGGGTCAGTAGGGAAACTTTGGATTTTTTGCCAAAGTCATTAAAAAGCGCAATTTCAATTTTGGGCCCATGGAGCTTTTCAGCTAAAGTGGATTTCAGGCCTGCGGGGCTACAAGAGGTTTTTATAATTTTTCATTTTTCACAAAAGACACCAAAGTGAATTTCGGGCCTGTGGATCCATTTCGCAAAACTAGTTTTTCACCATTTTTGTACGGATTCGATCAAAATATTCAAATGCGCATATCTTTCTATCCAGTGCTTGAAATTCGACAAATTTGGTACCGTTGGAAAGATCTCAACCTCCTCCACACCATGAAAACATAAGATATTATTTTTAGTGATATTTTTTGGGTGAAATTCTAGAAATAGTCTTCCACTCCATTAGCGCGGGATCTGATTGCTTCCACTACTGGGATATTTGGATTTTGGTTTGCCATCTTCTTTGACACGACAAACAAACATGGGGAAATTAGATTTGGAAAAAATTGGGTAGATTTACAGGAGCACTAATGGCTAGTGGTTGAGCTTCCAATCATATTTTCCACCTCCCTTTTCCTCTTCTCTCTTCGCTTGATCTATAAATGGAGAGATTAGCTCATTGTAATAGGGGTGATCCTGGCATTCTTGAAATTGTAATAGATTTGAAGATAATCAATACATAAGTATTTTCCTCTTTCTTCCTCTGCAATTATTTCTTTCCTTGTTCGAATTTGTGAATCATCCATCTTTGCATGTTAAGAAACTTTGTGTTCTTGTTAATATGATTTCGGGAACTTTGTGTCTGTGAAATTATATATGTTGTAAATGTGAATGATTCCATTCTGCATTTATTTTGCTCAATACACATAAGGTTATACTCTACCACCTATATTACCTGAAAGTATTGTTATGTTCTTCCTCTCTCACCTCCTTTCTTCCTCCATAATCTCTTATTGATGATCTTTGGGCATATGAATGTTTTAAAATATCAGGAATCCACACTTTGAAAGTTGTACATTTGTATATAAGTTTTATTGCTTGCTTTCAATAAGGGAGCCTCTCCCATCAAAGAGGAGGGACATGTTGTCCCTTGACTGTGGTTGTTAAAGTACAATTTTAAAACCCAGCAGTGCGTGGGTGGGGATATTAGACCCTCAAAGTCAATTGTCAACTTTTCAAAAGGTTATGCACTAGTAATAGGCCTCTAAGGAATTTCATCTATATGCCTAGGTTTTCAAAGGCACTGGTAATGATCACATGTCTTGCATATTCTTTACAATCCTTATATAATGTTTCCCACCACAAACCAGCCAACGAAATCTTGTGTGCAGTTGCATCCCCTGCATAATGTCCACCTACAATCCCAACATGAGATTCCTCCATAATAGCTTCGTGCTCATGCTCAAGCACACACCGGTGCAAAAATTCATCCTAACATAGTTTATATAATCTCCACTAATCAACATATATGGAGCAACGCATATGGAAAGTTGTTTCTTCTCTAAACTCTTCATCCCTTCAGGTGTCATACCATTACGTAAAAATACAACAATATCTTCTAAGTCAGATGGCACGTTGTTCAATTTGAATAGTTTTACATCTAGTATTGTATCCTTAATGCTTTGCGTGTCCTCGTTTGTATTAATCCTTGATAAATAATCTAGTCCAGAATTGCTCTTACTTGGCTTAACCACTACTGTAAAGTCAAATTCCTGAAATAATAGAATCCAATGGCATATGCGCCCTTGTAAAACAAGTTTATTCACCAAGTACTTCAATGCCATGTGATCTGTATAGAATATAAAATGGGTATCCAACAAGTATTGTCTAAACTTATGTAGCGTGTAAATCATGGACAAGGCCTCACACTCTATAGTTGTATAATTTTTTTCAGCTGAGGTCAACTTCCTGCATGCATAACAAATGGGATGATCAAAAATGCCTTCTCGAGGCTGGACTAATACTGCGCCAATGGCCATGCCATAGGCGTCCACATGCACATGGAATGGTTTGGTCCATGAAGGAAAGTGTAGAATATGTACTTTAGTAATCCTTTCCTTTAATGTTTCAAATGCGCGTTGATGCACTTCACCCCAATGGAATTTTCCCATACTCTTCAGCAATTCCTCAAAAGGTGTGGCAATCCTAGCATAACCTTTCATAAATATCTTATAATAACCTTTTTTCCCCAAGAATATGCCTACATCGCTCTTGTTAGTAGGTTCCTCTAAGCCCAAAACAACAACAACCTTAGCAGGGTCTACCAACAAGCCTTTTTTACAAATAATATGTCCCAATAAAGTCCTAAAGTGTGTAGAAAAAATGCACTTCTTAATGTTTAAAGAGATGCTCAACTGTCGTCACCTCTCAAACATAAGTCTTAAATTGTCACGATGATCTTTAAGTAGCCCATAAACTATCCAATCATCCAAGCAAACCTACAAAAACTTATGAATGAAGTCCTGGAATGCTTGCACAATAATGCACGAGAATATTGCAGGTGCATTCTTCAATCCAAAAGGCATAACTGTATACATAAAACTTCATCATTCAGTGGTGAAATTTTTATTCTCTTGATCCTATTTAGCAATCCTCACTTGATGATATCCAGAAAATCCATTAGTGAAGGAGTATATTTCACACCCTACAACACCTTCCAGAATATCCTATGTAAACGGTGTGGGAAAGGAATCTATTAAACACGAAGAATTCAATTCCCTATAATCCACACATATCCTTATCCTTCCATATTTCTTTATGGTTATCGCCATAGGGCTAACCCACTTTGAATCCTCAATGGGATCAATGATTCTAGAATTATACATCTTATCAATTTCTTCCTTTACCTTAACGAGTAGATTAGGATTCATCATGTAAGGCCTCTTCCTAACCAGGCGTGCACCTTCCTTTAGATTGATCCTCATCTTTCCCAAAGAGTGATGTAATCATTTCAACTCATGATATCCCTTAGGAAATAAGTCCTGGAAATCATGTAGTAGCTCATTGATTTTCGCAACCTTTAAGTCAAACCAGTAAGCACCAATGATGGCCTCCTTATGTTCAACATCTATTCCAATGTTTGCCTTCTTCATTTTTATAGGCTCATGATATGCGCACGCCTTATCATATACACCATCTAAGACATCGCACGTACCCACAATATGATCAATATCCAAATTATCCACTTCATCATCAATCATGTAGACCATTTTACCTTTTTCTTTTTCTTGGCAGGCACACCCAAGTTGTTCTTCATTTGTCTCTTCTTCTTCAAATCTTGCCTCCAGATCTAGCTCTCCTAATAATTCCTCAATAAGTTCCTTAGCCTTTGCACTATCTCCCATATTCAAGTGCTTCGTAACTTATAATGCCTCATTCACTGGAGGTTTAGTAGAAAAATTGTCAAAGGTCTGAATCATACATGTAGTCAATTCTTTTCAATTCCTTATTTCTCTATTCAATTCTACCATAACATGCACGTGCATAGCCATGCACAGTGAAGTAGAACTTATGCACCCACAGTGAAGGTGGTAAGGCATCCTACCACTCTGTCTATATTGTCTCACACTTATGAACATGGTGTGAAGTAAAATTCTTCCCAAGGAATTCACATGTCTTTGTAGGTGCATTGCTCCGAATTAATCTAGCAGAGAAGGTGATTCACACTTCCCACCACTCTAAAATACTATCTCTTTCTACCATCCACCAACACATTGTTATCCCACGCAAGGTATACACTAGCATATTCCTTCTTTCCACTAGATATATCCACTAGGATTCCATAGCACGTAAAAACACATCGGGAATCCCTTCTCCAGTGTACTTGGGTGCCTGGTTATTGCCTAAGCACCTAACATTGCATAGCCTAGTTATGCATGTAACTAAATTCTTCATCTCGTGCCCAATAATTTCATAAGTCCCATGCACCCAATTATCACAAGCAACGATGGTTGTATCACTCATAGACTGTGCATCATCCCATTGAATAATAACTTCCTTTGACGGCTCAAGTACTTTAGGATCTCTAATGGTGCACACATTAAAAAAATTCAAATACTCTTCATTCAAAGGTTCCACATAAGGTGCATCTTTTATGTCCATAAAAGGAATGATCGTGCACTCTGTTTTGTTCTCAAAACTGATTTAGCCCTTATTGAAGCACATATAAACATTATTTTTATAGCACCAAGTGGTGCCTAAGAAATTTCAGAAATTTATCTACTTTGGCAAGCACAAGACTTCAAAATCTCCAGTAAACTTGGCCCCTTGTATAGTAATAGTGGAATCCTTAAGAAATCCAATGGGTGCAGATTTAATTATGTTTTCCATATACAGAACATTCAAAGATGGTTGTAATGGTGGCATCCCCATCTGGTTCCATGCATCCAAGGTGAGCACATTCAGTTTTGCACCTGTATTAATCAAAATTTTACTCAGTAGCCATCCATCAATGACTGCATTCAACGTGATCTCTTTTTCATAATCAAGACTGTGAGGAGGTAAGTTAGCATGTAAAATTTGTCTCTTGTGCTCAACTCTAGCACGCGGTATCTTTCCCCTTAACCATTCCCCTAATAAAGGAATGATGTTTTATTGGCACAATATATTACAAACCTCCTTCAAGTCATTAGCATCTTTCTGAGGAATCTCAACTGCTTTTTCTTGTCCTAGCTTTTGCGACTGCTCCTTCAAGCATTGTATCTCACCTTGTAGATTCTGAATGACCTTCATAATCTCTTGATAGACTTCCTTTCGATGGGTAGGATCTGGATACTTTCCATGTAATGCCTCTTGTTTTGTAATAATAGGTTTATCCTACGGAGTCTTGCACGTGCGCGTCGCCTCATCATGTGTAGTTATCTTCATCAGTATTAACTCTAGGTCAGGATCTAACTTTGGTATCCACTAATCTTACACAATGCATTGTCTTCTAACCATTCCCACACCTTTATCCTGATAGTGCTTCTTGTTAAGGTCCTCATACAAATCCAGGTATTCTTCATAATTGTGTGCCTTTTCGCACCATGAGAAAATAATGTTCTGATGGCATTCACACTTAAAATGATCAGGTTATCCACATGTATAATATGTTCTAAGAGGAAATTTTCTTCTTCCTCTGTCATGACCTCGACCTATGAATCCTCCATTATAACCTCCTCCTCTACCACCTCCATCAGAGTTCCCTTCATTAGTATTATGATTATGATGCTCACCTTGTTCCTTAGAAATTTTTAAAAGACTGGTATGATGGACACCCATTTAAATGACATCTTGAATCTCATCAATCAATCTACAATTCTCTATATCATGAGTGGTAGACTTTACAATTTTACAATAACATGACAATTTCTTCCTTATCATGTGTCGCAACAATGGGAACCTGCTTGAATCATGATCCAAGTGATAGATCTCGTAGTCCAGTAACATGGCGCGCACTGATTTATGATGGAAAATTTCCTTAGTGTGTCCTTCTACTTCACAATCTGTGCACCAAATACCACTGGGTGTCTCATGAGCTGAATTAGCCAAAAAAAATCCAACTAATTTTCCATAGATGCAATCTAAGACCACAAAAATGGGCTAACTCTAATGTCTACGCTCCACAATACCTCAGCATGTAGAGCTACCTCAAGCGCCTCACACGGGTCTATATAAGTCTTGTGTGAGAGAGCCCTTTTGAAAGGTGTGATCAAACCTTCAATGAACCATTAAGCATGTTTACTCAGTTGAATTTCATAAGACAACTTCGATAATAGAGTCTTAAATCATGCATCATACTCCCTAACTCTCTCATCCATGTCCTACTTGATGTCCTTCAGTGCGCTGATGGTTTTCTACTCAAACTCAGGTATGTGAAAGTCTACTAATAAAGCATCACACAACATGGTAAAGTCTACACAAGTCTAGTTTAGATCATATTTCCTATACCAACTATGAGCGCACCCTTGTAAATTAGTAGAAAACTGACTTTCCTTATGCTCAGGAGATATAATCCCCTTAGCGCACCATAGTATCTTGCACATGTGCACATACTTGGCTACATCTTCAATTCCTATATATTCTGGTAGGTGAAGGGAAATCTCAAAATAGACTTGCTAGGGTTGGTGCAGACCATGTCCACCAGATCTGGAACCTATTTTACCTCTTGTGTTCCCTCCTCCTCCATAACCACCAGACCCACTAGATCCTGAGCCACCTGACCCTCTTGATCCTCCCCTTGTAACGGGAAATGGACCAGAGGATGTACTTCCTTATGTCCTAACAATTATGCTAAAATGAACTCCCATGGTCTGTGAAGTTGCACTACTTCCAGGTGTAATACCAATGTTTTACACACCCACATTCTGTGTTGATGACGTGCCAGAAAGTATACCTCCAACCAAACCTCCAAATAACATAGACAATGATTGTGCCTCTATAGATGAATAAGCTATCGGATTAACTCCTGAACTTAATAGAAAGTGAAATTTATCTTTCATTACTATACCATCCACACTAGCTTGCTTATCAATTATTGTCGTAGAAACTGGAAAATCAAGAGTAAGGTCTAGGTTTTTAGGAGGGATCAAATGTGCATCTGTGGTCCTTGTAGTTTTAACCAGAACACTTTCATCTGAAGCCAATGAGGGTTCTCTACCATGCTTACCCAAATGGGGGAGTACCAAATGCTCTGGCTCCATGTCTTCTATGTGAGCTTCAATCCTTCATGATCCATCTCTCTCTGCAACACCATTCATTCCGCAACATCATGCTTCTTTTCCAAATCCATCTTGCATGCTTCATTAAACTTAATCTTCCTTGCTTCTCTCTACCTTTCTACCGTAAGTTCCACCATATTTCACCACACTTGCTCCTGCCCCCATGCATGGTGGGGTTTAGCTAGCCATATACTGATGTTCCAAATCTAGGATCACGATCAAGATCTTAATCACTACATGGATAGCACGTAAATAAAATCCTCTTAGTTCCCATAGGAATTGAAGCTTAGTAACCTCTATATAGGAATAAGTAGAAACTATGTACTCCAAAATGTAGCTATTAAAAATTCCACTCCATCAATGATCTACATCTCATGTCTTAGTCAGATCAACATCATGCAAAGCATGGAATTATTCATGTATCCAAAAATGTACTCTATACCTCAAATTTATCTTCGATGCGTATGTTTCCAATCAGTCATACAACTCTATAGGGAAATAGCCCCGGCAATGGAACCAAAATGTCATCTTTTATTTTACCAAACAACTCAAGGCACACTGTCATCACCAAGAAAAATGTCTCATATAGATTATGTTCAAGAAACCCACATGCGTGCATGAAATTCAAGTCCAATATTAAATCAGTGAGCAAGCTCTTCCTCTAAATTCTCTACCCAATCTTCAATACTATCCAAAGTCAACCAATACATCTTCATCATGCAACATCCTTGAAACAACTTGAAAATAGGTCCCGGCAATGGAACCAAAATGTCATCTTTTATTTTACCAAACAACTCAAGGCGCACTAGCACATCACTCAAACAGATGTGAGTGCTCACTCGAAGCATACAAGGGTACCAAGTCCCTCTTTTATGGAATCTTTATCAAGGAGTTAGCATGATAAGCGCACACATAGATATATTCCAGATCCATAATAACTATTCAGTGTTGAACCATAAACAGATCTAGATCATAATCATATGCAAGAATAACTTATACAAGAATCAAAATTAAGTTTACCATGCAAGAACCAGTCACAGATATGTCAATAACCAATATCCAATCACAAAAATCCATTGTATTAATTACTGTAAAACATAGAAGCTGCATACATACTGTTATCCATTTTTTCCCTCTCAGGCAAAAATGGACAACGTAGACAAATTGGACCTTGGAAGAAGAAAGTGCTTCACAAGAGAGCCTTGAGCCTATGGGAAAAATCTTGTGTTTTGTGGAATTTTGTGGTGTCCTAGGAAGCATTAGGATCATATTGTATTTTTTTCCCTTTGTGGGTCTTTTAGGCTCAAGGTTTGTTCAGAACAAGAAAATTGGTCTGGCGGGCCCACTTCTAGGGAACACAGAGAAACAATGTTCAAATTTGATAAAATCATGTTTTAGGGATGTTATTGTTTTTCCATTACCCTACAGGTTCGAGGAAAATCCATGAGGGTCACATTTAGGGGAAAAATCATGGTTTGAGAAGCACTTTGCATTGTACTAAAAAGGGAGCTCATCGAGAAACTCAGTGAGTTTCTTGGTGAGCTATGTATCTAGCTCAAAAAAACTAGGAAATTACAGGGGTCGAGATGCATTTGGAAATACAACTCAGAGACCTGAGTTGGGGCCGAGTTAATCAGCACATTGGTAAGTGACCTCATTTACCAGGCTAGCTTGGCATTGAGTCAGTGAGAAATGATCCTACAACGGAATAGGTCGGTGGATTATTGGAGTGAGAAAAAAGTGAGGGTCTCACAAGGAGTCAATAGATCTCAAGGGAACTCTATTTAGGAGTGTTGAAGGCTGGGAAAATTTTATAACTCCCTGTGGCGAGCTCATGAGGAAAATTTTGAGCTATGAATAGGCACATAAGGTAGCACAAATTGAACAAAGGTAAAGGTCAATGCGAGATGAGATCACATCAAGCATGGAGAAAGATGACATATAGCTCAATAAACTATGTATCACAAGGCAATAGATTAGGGTCCCAGTGAGCTAGGGCACAACATCTCAGAGATGATGGAGTGCCTCACACCAGGAATCAACTCGGTGTTGGGATGATTTGGAGAAGTCAATAAGCAAAAATGAGCCCTCACAGATGGATGATCTTAAAATTGACGAGGGAAGTGGAAAACTAGAGTCATGCATGAATGGCATTATGACTACTTGAAACTAATTTCAAATTTTTGTGGCAAACATTCCTATAAGTTTTGCAGAGGAAGTAATTTGCATATTTGTCAGGCAATTCCCTTAGATTCTCAAAGTAATAAAGGGACAAAATTTCTAATGAAATCAACATTCTTAGGCTCGTAATTGAAGAAGATGCATAGGGGTACAATGGTGGCAAGTTTTTCACATACATGGCAAGTCCAAATGAAGACAGTGTGAAGTTCAACTCGGGGAGTGACTCATGAGCCTGAGCAAAACATAACATGGTCAGGGAGATTGGATAAGGAGCTCAGAAGATTCACGAGGGAGAACTCAGGACCAGACTTGCCAGGAATAAATGATCAAATGGAGGAGCTCACAAACCATGTTGACACTCAACATGTCATTGCAGAGGTAAGCTAGATTGGCATGTAGGAACCAGGTACGGAATGGTGATTCCTGGCATCAAGCACAAAGAACACGAGATCAGTATACAGACGTGTGGGTCTAGAGAACATTGGCTCTAGAGGCTTAATGCATCGAGTCTCAGTAAGGTAGAACTGATTGGATCATCTTAGGTATGCATTAGAATAGACAAGCTCAGCCATAAGGAAAGGAAAAAACTCAGAGCCAAGTAGGAAACTAGCTTGATGCAATGTATAGCCAAGTTCCATATCTCGACGAACTCACAGAGAAGGAGGACACAAGTGGCAGGGAGCATAAGGTGATCTCGCAAGTAAGCCAACATTTTCCAATTCAGTGGAGAACGAATCAAAGGGAGTTGAGCTCAAGCTCATCGAAATAGGTGCATAGCTTGAATGACCTGGATGGTTTCAGAATTCAATGGTCTAAGCTTTCAGGTTCCAGAGACAATGCGATTCGGAACTCGTTTGCTTCGTAGTTTAGGGTCGGCATTTTTTGGAGTCATGGTGAGTTCAAGTTTTCAAGATTTCACTTTTTAGAGTCTATGGGGATCGGTCGATGTGAGGTGAGAGGGAAGCTCTGAAGTGTTAATTCCCCAAAGTCTGAAGTCTGAAAATTGGACTCTGGATTCAGTCTTTGAGTTCAGGGATTGTGTATAGTGTTGGGTGATCGGATTCCTCCAAAGCTGATTTCAAAGAGTAGTGGTCAAGTCATTCACCAAGTTGCAAGGTGAAAGGTTGAATTTGGGGTCCGAACTGGTAGGAATAAGGTGGTTGGCAGGGATGTTGGGATCAACATCTAATGTGAAATTATACACCTTAGACTTGGCATAACATATGATTGATGAGCGTGATGATCAACAATGAAAATAAAGAGCCTTCGAATTGGGGGTCGGCCAATGTTTTTCCAAAGTGATGTTGCGTGTAAAGGAGGTCTCCCACTGAGCTATAAAATTAGGGGACAACATGGAACCCAGAGGGTGGTTAATTATTAGAAAAAGAGTTCATTCAAACCAAAACAAGCGGCACCAAAAACCGAGTGGTGGCCAATTAATGTAAAATGTGGCATAGTTCCCAACCAATGCAAGTATGTTTAAGATGCCATTTAATACAAAACAAAGGTGATGGCCATTGAGACATAAAGTGTTAATGCAAATGTAAAATACATGACATGCAGTAAGTTGAACTTGCCCATAGGAATATCACGAAAGTTGGGGTAAGATGTTTAGATGAATCAACAAGCTATTTGCGGGAGGTGGTGAATTGGAAAATAGGGTCGCTAAAGCAAAAGGAAATCACAGAGTTAAATGGAGTAGCTCGTCAATCAACTCAATGAGCTAGTTGGCGAACCATTCACCAAATTGGTCACTCTTATAAGCCAAGACCTTTTTTTACATAATTAAACTCATCGGTTCCACCAATAGACCAACGATGACCTCTGAAAATTATTTAAAAATTACTTTTAATTAAATGGGGCATTTTAATTTATGAAGCATGATGTAAGGGGTATTTCTTTGAGAGAAATTTAAGGGTGATGCAAGCATCATGGGCAATTATAAAAGAACCATACTCACTATAATTTTGCCTATAACTTGGGATTTCTCCTTCTTTCTCTCACCAGCACAATAAATGCTATAAAATGTAAAAGGGAATACAAAATTCAAGAGTTAGACATTTTTCCAATTTCCCCCTCCCCTCACAAGCTAAATTGTTGTGAATTTAGAGGCTTATTAACCTTCCTTCCAAAAAAATGTAATGACATCTTCTGCCTCTCACTACTGTAATGATGCATTGTGCAAGTGCTTGAAATAATCAAATTATGTTTTGTGGATAATTATCTATCCTTGCATCAGTTTGGTTACTTTAAATTTTCATTTCTCATGTTTGCATGTACATTGTGCAACCCATGTTTCCTTTGCAATTTTTGGGAGTTATTAAGCTCATTTTGGAGTGAAGTATCGTATGTAATCAGATTTTTTATTTATGCTCATCCTCCCCATGTTCATCCTTCTTCATTGGCAAGTCATAATTTTTTTTAGAAAACCCCTTTCTTACTGCATCACCACTTCTAGTATAGGTTTTATTTCTTGCAAATATCTCTCCCTAAATCACCTAGAAATGTTAGTATAGGTCCATTTAGCCATTTTTCTTGCATTAGGAGTAGTGTAGTGCTTAGTTTAGGAAGAGGAAGCCATCCTTCTCTGAAGGTTCACCTCAATCCCACAAGTACAACATCTTGAGAGGTGATCCAATGTTACCCAATCACACTGAATGTCCCGTTCACACTTAGGCCATTCGAGGAGTGCAGTGATTTGGTGGTAAATTTTTTGGGTACGCTCGGTGGGACCACAATAGTCATATCTTTCACAGGTGTGTGTATTTTTGTTTACTTTATTTCATTAATTTGTTGTGATCTTAGTGAAATTCCCACCTTAAGAGGTATACCCAAGCACAACTAGTGAATCCATTGGTCTAAGTAACCCACTCTCTGAATTGCAGACTTTTGTTTTCACCCATTCATGAAGTTGTACAATCATGGCTTCATTTCCACCATGGAATTCTCACTTACAGCAGCAGCAATACCAGTTCAACATTCCTCCAAGATTGCAAAAATCATCTTCATATTACTACAATCCACCTCCAGTTTAATATTATGAAGAAAATCAGTTGCACCATGCATATCCCTATGAGCACAGTCATGGCCAATTTGGTTTTTCTCCTAACTATGCAGCTTTTCAAGAGAAGGAATATGCACATGATGGAGGATTTTCCACATATTAAGATGTTGATTTGTATCTTAAGATGCAAAAATTGGAGACAGGAATAGTGCAGTCTAGAGCCACAGCTCAAATGAAGGCATTCAAAATTTGCTTCAGGATACCTTGTCCATGGGTTGGCCCTAAGCCAAATTTTTACATCCTGCAAGAAAATATTGCTTTTATGGCTGAAATGTTGCCTCAAATTGAAGGTTGAATCAAAGAGATAGAGGCCTATGAGTTTGATGCAAGGAAGCCTTGTCAATGGGTAAGTTCTACACTACAAACTCAGAGTCGTCTTTCCATTTTCTAACCAATATCATTTCAGTCTAAATCTCAAATCCCAATATTTTCACCTGCTACCCATATTGAGAATCCCATTTCTTCATCTCCTATATTCCCATCCCAACATGAATCTTCAACCCATCTTTCTTCTAAAATTACTTCTTTTCTACAAAGAATACCAATACAAGAAGTTGCACATTTTCCACCACCTCAAACAATGGAGGAAATAGTTAAACCCCAACCCACCTCTCCTCTTACATTCCTGAATCCATTTTGGGAAGACCAAGAATATGATTATATTGGAGAAGAAGAGGTAGAGGTTAGGGAATCTAACAAGGATGAGCTTGCAAAAATCTAAAGGAGTGGGATGCAAGACTAAATATTCTGCAAATTCCTCTCTTGATTAAGCCTCTAGCCAGGGTTGAAGCTCAGAAGCAGGTGATGAAGATTGAATGTGTGCAAGAACAATCACAACAAGAGGAAGACTAGTGATATGTTCACTTTGAATTTATAATTAATAATGGATCCATAATCATAGAGGATGTTGACTCATGACAAGTTGACAAGTCAGTTATAGAGAAGCAAGAGCCGACTCCAAATCCACAAGAAAAGGAGTATGTGAAAGTGGAAGAAGAAAAGCTTCCAAAGGTACATGATATTTCAATGGAGTACAGTTATCCTCATTGTCCTACATGTGAGAACTTGTAGTATTCTTGGAGGGTTGCATTATTCCACTAAGATCATCACCTGAAATTTCAAGAAGCCACCAAGAGTTTCATGTTGCATGAAGAAAGACCATGCAGATTCAAAGGTTTTGAATGTAGGAAAGACAACACGAGAGGTTCTAAATTCTTCCCCCTCTTCACCCTTTCAAAAATTTGAATTTTTAGAATATTTTAAGCTTTATAATTTCCTGTTTGAGGATGAATAAGGTCATGGTAAACAAATTGTTAATCTGGAGGTTTCCATGGACGAAGAGGTTGAAACTTTTATACCGCTTAGAAATGAGGAGGAAAATTATTTGTTAGATTTGGAGGAATATTTTGATAGAAAAGAGCCTATGGAAATGGTCATTATTGTTATTCCATCATATAGCATTCAGGAAGTACCCTCAATTTTAAGAAATACTCTTAAATCAAGATTAGAGGAATTGAATCTTCCACATCTCTCCTTGAAAAAAAAAATGAGCATATGGGAGAAGCTAAGTTAGATTTCGAATCCCTGAATGGAAATTATAGTATCAAGATATTCTTGCATTCAATTACGGAGAATAATTTGGCTAATGAACCTGTGATGGTGGATAATATCTTTGAAAATATTTTTGCCCCTAATAGTCTTCAAGAAGAACAAATGGAAGACTTTGGCCTTTCATGTTTCATGTGGGATGAGGAGGTTAAGGATGCACATCAATTTCATCTTCAATCAGATAAAAAGGAACTCCTACACGAGAAACAAACTTAAAGCACTTGCAGTAGTTCAACAATGAATTTATAAGAGACTTCAAACAGTCCATATGAGTTGCATATTGTGGAGGAAATCCTTGTTGTTAATGGAGAAAAAGGGAATGAGTAAGTCTATAAATTGGACTTCGTTCATCTCATTCACTACACTTGGGAACTCGAGTGCACACTTGCTTCAACTAGAGCAAACATATAGGAACTCGGAAGCAAGGAATACTGGGAAGAGCTCTGCGAAGAATTGAAGAAGTTTTCCCCAGAATTTTCAGAGTCTAGTCCAGCATTATTTTGAGTTCAGCTTTCATACTGTAAGTCATGGTTGATGAAGTTTGTGTAGTTCTTACAGTCAATGAAGAACCTAAGCTTACCTTTCATGAAAGAGTTTGTTGTATTTGAAGATGTCTATATGAGACAGACGATGTATTTGATATAGTAATCAATGTTATTCATGAAGTGTTCAGAAATAGTGATGTTATAATACATCAGATCTTTAGACTTTCATATATGTGAATTTTCCAGTTTCAGTTTTTGAGTACAGAGTTTGTTGTAAAAAAGAGCATCATGTTGGGTTGTTGTTTAAAATTGGTATAAGAGCTTGTGTTTTAAAATTGGTATAAGAGCTTGTTGGTTATTTAGAATTGGTATCAGAGCTATGAGCAAAAGATCTAGGCAAAATTTTGGTTTCAGATCTAATTTGTTGAAGCAAGGTATCTCTAGTTTTATTACTGTCATCTGTGAACACAAGTTAGCACTCATCTAAGGTTGATTGGTGTTGAGTCCCCATATTGTAAGACGTCGTGTGGTCAGGCGCAGCTGACAGAGGATTCCGATTAAATCCAACCTTCTTGCTCCCTTACTTGCAAAGTACCAGTTAAAATGGCTGATGATAATGCCTGAGTCAGTTCTGTCGAACCAAACGATCAGGAACTTATTAATTTGTCTGATGTCTTTGAGGTCATATGCTGACATAGACATAGTTGATGAAGATAATCCTATTCCGGAGTGGAAACTCCCCAAGAAGTCATATTCAGAAGTCTATGCTAGAATAAATAGATTTCATTTGATTGCATCTACTGTTTTTAAGACAAGAGAATCTGTGATTCAAGTATCACAGACAAACAATGGTGAATATAATATCCCGCTCATTGACAAAGCGGATATTAAAAGTTTGAAAAGGAAATCTACATATAAATTTGCTCACGTAGGCTGTGTGCAAATAGGCATAACGCCTCTTTTCTGTCGTGGCTTGAATGCCTCAATTCTTTGCTGTTTAATGGATCTAAGGTTTGACAATTTTAAGGATTCATTGCTAGCTGCAATTCAGACAGGCCTCCATAATGGCCCTGTGTCTTTTGAGGTTTTCCCCGAACTATCCTGTCTCATTAACAAAGGATGATTTGTTACAGGATGTTCTTAAATTGTCATTTAGCTACAACTGGTCTGCATATGCGAACTGGTTCTTGCCCATTGGCAATTCATTATAAAGTCATCTATAGATTAGTGAATACAATGTATCCTGCTGTTAAACATGGAGTAACTAAGGGGCAGCAGCGTGGTGACTCACACTAATCTAGAAACACAAAAAATTGAACCAGAACTAATTTCTTGGTCAGACATTAAGGTTCCAACAGGAATGGACCCTATCAAAAAAGTTTCATTCAGTCTTCAAAACCCAAATTGGAAAATGCAACTGCTATTTCTGAGGAGAAAAATAGTGTTACTTTGAGTTTCAGACATAACTCAAATAGAAATCTGTCAAAGCAATCATTGTCTAGAAGTACGTCTACAAATAGTACATCTTCCTACTTTACAGTAGGAGAGAGCTCAAATTCAAAGAAGCCTGAAGAGCCAGAAAAAGAAAAAATATTTCTCTGTAAGCCATAAATCTTTAGTTCATGATCCAGCTACAGACTTCCTATGGTGCTCTGACTGCGAAAAACTCGTAAGTCAGAAGTATGCTCCTGTTAATGGACCTACCATTAGCATGGCTTCCATAAGCTCCAGTACTTCTCTGCCAGAAACAGGTCCACAACGAATTGATCTCACCAGATCAATCTCAGAAAGTTGTTTTTTGGTATCAAAGGACAGTTAACAAAGAAATAGAACCCTCAGAAGCCTCTAAAATGCTAAATTGGACTAACAAAGCTATTAAAGTAGTCCATGATGAAGTTGTCTCTAATCGTGAAAAATAGCATCTATGGAAAGGACACTAAGAGCAATTGAATTAAGCAGAAAAAGGGTGATTCAGCAGCAGCTTTGAAGATTATTGAAGGAAAGAGTTGATAGGTTACATGGATCAGTCAGTAAAATAGAAACACAGGTTCAAGAAACTCATAAAGTTGTTTCTATAGACCTACCAGAGGTCATTTCACAAAAAATATGTTTTACTTCAAAATTCGAAATGTGTTGTGTATACCAAGTAGTCCTCAGTTCCAATGTGCTTCATACTTGATAATATCATATTCCAGGATAAGGTCAAGCGGTCTACTTCGAGTTCAAGATTAGTTTTGGGATTAATAGTGACTCCATGCCCAATGGATGTTACAGTCTACTAGACTATTTCTTAGTAGGAAAGCATCCTCGAGAGGTTGCCAAAAATGTTATCCACTTTTTCCCTCTCAGGAAAAAATAGACAATGTAGACAAATTGGACCTTAGAACTTGAAAGCACTTCACACAAGAGCCTTGGTCCTACAGGAAACATTTTGTGTTTTGGGGATATTTACGGTGTCCCGGGAAGGGTTAGGATCATCTTGGATTATGTTTCCCTTTTTGGGTCTTTCAAGCTCAAGGTTTTTTTAGAACAAGAAAATTGGCCTGGCGGGCCCACTTTTGGGGAATACGGAGACAAAATGGTCAAATTTGATGAAATAATGTTTTAGGGATCCTATTATTTTTCCATTACCCTCCAAGTTCGATGAAAATCCATGGGGGTCACTAAAAGGAACGATAACCAGATCGTACCAAGCCAAGAACACAGATGCTAATTAAACACCACGATCTATAAGATGAAAGTAATTCACCAGAATATCTTTACATAAAACATTTGCAAACAAATGAGAAGCAATATCATATATTATTATGGAACTCAATGCAATACATTGAGAATGGGCCTTGCTTAAATAGGCAAGGAATAACAATGTAAGAACCAGTCAAGGTCATAGATCAAGCCATAAATCAAGGAAATAACTAGTCATCAAAGAACTAGTCAAGACCATAGATTTAGGAGAGAACTAGACATCAAGGATCTAGTTGATACCATAGATCAAGGAAAGAACTATACCTAACAACTAGATAATATCTCCTAATATCTAAATAAGATAAAAGAAATATCCACACACATAAGTGGGTGAGGATAAATACAATAAAGGTAAATAAAGTACCTAGGTGAACATGAGCTAAAGTAAATACCTACTCTAACAGTCACATTCAGGGGAAAAATCATGGTTTGAGAAGTACTTCACATTGATATAAAAAGGGCGCTCGTGGAGTAGCTCAGTGAGCTATACATCTAGCTCAATAAAGACTAGGTAATTGCAGGGGTCGAGATGCGTTTGGAAATACAACTTGAAGATTCGAGTTGGGGCCGAGTTACTCTACACATTGGCAAGTGACTTCATATACCACGCTAGCTTGGCATTGAGTCAGTGGGAAATGATCCTATGACAGAGGAGGTCGGTGGATGATTGGACTGAGACACAAGTGATGGGCTCACCGAGAGTCGATAGATCTTGAGGGAACTCTGTTTGGGAGTGTTGAAGGATGGGAGAGTTTCGGAGCTCCCAGCGGTAAGCTTGTGAGGAAAAGGATGAGATATGAATAAGCACCCAAGGACACACAAATTGAACAAAGGTAGAGGTCAACGCGGGATGAGCTCACATAGAGCCAGGAGTAAGATGATGCATAGATCGGTAAACTACATATCACAAGGCAACATATTGGGGTCCTAGTGAGCTAGGGTAAAATGTCTCATAGATGATGGAGTGTCTCGCACTAGGAATCAACTCAGTACCAAGATGATTTAGAGAAGTCGGTAAGCAAGCACGAGCCCTCACAGATGGACGAGATTAAAGCTGAAAAGGGAAGTGGAAAACTAGATTCAGGCATGGATGGCATTGTGACTACGTGGAACTAATTTCAAAGTTTTGTGGCAAACATTGCTGCAAGTTTTGAAGAGGAAGTGATCTGCATATTTGTTAGGCAGTTCCCTTAGATTCTCACAGTAATAAAAGGACAACATTTCTAATGAAATCAACATTCTTGAGCTCTGCATTAAAGAATATCCATACGGGTATAGTGGCGGTGATGTTTTTTTATACATGACAAGTCCAAATGAATAAGGTGTGAAGTTCAACTCGGGGAGCGACTCGTGAGCTTGAGAGGAACGTAGCATGGTCACAGAGATTGGCTGAGGAGCTTAGCAGATTCGCGACGGAGAGCTCAGGACCAGATTCACCAGGAAGAAATGATCTGGAGGATCTCGCAAGCCTTGTTCATGATCGACATGTCATTGCAGAGGTAAGATAGATCAGCATGTAGGAACTGAGTAATGAATGGTGATGCTCAGCATCAAGCACAAATAACACGAGCTCAGTATATAGATGTGTGGGTCGAGAGAACATTGGCTCGAGAGGCTTGATGCATCAAGTATCATCAAGGTAGAACCGAGTGGATCATCTCGGGCATGCATTGGAATATATGAGATTTCCACAAGGAAAGGAATCATCTCGGAGCCAAACAGGAGGCTAGCTCGATGCAACGTAGAGCCAAGTTCCAGAGCTTGATGAGCTCACAGACAAGGAAGACACGAGTGGCCGAGAGCATAAGGTGATCTCGTGAGCAAGCCAACATTTCCTGATCCGGTGGAGAAAAACTCAGAGGAAGTTTAGCTCAGGATCATCAAAATAGGTGCATAACTCGAATGAATTGGATGGTTTCAGAATTCGGGGGTCTAGGATTTTGGGTTTCGGAGACAATACAATTCGGAACTCGCTCGCTTCAGAATTCAGGGTCGGCATTTTTTGTAGTCATGGTGATTTTTAGTTTTCAACCTTTCGTGTTTCGGAGTCTGTGGGGCTCATTCGATGTGAGAAGATCCAAAGATCTAAGTCCCCAAAGTCTGATGTCTAAAAATTGTACTTCGGATACGGTCTTTACGTTCGACGATTACGTATAGTGTTGGGTGATTGGATTCCTTTGAAGCTGATTTTGAAGCATAGTGGTCCAGTCATTCACCTAGTTGTAAGGTGATAGGTGGAATTCGGGATCCGAACCCGTAGGAATAAGGTGGTTGGCAGGGATATTGGGATTAAAATCCAATGCAAAATTATACACCTTGGACTCGGTAGAGTGTATGGTTAATGAGCGTGGTGATCAACAGTGAAAATAAAGAGCCTTCAGAGTGGGGGAAGGGAAATGTTTTTCCAAAGCGATGCCATGTGTGAAATAGGTCTCTGGCAGAGCAGCTAGCAAATTGGCGGATCGCATGGAACATGGAGGGTGGCCATTAAGTATTGGAAAAAGAGCTTGTTCAAACTAAAATAAGTGGCACCAAAAACCAAGCGGTGGCTGATCAATGTAAAACGCAGTATACTACCCAACCAATGTGAGTATGTTTAATACGCCATTCAATGCAAAAAATGTGATTGTCGTTGAGACATAAAGTGCCAATGTAAATGTAAAAGACACGATATGCAGTAGGTGGAACTCGCCCATAGGGATAACATGAATTTTGGGGTAGGTTGTTTATATGGCTTGACGATCTATTTTTGGGAGGTGGTGAATTGGCAAAGAGGGTCGCTAAATTAAAAGGAACTTGTATACTTAAATTGAGCATCTCGCCAGTCAGCTCAATTAAATGGGGCATTTTAATTTATTAAGCATGATGTAAGGGTTGTTTCTTTGCGAGAAATTTAAGGGTGATGCAAGCATCATGGTAAATTATCATAGAACCATACTCGTTATAATTTTGCCTATAATTTAGGATTTCTCCTTCTTCCTCTCATCAGCTCAATCAATGCTATAAAATGAAAAAGGGAATGCAAAATTCAAGAATAATACATTTTTCCAAGTTTCCCCTCCCTTCACAAGCTGAGGTGTTCTGAATTTGGAGGCTTATTAGCCTTCCTTCTAAAAATTGTAATGGCAACTTCTTCCTCTCCCTTCTGTAATGATGCACTGTGCAAGTGCTTGAAATACTAAAATTATGTTTTGTGGCTAATTATATGTCCTTGCATCAGTTTGGTTTCTTTCATTTTGCCTTTCTCATGTTTGCAGGTACACAGTGCATCCCATGTTTCCTTTGCAAGTTTTGGGAGTTATTCTGCTCATTTTGGAGTGAATTATCATATGTAATCGGATTTGTGATGTATGTTCATCCTTCCCGTGTTCATCCTTTTTCATTGGCAAGTTGGAATTTTTCTACCAAACCCCTTTCTTGGTGTATCACCACTTCTAGTATAGGTTTTATTTCTTACAAATATCTCTCCCTGAATCCCTTGGAAATGTTAGTATAGGTCTAGCTAGCCATTTTTATTGCATTAGGAGTAGTGTTGTGCTTAGTTTAGGATGAGGAATCCGATCTTATCTGGAGTTTCACCTCAAGCCCACAAGTCCCACATCTTGAGAGGTGATCCAATGTTACCCAATCACAACAAATGTCCCATTCACACTTAGGCCATTCTGGGGGTGCGGTGATTTGGTGATAACACATACATAGTAATGTCACCATAAGTCCTGCGCGTTCATGAACCAGCAG
Source organism: Taxus chinensis (assembly GCA_019776745.2). Taxonomy (NCBI): domain Eukaryota; kingdom Viridiplantae; phylum Streptophyta; class Pinopsida; order Cupressales; family Taxaceae; genus Taxus; species Taxus chinensis. Next base: position 11,440,082 of record CM034156.1, read on the forward strand.
TATAACTCTATTACAGAAATGAAACACCTTACTAAACCATGCAAATCAATATGTATTTATAGGTAGTGGGGAGTTTCCGTTCACTACTCATACATCCTCAAAATAAGATACATGCTAAGAATAGTTATGAGCCCTTACATGACAAATATAAAGGCATGCAATCTTGCTAATAATAGATTATATAAAAAAATAAACTGCAAATCTAATCTTAATATTATCTCAAAACTATGCATATCGTGTGATCTTCCACTTGCCCAAAATAGCCTTGCTTCTTCCTCAAGTCTTCATATTGATGTGTTCTTTCCAATTCTTCCAGCAAGACGTGCTCCACACTCAATCTATCTTTATCCCGTGGTAAAAAAAAATGGCTAAGTCCTGAAGTCATGTTTTCCCATGCACGCCCTTCTTATTCTATATTTATGCACGCACCTTTGTGCCCTATGCCCGCACACCCAATCCTTATGCACCTTCAGTACTTAGGTTGTAATTCATTAACCCAACACCAAGTGAATGTGCATGTGTGTATATAGAAAGATAATGACATATTAAGTATTTGACTAACATAGTAAGATAAGTGCATCATGTAAGTAGTATAAGCAAGCACTTGACTAAGTGCAACCAAGATATGTAAATGCAGTGTATGAGTGTGATGGAATGGTATATAATGTGTGAATGTTATAGGGGAAACGTGCCCCCCAACGAATGTGTATGAGATGAGGTTAATTTATAAAATACACCTCAACAATCAATAATGACCCATGGAACAAGAGTGCATCATCGGGAAAGGGTTTGAGAATGCATGCTAGAAAGATAGATCATGAAGAATTGAGCATGAAAATTGAATACAATGTGGTTCATTTTAGATTGAGACCCTCAACAGTCGAGTATGAACTGTGGAACTAAAGTGCGTCATCGGGAAATGACGATACAAGGTGTGTATCAAGATGAGTAAGAGTAGTTAGAAAGATGAAGTGTGAAGCACAATGTGTGATAGTATAAATTATAGACAACTTATAATGCTAGGAGGGGGGAAGAAGCGTGATTCCCCCAAGTGTGATGAGGATAGAAGGTTATCCTATTATAGTGAAGGGAAAGGGCCCTCCACACAATATCTAAGGAGATAAAGGCATGTGACGATGCTTTAAGATCAGTGGAGTATGAGAGTAATGGCGTAATGTGATGGAGACCTATGTGGTGAAGGAGGTGGTGAACACCTATGTGAAGGGGATTCCAGAGTAGGGAACTTTGGATGATGAGGTGGACTAGTGGACCGATAAGGACAAAAAGGTCATAAATTAGATCATGTGTGAATAAGAGAACTATTTGAAGAGTGTGCCTTATATTTGAGTGGCCCTGGAGGCCTAGATGTTGTAGCTGGTGGAAAGATATCATCAAGACGAGGTATAGTCAATGGTGTGCATAGTGGAAAGACTTTAATAGTGATAACTTTTTTTATTGTGAATGACATTGAGACACAAATGATTCATGGAGGGAATATCTTGAGTGACGCGGAGCCAAGGAAGACCTAAGAGAATGTAAAAATCTTGGATTGAAGATGCCGCAGGGAATGGCACAAGAATGGTAAGAGGCCTAATTATAATGGGCAACCTGATGTAGCCGAAATAATTAGGAACTAGATATGTGATATTAGATATTGGACATTTGATAGCCATAAGAAGTGCAATTGAGAACACACTAATAGGATCCATTGTATAGATCATGGTGTTATTGACAATGTATGAACCAATAGAATCATTGATGTGTAATGAATCATAAGTGAATGTAGCATGATAATCATTATTTGAAAATGAAATGACTTATCGGAATGTATCAGCAGAAGCGACAAGAAAATTAAGGGGACCTGATGAATGTGGGGGAAAACTCAATATGTATGATTAGCAGAATAATCAAGAGCTTGTGTGTCATGCTTAGGAAAATGTTTATTGAATATTTTTATCTTTTTATTATCGTTGACAGGATTAGAAGAAGATAGCTCATTGAGATTGAGTGAATTATTGTCAATAATATATTGAATGAGATGCATGAGTTTTAAACAATGATAGGTAGAATGCTCAATGCATTGATGATACTCACATTTAGCATTTTCATCATAATTTTGGCCACATGGACGAGGTGGACCAAGATTGAGTGGCGGTGGTAGGGTGATTATATTGATTTCGAGAAGTTAAGGCAATATAAATCGAGGTGTATAGGGTAACTTGGTGAAAGTACATTTGGGAGGTTGTCATTGAATATTTTTAGGAGGAGAGACAAAACTAATAGTTGTGTTTGCTTCCATGGGCTTAGGAGATGGCTTAAATGTTGATTTATCTTGAAACCTATTAGAAGCATATGAAGGAGTGTCATTATATTTTATTTTTCCCATATATAGAAATTTGACTTCACACATTTTGAGCATATGGTATAATTGATCAAATGAAGGAGAGGTCACAAAGATAGCACTCTCTTGAAGTGGTGGTAAGAGGCTTTGAACAAAAAGATCTTGCAATTCAGAATTAACAAGTACATTGGTCATCTTATCTAAGTTGTTCTTATAATGTAACACATATTCCACTAGATGCTTGTTAGATCTTTGTTTTATTTGAGAAAGCCATGCATAAGAGATATTGGTGCCAATATTGATTGAAAAGTGAACAAGAAAAACATCGGCTAGATGCATAAAAGAAGTTACTAAATGAACAGGTAGATCATAAAACCAATGCATGACATAATCTTGAAGACTCCTAGGAAATATATTAGCAAGAAATGGTATATCATCTGCATAATCAATACATGCCACATGAAAATATATGAGATTTTGTTAAGGTTCACCATGTCCATTGAAGGTGGGCAGATTAGGAGGGAAAAAATTAGGGGGAAGTTGGTAAGTAGAAATAGCAGGTGCAAATTGAGTATGAATAACTAAGGAGGAATCAAGAGATGGAGTGGAGTGTGAAGTAGTCTGATATAGCTTATGGATTTGAACTTTTAGGTCCTAATATAAAGAAGCTAGGTCTGAGTGTCAGAAGAAGAGACTTGTCGTGTGTGAGAAATAAGAGGTGGAGTGAAATGGTTGGTAAGAGTAGGAACAAACATGGGAACAGTAGAATTAGGTTAAAGGGTAGAAAAGTAGGTTATATTGGAATAGGAATGGAAGCAATATTATAGGTGGGAGGGTTAAGCTCAGATAGATTGGTGACCTCCTCACGAGTAGCGAATAAAATAAGATCTAGGTATTTTGAATGTTTAACAAGATGATCTTGGGGATCATGAAGGTCTTCATCATTAAAATGTGGATAAGTTTCAGGCATGCTTAAAAGACGATAAAAAGCCTAGAAGCAAGGTTGGGTTCGATAGAAGGGTTCACAAAATGATTTAATTTAATTGGAATTAATTAAATCTAGTTACAGATTAACAAATGTATAAATGATAAAATATAAAAATGACACAAGCAAACTAAGATTTAAAATATGAAACCCTAAGCATAATAGATAAATGAAGAGACTTAGTTGATTTAAGCTCAATCTGGAACTGGTCTGGACTAGGAAAATAACTAAAAAATCTAGGTAGAGTGTCGCAAATGCTCATTATAAATTATGTAACTCACGAATAGAGTCGGACATGGGTGACCACACTAAGGAAAGGGCACCTAGGAACTGAATACTTCTACTTGGTGCCCTTGACTGTGGAAATGGTTAGAATTTTATTTTCACTGTGTCACAAGAATATCACAGTTGTTTCCCGTTGATCACTTGATAATCGTTCTTTGAATGCCGAAGGTACTTGTAACCTACAAAATAGATGTTCACCTGCACAATCCCACAAACCACATCAAACCTAAAAAGGAAATGCATAATAGGGAGTTATAATGACCCTGACGGTCACCCCAAGACTAAATTTACAACTAAATGCTACACTACATCTTAGACTCCATGTAGTTCTTGTGGGTTTGCGTAGAAATTGTGCCCTCAGATGCCCTTGTGTAAGTTGCACCTGATATCGTGATAGAGTTTCCCTAAAATGCAAATATGTGGACTAAATAGAATAAAAATCCACTTCATATGTTGTGTACATAGAGTATGTAGTCCCTTGTCCCTTGAATGGATGTTATATGGATGCCTTGAAGTGTTTTAGGTTCCTTTTGAATGCAAGCTTAGGTGGTGATAGTAATTCTTAGTGCTTGATCCCTTATTTTGAAAACATAACTATGTATTTATATTATTCCCTTATTTGAATTTCGTAATTGACAACTGGAAGACCAACCCATAAGTGAAAAAGATTCCCAAAAGATAGAAGAGACCCAAAAGGAACGAGTAAGATGAGAAAGGATTAGGGGCTCCCATAGGGGATAGGGGTGCCTGGGTGTTGGTGTCTGAAGCTATAAAAGATAAATTAGTAAACTCTTGCCTAGGTTGTAGGGTGTGGAATACTAAATAGAAAAAAAGAAACAAAGGAAATAGGCCAAATATAGTTTTCTTGCTTTAGAATCATGGAAATTATAGTATGCTTTTAGGACATAAAAGTGTACCCAAGTGCGTGATTTTATGTCTACAACGTGTAAGAAAGAGTTAAAAATAGAAGACACAAAGGCCATAATAAGTAGAAACAAATACACATCCATGATACAAGTTAGGAGAGTGAGGTAGGGGAGGATATCGAAAATTTTGAATCTTAGGCGTGTTAAGCCATCTGTGTGTAAACAGTTTCAAATAAAGTACGGTAGAATGGAATATAAGGCCAATAAGAGTCATGTATGAAGTGAGTGCATGTGAATGGATCAATATATGACACATAATGTGTTTGGGGAGATGTATTATGTGGTAAGATGTCCAATTTATGGACGGTACCCTGGAAATGTATCATGGCATTAGTTGAAGGAGGAGGTTTTTTGAATTTATATTCACTAGGGCCAATAGAAACAAAAGCAACCTAAAAATTGGATTCATCTATTTCACGAGGATTAAAGGTAAGATTGTTTAAGGTGTCATTGTTAACCTTTACAACATCGACCTCATCATCATAATCATTAGTGCTAACATTATTTTGTTGGAAAGCATTGTCAAGGATATTAGAAGGGGTGGCACCAGATGTAGGATTCATAGAAGCCATGACATGTTTGATAGTGGTGGCTATAGAGGTAGACATGGTGGGTGATAGGATATCAATAGTATGTGTAGGGATGGATGGAATGCATGTGGAGGTCAAAGATGGATATGAAGCATTAGATTAGCACATCATATGTATTGATATTATGATATGGAATGGGTTGTAGTGGAGGTATTGGCATGGAGGTAATTGGGTCTATGCGTAAAAACTTGAATGGGTCAGGGTTAGTGGAAATGGTATGCTCATAGTCATCATGTAGGAATTTAACATACCGATGAACCATGGAATGGACAACATGCATAGCGTGAATCCATGGTATACCAAGTAAGCAATTGAATTGAAATGGCACGTTGATGAAAAAAGAATAGAGTAGGAATTATTTTATGCCCAACTTGTAGAGGTAAGGTGATAGTGCCCATGTATGTGCAAGTAGTAGAATAATATACGCAAATGAGACTAGATGACTTATTGATTAAGATATTAGAAATTTTCATAGATTATTAAGGAGAGATAAAGCACATAAATTTATAGTAGATCCTTTGTCAATGAGTACATGTTTGATACAAATGGATCTAATAATAGTGGTGATAAGCAAAGGGGGAAAAGGATTTCTAGCATAAGAAGGAGGGATATCCTCATCATTGAAACATATGACGTGGTATATTTTAGATGGATTGAATGAGATGAGCAAAGGAAACATGTGAATTATTACTTTCAATGTGGATGGAGTGAAGGGATGCCTCTAATGTATGACGAAAATTGGGTGCACTTTGTAAGAGATCATAAAGAGAGATTTTGGTTGGTGTATTCTTAAGTTTCTCAATGATGTCATAATCTTTAGAGGTGGTGGTGGGAAATTTAGAAGTAAGAGGTGGTGGGAAAGAGAATTGTGAAGTTATAAGAGGATGAGTGCAGCAAGTGGTTACTATATTGATGGTTAGATCAGGCATTGGAGTAAATAAATAGGGATGGTGTTGAGTACGGACTTGCATAAAATCAGTAGTGGTGGCATCCATGCCATAAACCTTGGTTGGAGTATAAGAGGGATAAGAAGATTGATACATGAATTTAGAAGAAGGGGATAGATTTCGATGAATTATTAAAAGGTATGGTTAGAGAAAGCGGGTTCTCTAAATAATTTAATAAAAAAATATTAAATCTAATTTTAGAGTAGCTATTATAATAAATAATGTATGAATGCTAAAATATAGTAATGACACAAGCATATAATGTGAAACCCCTAAGAAAGGGAGGGAGATAGTAACACTTAGGTGATAGCCACATAATGTGGAGGTGATCTATGCAGTGTAAAGTATTGAACAGAATGTGAAAAAAGTTATAAATAGTCACAGTAAATTTTGGAACTCAATAACATAGCCGGATAGGGGTGTCCTGTGTAGGGAAGAGGCACCTACGTGCTAGTGACCATGTAGGAGATTGGGATTTTGTTTCTTCTGTGTTGTAATTTTTTCATTGTTGATTCCTATTTATCACCTGATATTCACTCCTTAATCGCTAAAGGTACGTGTAACCTACAAGAAATAAATTCACTTGCACATACCCACAAGCCACATCAAACCTGAAAATGAAAATTTAGAATGGGGAGTAGGACTCACCTTGTTGGGGTTAAACCATATAACAGTGTTTCACAGATCTATAATCAGATAAAGCATACAAGAAATGAGTGCAGAAATAACCTAAAGATAAAATAAACAAGAAAAAGATAACACCAGATTTAACGTGGTTCACCCAGTGTGGGATACGTCCACCAAGAAATGGCCAATATTATTATTCAGTGCTTTAAAAGAAATACAATGAAGATTTGTTGTCTTCTAACACCTCACATGACGTTCAATGCTTTTCCCTCACTCATCTAATCTTTCTTTCTCACCAAGAAAACTTACATGTAAAACAATTGCTATTTTCTTCTCTCATACCCTCATACAATGCATACATGCATATATAACTATTTTGGGAAAATAACTATGATTTTATAATCAATAAATCATATTTAAAACAAGTGATTTATTCTAATTCTCATAAAAAAACAAAGCATCGTTGCATAGGTAACCGTCATCGATTACTTCCTGACCACCGCCAATCACTGCCTGACCGTCACCGGTCACTGCCTAACCTATGTTGGTTGATGACTGACCATCGCTGGTCACTTCCTGACTGACGTCAGTTACTTCCTGACCGGCGTTGGTTACTGTCAAAACCAGTAACATGTAAAATAGGGTTTATTGTGAAGTAATTAAGCTCCATACTCAACAATCTCCCACTTGGAGATTAATTGTTGCACTATATTGTGCATAACCATTCTTGGTTCCTTTTCCTTGGCCCGTTTCTTCCTCTCCAAGTCTTAAACTCAAATACCAACAGAAGTGGAATGAATCTCCAACTTCTCCCTTACCAATGGCTTTGTTACCATGTCTGCAGGGTTCTCATCCGTATAGATTTTCTCTAATTTCATTTGTCCATCCTCCAACACCTGTCATATGAAGTGATACCTCAACTGAATATGTTTTGTTATTGAATCAAATGATGAGTTCTTTTCTAGATGAATTGCACTCTAACTATCACTGTATAATTTGTAATCTTCTTGCTCCTTACCCAACTCTTTCATAAACCTATTCATCCATATCATATCCTTGCTAGCTTCTATAGCTGCAACATACTCTGCCTTTGTAGTAGACAAAGCCACAACCTTATGCAATCTTAAAATCTAGCTAGTTGTCATTCCACCTACTGTGAAAAAATATCCAGTGGTGCTCCTCCTTCCATCCAAATCTCCAACCATATCTGAATCAACATAGCCACGTAAAGAAATATCTGGCCCTCCATAGCATAACTCCATGTCGGATGTCCCTCTCAAATACCTGAGAATCCATTGGACTACTTTCCAATGTTCTTTACATGGATTATCCATAAACCTGATCACAAATCTAATTGCATGTGCAATGTTTGGTTTAGTACAAACCATGTCATACATAAGACTTCCTACTGCTGAAGCATAGGGAACACGTGTCATGTACTCAACCTCCTCTTGTGATGAAGGATACTACTCTTTGCTCAATTTGAAGAGTCCAGCCATAGGTTTACTAACAGGTTTTGAAACTTGCATGTTAAACCTTTCCAACACCTTATTGATATAAGCCTTCTGAGACAAATACAACTTCTTGCTTCAACTGTCTCAGTGAATTTTCATGCCAAGGATTTTATTTGTAGCTCCCAAATCCTTCATTGTAAATGTGTGAGCTAACCTTTCTTTGATTTTACCAATGTCCTGCATACTAGATCCCGTAATCAACATATCATCCACATATAGTAACAAAATAACATAGCTCCCCTTTTCAAGCTTCTTAAAATAAACACAATGGTCAGATTCACATCTCATATAACCATGCTCATGTATAAAACCATCAAATATCAAATACCATTGCCTTGGAGCTTGCTTGATCACATATAGGATCTTTTTCAATCTATACACAAGTTTCTCCTTACCATTAACTTCATAATCAAGTGGTTGTTGCATATAAATATCTTCCTCCAAATTACCATGAAGAAAATTCGTCTTAACATCAATCTATTCTAAATGAAAATCTTCTGTTACAAGAAAACTTAGAACAGTGTGAATAGAAGTCATCTTAACTACATGAGAAAAAATCTCATCAAATTCAATACCTACTTTCTGTGTAAATCCCTTTACCACAAGCCTCGCCTTGTACCTTTTCAATCCACCCTCTTCTTCCTTGATCCTGTAAACCCACTTGTTCTGTAGATTTTTCTTACATACTTGCAACTTTACCAAATCCCAAGTTTGATTTTGTTCCAAGGAGTCCATATCCTCATTCATTCCATGTTCCCATTTCTCGTGGGTAACTACCTGCATTGCTTCTTCAAATATTTCTGGTTCGCCACTATCAGTCAATAATAAATAATAAAAGGAAGGTGAAAATATCTCTAGAGGTCTACTTACTCTTTGTGACCTTCTCATTTAGATCTGGGGTGTCTGGGGCTCATTCTATGCCTATTGCACATTCATGTCAATCTCTATCAGTGACTGATGTCGGTCACCTGTAACTAACCGCAGTTCCTCTGTCTATTGACCGACACCGGTTTCCTTACCGAAATCGGTTCTAGGAGTACTGACACTAGTTCCATTGGCTATTTATTCTAAACCTAATCATGTCTATTGATGCTGGTTATTCTGACTCACATAAATTTCTGCAGAACCAATGTCGGTGTCTGTGGATGTCTGCTTTAGGTCTAAAAATTGATTTTCCTTCAAAATTTCATCACCTGATCATGTTTGGGCACCAAAACCAGATCCATGTACATTCTTTTTTCATTCCAATTAATGTCACAACTCCTAACAATATTAGAATCTTCTAAATCCCAAAATTGATATCCAAAATCACCAGAGCCATAACCAATGAAAGTACATCTCTTAAATTTAGCATCCAACTTCTTCCTATTTTCTCTATCAACATGCACAAAATCTTCTGAGCTAAAAACTATAAGAAAATAAAAATCTACCTCTTTTCCAAACCAATTTTATTCTGGTATTCCACCATCCAGTGTTGTTTAATGCCCATGGTTGATCAAGCACATCGTTTTATCCACTGCTTATGCCCAAAACTTCTAAGGCAATCCGGCATGTATCCTCATACTTCTAACAAGTTCCATGATTTTCATGTTCATTCTTTTTGCAACTCCATTCTCCTAAGGAGATCTAGGAACCATTATTTCTCTTTATATTCCATTCACTAAACAATAATCATTGAAATCATTGTTGCAGTACTCACCACCATTGTCAGATCTAAGACACTTTAATTTAAGGTTTGTTTCATTTTCCACAAGGGATTTCCACCTTTTAAATTTTTTACAAACATCATATTTATGCTTAATAAAATATATCCATACCTTCTATGTGGTATCATCAATGAAAGTCACATAATATTGGGATCCTCCAATAGAAGCTACATGGGCTGGTCCCCACACATCTGACTGTACAAGCTCCAATTTCTGCTCCTTCTTTGTTGACCCAACCTTGAGAAATCTTACTCTCTTCTACTTTCCAAATATGGAATGCTCACATAATTCAAGATCTAATTTTTTCAAATCTGATAACTTACCCTTAGCCTTTAATATATGCATTCCTTTTTTACTCATATGGCCTAGCCGATTATGCCACATGGTTACATCTGAATCTGTAGTAGATAGCATAGAAAATGAATTAGTAACACAAGTAGACATATATAAATTTCCTACCTTCTTACCTCTTTCCACAACAAGATTTCCCTTGGTAACCTTCCAAGAGTCAGTTGTGAATGTAACCACGCATCCAGATTCACCAAGTTTCCCTACAAATATTAGATTTTTTTTAGGCTTGGCACATTCCTCACATCTTTCAATACCCATGGATTTACATTCTGCAACTTTAGATAAACATCACCTTTACCAGTAATATTGCATGGCTCACCATCTCTTAAATAAACTTTTCCAAAATCATCCTGAACATAATTTTTGAAATAACCCTTGTTAGGGGTAGCATGGAAAGAAACTCCAGAATCTAACACCCAAGATTCTAATTTATTATCCAAGGAGAGAATAAGGGCATCTTTCTTTACCTCACTTACAACGTTTGCCTCTTTACCTTTGTCTGATGTATTCTCTTTGTTTTCCTTAGACCAACACTCCTTTACGTGTCATCTCATTCCACAATTCCAGCAAAGTAAATCTTTGTACCTAGATCTAGATCTACCATGTCTTGACTTTGATCTCCCATTCTTCTTGCTCTTATATGATCTCTCCTTAGATCTTCTTCTACTTTCTACAGTTAAAGTGTTTCCAGATCATGTTTCTTATGAGATTTTCCTGTGTATTTTCTCATTAAGGATTACACTAACCACATCATCAAATTTCAAACCTTTAAAAGTAGTTTTTGTATTACTAACAGCCATTACCAAGTTATCCTAACTATCTAAAAAAGAGCATAAGAATAAAAGTTTTTTCACTTCATCATCAAATGAAATTTCTACCAATTTTAATTGATTTACAATAGACTGGAAATCATTCAAATGATTCGATACAGATCCACCTTATTGCATTTTAGTATTAAATAATGTTTTCATAAAATATACCTTATTCGAAGCACTAGGAATTTCATACAGATTTGATAAATATTTCATCAACTCTACCGTGGTTTTTGCATCTATGAAATTTGAAGCCACTGATGTTGCTAGGCTCAATCTTATAGATCCCAGAGTCTTTCTGTCAAGAACATTCCATTCTTCATCAATCATCATGCTCGGTTGTCCATGCTCATCCAACGGTAAGTATAGATATTTCTGATACAAATAATCCTCCACCTACATCTTCCATAGTTGATAATTATGACCATCAAATTTCTCTACTCGGTATTTACTATCTTCTTCCATTTATCTACTCCCACTCAATCAGAAAACCCTCTATGAGTAAATCATGTCAACACACAAAACCTCCAAACAAATCTCAGATACCAGTTTTTGGGGTTAAACCATATAACAGTGTTACACAGATATATAATCAGATAAAGCATACAAGCAATGCATGTAGAAATAACCAGAAGATAAAATAAATAAGAGAAAGATAATGCCAGATTTAACATGGTTCACTGAGTGTGGGCTACATCCACCAAGAAATGGCCAATATTATTATTCAATGATTTACATAGGAAATACAATGAAGATCTGTTGTCTTCCAACACATCACAGGATGTTCAATGTTTTTCCCTCACTCAACTACTCTGTCTTGCTCACCAAGAAAACTTACATGCAAAACAATTGCTATTTTCTTCTCTCATACCCTCATATAATGCATACATGCATATATAACTATCATGGGAAACTAACTATGATTTTACAATCAATAAATCATCTTTAAAAAAATTGATTTATTCTAATTCTTGTCAAAAAAACAAAGCATTGTCACACAAGTAACCATCACTGGTTACTTCCTGACTATCACCAATCATTTCCTAACAATTTCCAGTCACTGCCAAACCTATGTTGGTTTATGACTAGCCGTTTTTGGTCACTTCTTGACCGATGCCAGTTATTGTCAAAACCAGTAACATGTAAAAGCAAGTTTCTTGTGAAACAATTAAGCTCCATACTCAACACACCTCGGTGGTCACACAAAGAGTGAACTTATGATCGAGCGTTACACTACATCTCAGACTCCATGTAGTTCTTGTGTGTGTGTAGAAATGATTCCCTAGAATTCCCTTGTGCAAGTTACACTTGATAGCGAGTTACACATACTCATTGATGCAAATGTGTGGGGTGGAATAGAATAAACTTCCCATTCATATGTTGTGTATGCAAAATTATGCATCCATTTTCCCTTGAATGGATGCTATATGGATGCCTTTGAAGTGATTTCATGCCTTTGGATGCAATCTTAGGTTTTAATAGTAATGCTTAGTGCTTGGTCCTTATTTTTGAAAAGTAACTAAGTATATATAGTATTCCCTTGTTCAAATTTCATAATTGAAAATTGGAAGGCCAACCCATAAGTGAAAAGAATGCTCAAAAGGTAAAACAGACTCAAAAAGAGCAAGTAAAGGTGAGAAAGGGTTAAGAGCACCCAGTGTGGATAGAAGTTTTCCTGGGTGTTGGTGTCCTAACTGGGTGCCAATATCTGAAGTTATAAAATATAAATCTATCAAGTTCTATCAGGGATGTAGGGTGTGTAAGACCAAAGATAAAGTAAGAAACAAATAAAAGAGGCCAAATATAGTTTTCAACAACTAGTTTTCTTGCTTAGGAATCATGTATACATTAGTATGTTTTTAGACCTAGAAATGTACCCTAGTGCGTGATGTTTTGTCTAGACAGTAGATTCTGATTGAATATGATGTTGTGTTGTGATATGTAAGATGTGTAGATGAGAGGAGCCATGTTTCCCCCTAGTGGTTTTGTATGACGTGGGGTTCATTTAGCAAATGGTCCCTCAACAATCAAGTATGAACCATAGAACAAGAGTGCATCATTAGGTAGAAAATATATTGGTTGGTATTAGATGTGAGTTATCATGAAGCACAGAGTGTGAAGTGTAGTAGATAAGCTATGAGTAGACAATAGAGACAACAAATAGTGATGGAGGGGGGGAAAGGAGATGTATCCCAAGTGTGCAAGTGATGGAAAGTTATCTAATGATAGTGAAGAGTGAAGGCCCCTTATCCACTATCCAAGAAGGATAAGGCATGTGACCATTTTCTAGGACTGGTGGTGTAGGAGAGTACATATGTGTATGTGAGGGATACCGGTATGGTAAAGGATGTGGAGAACACCTATATAAATAGGCTTCCTAGGTAGGGGAGTTAGGCCAAAGGGGTGGCCTAATGGAGAGGTGAGGATGAAGGGATCTTGATGTAGGTCATGTACATATGGGAGAGCTAGGTGCGGATATAGATTTAGACTTGCAAGGCGGCAGAGTTCTAGATGAAATGATTGGGGATGAAGCAGATGGGTAAATGGGTCGAGGTAATGGTGTGTGTGTTGGAATACCTTTAATGGTGAAAACTTGTTTTTAATGAATGAACTTAAGGTGTAAGTGAAGCATAGAAGGGATAAGTTGGGCAGCCCTAAGAAAAGGGAGACCTAAGACCATGCCACAACACTTGATTTCATATATAATGAGGAATGGTGTTGATGTGGTAAGGGATCCAACAGTAATGGGAATGATGACACACACTCGTAATAAATAGGGACTAGAAATGTGATTTGAGAAATTGGAATGTGAATAGAAAACAAGATTTCTAGACAGCGTGCATTAGAAAGGCATGAGGGATGGACCATAGTATTATTGACTTGATGAGCACCAATGAAGGCATCAATATGTAGTGAATCGGAAGAAAATTTAGCATGGTAGCCACGATACAAAAATGTAATAATTAGAGGTGGTGTATCAACAGTAGAAATAAGAAAATCAAGTGGTGTCAATGAGGACAGAGGAATCACATGATATGTGTGATTGGAAGATAAATTGATAGCCAACTTGTCGTGATTTGTTAATGGGTCATTGAATATTTTAAGATTTTGATTATCATTGACCGGTCTAGAAGTATATGGATCAGGAAGCTCGGTTGCATTTTGGTCAATAAGATCTCAGATTTCATGTTGGACCTTAAAACAACGATCAGTAGAATGCCCATTGCATTGGTGATAATCAGAGTTTAATTAATTATGAATATGATATCTTATTTTTGGAAAGGTTTTTCTTATACCACAAGATATAATTTGTAAGATGTTCATTAGATCCTTGTTTGATTTTAATTAATTGTGCATATGATATCTTAGTGTCGATATTCATAGAAAAAGTAGGAAGGAATGCATCTGCTAAACATGTAAAAGATGTTTTCAAATGGACAGTTAGATAATAGAACAATCGCATAGCATAGTCATGTAAGCTTCGAGGAAATATTTTTTTTCAATAGTGTAAGGTCATCAACATAGTCAAGACATGCAACTTGAAAGGAGCGAAGGTGTTCCTAAGGGTCGTCACGGTCATTGAATATAGGAAAATCAGGTGCGAAGAAGTTAGGAGGCAGTGGATAAGAAGAGATGGTGGGTACAAAAGGGCTATGAAGGAGGAGTGATGAATCTAGATATGGAGAGGAGGATGAAGATTCTTATTGTAATTGGAGAATTTTGGTTTATAAATCATGGTACAATGAAGCGAGGTAATGAGTTATTGTAGACAAGGTAGGTTGTGTATAAGAAGTATTGAGAGGAAGCAGAGGAGTGGTGGTTGTAGCAATAGAAACGTGAATGGTGGAAGGTGAGGTAGAATTCATGCCAACCGAGAAGGAACCCACAATGAGTGTGGTATCATCTCGAGAATTTTTAGTAGTGATTAGAGAATTTAGGACAGGCGGAATATGTGTAGGGTTATTGCGTAAAGTATAATTGAAATTAATGATCTTGTCAAGTTGAACTTGATCAAAAATTGTGTCCTCATTGTATGAGTGTTCACTGTTAGAAGCTTCAATGTATTCAAGAGGAATTTTGGTTGAGTTAATCAGGGGATTATCAGAGTCATCCATTGGTTTAGAGATCTTATGGGAAAATGGGGTAATTTCAATGTGCTCAAGGGTACCAAAATGACCACTATGAGTGATGGGCATAGAAAGAAGGCCTTGAAGCAAGGTAGGGTCTGAGTGAATGGGTTCACCAAATGATTTAATATAATTTGAATTAAATATTTATTTCAGAGTAACTTTATGTAATAAATGATATTCAAATGACTAAGTATAGTAACATGCAAGAAATAAGCATTCAACAATGTAAAAACCTGAGCAAATGAGAGAGGAATGATGACTTAGCTGATTTTGTGTAACCTGAGAGTGATCAGGACTGTATTTATTGGAACAGGATGAAATCCATGTCAAAATGGATCATCGAGGGTTCACAAACCCAATAATACATGGGAAAAAAACACCCGTAGGAGGGTAAGAGTGCCCCAGGTTCTAATGACTGATTTGGGTTCCTGTGTCTTCTCAGATGCTCAGAACCTACTCTTTTTTGGTTCAGAAGATCTTCACTATTATTCACACTTTATCACTCTGGTTTTACTATTAGATCACCGGTTGCACTTATAACCTAAAAAACAAATGACTACCTACACATGCCCATAAACCACATCAAATTTAATAAAAAAGATACATAATGTGGAGTCAAATTGACCCCGACGATCACTCAAAGAGTGAATTTATGACTGAGCGTTGCACTACATATTAGACTCCATTTAGCTCTCTCTCTCTCTCTCTCTCTCTCTCTCTCTCTCTCTCTCTCTCTCTCTCTCTCTCTCTCTCTCTCTCTCTCTCTCTCTCTGTTCCATGCCCTATGTTTTCCTTGTGTAAGTTACACGGTGATAGTAGGCTAGATCTAGATTGATGGAATAGAATAAACTCCCCTCCTATACAATTTATGCATAGCTTGTCCCTTATGTGAAACTATTAGATATGTACTTTGTGGTGCTCTTGTTCATTTGTGTAGGCTTAGGTGGTGATAGATAATGCTTATAGTGCATGGACCCTTATGTGAAAGAATTAACTAAGTATATATATGATTACCTTGTTTGAATTTTGTAATTGACAATTGAAAGGTTGGTCTAAAGTATTAAAAGGTGACCAAGAAGAGAAAAGGACCCAAAAGAGTAAGAAGTAGAAAGAGAGGGACAGGAGCACCCAGGAGGGACAGGAGTGCCTGGATACTTCTGTCCTAACTGGGCACTATCATCTGAGGCCATAAATAGGTAAATCAGTCAAGTGCCAGCAGAACTGTAAGATGTGTAAATCCAAAAAGATGCTCATTCAAGCTCATAAACAATAAAGTACAAGAGCTAAAGCAACCAAAAGGCCAAAAGGAGTTGTCAACCACTAGTTTTATTGCTTAGGAATCATGTATACATTAGTATGCTTTAGGACCTATAAATGTAACCAAGTGCGTAGATTTTGTTTCTACTTTATCCTCTTAGTTTTTAGGTTCGATAAAGGTCTTATTGAGAAATTATGCCTCAAGAATGTCATGAATTTTGAAGGTTTCATATCACTAAAATTGAGTAATAATTTTTTTTAGGTTCTCTTCATCTGGAATTGTATTAATATTGATCTTCTAATTGTATGTGCATGATATGTCCTTAATTAGTTTATCATTTCATATAGGGTCTATTGCAGGGTATATCTACAAGTTCAAGTCTTTATAATATGGAACCTTCTAACTAATTTTGAGTAATAAATGAGTAATCTGTTTTATAATTTATTTATTTAAAAACTAAGGAATTCCTATTCCTTCCTTCCTTTCTCACCCCTTTTAGTTTATTTTGGAACATATTTTATTATATTAGCCTCATTGTTAATAACCACATTAGATTAAATATTAGTTGTAGTTCTGGGAGAAGGTAGAAAACATAACAAAAATTGAAAATATTCTCACTAAATTGGTAATGTTGATTGCTTTTCCACCATTTAGTCAATGATAAGACTACATGCTTTCAACATGTGCCATGGATTATTGTATGCAATTCTTAAATGATATGGTTTAAACACCTTACTTTTGGTGTGCACAAAGCCCACATTAATAATTCATAGATACCATCATTTATTATTATTTTCCATTGAACAAGATGGTAAGCCTCGCATTTGTCCTAAATAGTAACATAGTCAATTGATGTGTATTTTATAGATAAATTGCCATATTTACATGTATGACAACATAATTTGGAACTTAAACTATTGCTAAAGTGGGTTCCTTGTTTAACCACTCGCTCTTCTACTTTTCAATATTAAAAAATTTAACAAATAATAAACCCTCATGGAGTCACTTCATAAGGATTATTGGACTTCCATGACTTCTTAATCCATGTAATAAGTAAGGATTCTTGGACTTTCATGACTTCTTAATTTACCAATATGCAAAAATTAATATACAATATCTTCCCATAAATGATAATTAAGTAAAAGATTATAAATTATTTTTTAATTTGATACCTTACTAAAATTTTAATGGAGATAGACCTATAAAATATGATGGCATCCAATGGGGATGGGAAGAATGAGTTTAATAATGTCATATGTCGATAAAAAATCCAAATTTAAATTTGATGTTCATCTGAGTATATGAGACATTAGTTTTCCTTTTTATGATATATTATTCTTGAAAATACTTATTTCCTAGGGTCAAAATCACATATGGAGACCACATGGAACATATGATTTATGTCCTTCACAACATATTTATTAATCCAAAATTTACCCTTCATTCATTTTAATGAGAATAATTAACAAAATATTTGAGTGAAGTTTAGGAACACAATCAATATCCTAAATGTTTTCATTAAGAACATTGGCATCACCACTCCACATACTCTCATACAAGAATCATCAGCAACAATATTATTTCAATTTTTAGTGCCATAAAGAGAAGAAAAATATTCTTACTCTTAGACATATGATGAGCATAGCCAAAATAACAAATCCAAGTGTCATGAGAAACATGATGAGAAGAAGAAGCATCATAGAACAAAGAAAATTGGGAATAATACCTTCCTCTCTTTCATTGCCAACATTTCCTTAATTATCGCTAATATCATTAGCTAAATTCTTTTGGCTTTCCCCTCTTTCATTTTTAATTCCTTTTTGTACAAGTAAGACATTTTATTAGTGCGTATTTATTACTTATAGTAGGAGTAAATGGGAATCATATTAACCCTATTTATGATTTATTTTTTACCCTAGTTACCTTAATGTCATTTTAAATTGGGTCCATAGTTTAATTTTTGGCCATTTATACCATGATAACCATTTTAGTTCCATTCCCAGTGTTTCCTTTTCCAAAAATTTAGTGGGTCTGGTCCTTGGACTCAAGATCAACCTTATTTCTAAGATATTTATGCTAATCAATGAGTTGATTGAAAATTCTACCATTGTGATAACATTAACCCATATTTATTTTGTAAGCTTGTAATTAACGAGAACTACTGGTGATAAATATTGAATAGAGGCCCAATACTAGAAAGAAAAATGTCAATAATGTAATTATCTTAAAACTTGAGCTCATTCCCATAATTATGAAACCATTTCTTCAATTATAACACCTTTATAAAATAATATTTAACTCTATCAAAATCAGGAGGGAGAGAATTCAACTCCCACCTGTACATCACTTCAAACTCGCTTGAATGTACCAATGCAAGATGCATATCTATCTTGTTGAATTTTTAAATAAAATGAGAAAGGTTACAGAAATAATATTCATTATAATAATGTGATTCTTTAGATATAACTAGGTTACTTCCATCATACAAAAATGATAATATAAATTAAAAAATGTTGTTGTTAAACAATATTTTAATGCATTGTACTTTGTTATTTTTTCCATATAGATTGTTATTATACCAAGAACGTCCAAAATTAAATTTGGTGTCTATTCAATTGGTATTGGGTGATTTAAATTCAAACATAATCTCCATTTAACCATGACGTCACTTGGTAAAAAATGTATAGAACATGTGTAATCATAAGGTTTTAAATATTAACACTTATTTATAAGATTTACCACTATATAGTCTCATTATTAGGCTCCCCTTTCATAGTACTACCCTTATTTATACCAATGTACAAGTACAAAAAAAATTGGCATGTGTTTGATGAGCTATCATTAATGCAAAAGGAACATTAATGAAAAAGTAAGATGAAGGAGATATAGAGGATGAATGTGATGAGGCAGGACATGACAAGGCATGAGAACACCTGATGCAGACTTGAATTATTGAGCTAGTGGCTTGTAGAAGAAAGATGATAACATGAGATCATGTCAGGATGATTTCATAGCAATTTTAGTAGGTTTGTGATGAGATAATATGGTTAGAATGATGGATACACAGGTGCATGAGTTGAATGACTAGCTCAATTTAGCAAACCTAATCCCTAGGACAAGTCATCAAATGGGCCTAGAATGGTGGATTTAAGGCTTAAGTATGATGATGAAGCATGGTAGAGGAATTTGGAACATGAATGGGACATGTCAAGGAAATTATATGATGAAAACATGGAAGACTCATGAGATATGAAGTGAAACTAGCCTAATTTGGCCTATTTCAAGGAAATATAATAGGTGTATGAAGCAAAACAAGCTATGTAAAGAAAATTCAATCATGGGAGGAGTATAAGGACATTGATAAGATTCCTCATATGAATTCTCTACATGTCATAAATCAACATTTGTAGGCATGTTTAGGATCAATTTTGTGAATTTCCTTGAGAACAAGTGAGAAATCATGCACAAATGAGATTGGTCAAGAAGGTACATGTGTATTTATAAGAAACCAAGCCTTGGGATATGTGAAGGGATATATCATAGATGTATGGTCCAAATTTTAGGGGGAAATGTAGAAGATTTTTGAAGTTATGAGGTTTTTAGTGTAATCAATCTTTCAAAATGTTCTTCCCCAACTCAAATGCCACCTTTGAAGACTTAAAAGGTACGTAAAAATTGTGCACGAGGTCCAAAAATCTTCAAAAATTTTAGAGCATGAAACTAAGAGTATTATAGGGGTGGAATGCATTATATTGGTGGTTTGAGATTTATGAACCTCGTTGCCTTGCATGTCAGGAACTTGCAACACTTTTTCAAGATTGTAGTATCCCATCAAAACCATCATCATATGTTATAATTAACCGCAAAGAGTTCCATTGTGTGGAGGGGAACCATACTAATTTAGAGATATTTAATGTAGATAAGTCCATACATGAGGTTTCAAATCCTTCCCTTTATTCATTCTTGCAAAAATATGATTGCTTAGTTGAATTTTATCTTTCTAATGTCATGTTTAAGAATGAAGAATATCAGGGTGAACAATTTGCTTGTTCAAAGGACACTATAATTGAAGAAGAATCCTTGACACAACCGAAAATCAGAGAGGCGGATTATTTTTCATATTTGGAGGAATATTTTGATGGACAAGAGGCTATAGAAAAGGTCATTTTTTCTATTCCATCACCTAGCCTTAAACACAAAGTGCCTCGTGTCATGGAAGGAAATGTGCAAGAAAAGCTTGTTTCTCATAACTACCCTCTTGGACCAACATTGGAGGAATTGAATCTTCCATATCCCTCATTGAATGAAGAAGAGTAGGAGCACATAGGAGAGATAAAGTTAGGTTCGGAAGATGTGAACAGATATAGTATCATGGAAAGATTCTTGTTTTCAGTTACTGAACCTGATTTGGTTAATTAACCTATGATGGAGGAAAGTATTATTGAAGATATTGCTGCCCCTAGTAGTTGTCAAAAGTAGCAAATGAGAGAGTTTGATCTTGCAAGTTTCTTGTCAATTGAGGAGGTTAAAAATGGAGATCAGTATTGTCTTCAATCAGGAAGAGAGAAACTTCTAGGTGAACACCACATTCCAGGCACTTGCAAAAATTTTCTAGTAACTTTATTAGAGACTGTAAGGATCCCAAAGGAGCTACATATTGTGGAGGAACTCCTTGTTGCCAAGGAATAAAAAGGGAATGAAGAGGGCATCACTTCAATACCATTCATTCAGGCGGAAGATCAGTTGTTTGTAAATGGGAAACAAGAGGGAAATTAGATCATGAACAACCATATTTTTCAAGGATGTCTTCAGGTAGAATTTCTTGTTAATGTTGAAGCTCAGAGTAGCGGGCATATTCAATGGATTATACTGTGTCTGATAAGGTATTTGGCTTCATTGGAGCTAAAGGAGAAGCCACAAATAGTCACATTCACTTCAGAATGTGAGGATGAGTTTCACAGCCCCAAAGATCAATTGTAATGCCTCTATAAAACAAATGTAGAACAACTTAAAGAGGAATTATTTCTCTTTACAGTTGATGCCTTGGTGAACCAAGTGGAGAATGGGGATCGTTTCAGTTTTTCACTCTCAATTTCAGCCATATTCATTGTCAAGTCATCTGCATGGCTTCCCATTGTGAGGAAAGGAAGTTATTTTGTACAACCAGTTGCAGGGTTTATTTAGCTCACATGTGCCACCAGTTATCATAGAGTAGGAATAGGTTTTTTTTCATTAGAATAAGTGTCTGGCACACTCTACATGTTTCATTTGAAACATGTATGGTTTTCAGTTGTTGTGTGTGTTGTGTTTTGTCATTTCTCTTGCACAAGTGTGTCGAAGGTGAAGTTTTTATAAGAAGGGAAAAATTCAAGTCTTAATAGATTTCCCCGAGAGGTCGTTAAAAATGTTATCCAATTTTTTTCCCTTGGGGACAAATTAGACAACGGGGGCCTATTGTGCTCTAGGACTGAAAAAGGGGCTTCATGAAGCATTCAAGGATATTTCGGGTAAAATTTGGTGCTTTGGAAGCATCTATGGCATTTCGGGTAGTTTTGGAGTCATCTTGATCTATTCTTCTCCTTTTCAGGTCTTGAAGGTTCCAAGTTTATCTAAATTAAAAATTAACCCCAGTGGGCCCACTTCTAGTCGTCATGGGCAAAAAATTATCAAAATTGGTGAATCATTTTTAAAGGGTCTCTCTATTTTTCCAAAACTTTCCTTTTTTTAGGGGAAGCTCAAGAGAATCAAGATAAGGATTAAGCTCAAATTTGGAGGGAACCATAGTCACGAGCTAAGGATAGCTCGCCGAGAAGATCACAAAGCTAGCAAGAGTATCAGATAGGCCGGGTTCACTAAACAGCTCAGGTGAGCTGGAAAATGCATCATTGGTTTGACAAAGTTAGAATATGTGAACAGGGTGCCTATGGGTGAGCTCGCAAACAAGATATGTTTGATGAGAAATGGATTGGATGACTCTTCCATTATTGAGCTCAGCAGTATGAAAATTCAGCACAGTGGAAAGAGTTTGGAACTCGACATAGTTACATTGAAGCTCATGCAGTTGAAGTGAAATCTTCAACAACACGGCGGATCATGCATGCACAGTGGACGAGATACTCGTGATGCAAGTTGGGTGCTTGAGCTTGTAAATCAGAATTTGAAGCAACTCACTGTGTGAAGGAGCCAGAGATTGAGTTTAACTTGGATGGAAGTAGAATTGGGTGAGCCGTAGTTGGAGCTTGACTAATCAGAATGGAGGTTGAGCTCGTGAGAATGGATGGTCCGAGTTGAGGCTGAGTTACTCGGAACTTGAGCTCAGATTGCGAAAAGGTGAGACGAGAGTGCACTCTGAGCATGCCACATCAGGTGAGCCATCAACATGGCTCGACTCAGGTAGAAGAAGTTCGACTCGGCAGGAGGAAAACAAACCCGAAACGAAAGGATATTGAATGGAGATAGTGCCAAATTCAACTGTAGGGAGTAACTCGCAGGCTCGGTAGAACATAGTTTGGAAAGCCGAGGTGTTCACATTGGTGAGGTGTTACAGGTGATTGAAGGAATGCGATGCCATGACATTCAAAGAAGTTTTGAACATAGCAATGACATGGTGGGAGCCAATGCAGAAGGATTAGACCAGTCCGAAGTGGGTAACATGGGATATGTAACAAGCTCATCGAGAGTCAACGCGCAAAACACAGGTGAAACACTTGATGCATAACTCGGTGTAGTGACTCGTTTGTCGAGTGAATGAGCTGCCCAAAGTTAAGGTTAGGGAAGAAAAATTTACAGTTGTTGGTGACAGGCTCAGATTTAACTTATCCATGGAAAGGGGATAACTCATGGGGAGCCATCAAATACATCTCGTATCGACCAAGGTAAGCTAAGCTAAGCCATTTCATAAGACACGCAGAGGTCAGGATGATGATTCAAAATTTATTAAATCCGAGTCGGCTCGATTGGAGAGAATTGGAGGTTGAGCTCGATGTCGGTGACGTATATCGGCTTGGCTCAAGCTCATAGAGGACCAATGTGCAACTCAGCAGTGCAGTGAACATGGTCTCAGTGAGGAAGATGTAAAACTCAACGGATGGGTGTTATGGTGATGCGAGTCGATGAACCATTTTAGAGCATTCCTGCGAGTCGTGATTTCGAAAGCCAAACAAGGTTTGGTTTTTCGGAGTAGTCCGAGTTTATAATTTCGGTAAGCATTAATTTGGGCGACTCAATGGATGCATCGTTACAACAATTCATAGTTTTGGGCTTGGAAAATCGAAACTCAGGGGTGCTCATTAAGGTAAAACGGAAGGGTGAATCCTAAAACCCAAAGTCCAAATTTCAGACTTTGGGATTTCGGGAGTTCAGAGGTTTTATGATCCCAGTGAATGGTGTATGGCGTGGCAAGTTAGAGTCTACAACTTTGAAATTTGTTTTATGAGTAAGGGTCAACTCAAGGATGGGTTCCAAGGCATATGAAGAGTTATCGAGTGAGTTAAGGCTTTGCATACATGGTAAGTAATAATTCATGGCGAGTGAAGATGATGTCGAGCTGGCCCAACAACGTGAGGATAAAGGCAGGTACTCGATGCACAACCAAACTTCCTAAGTCATTGGCTAGAGCCATTTTCAGAGTGCATTCAAGTGAGGCGAGTCAAAACTTTCCATGTGGAAGTGAGGCACCCAATGCACTTAAAAATGGACACTTGGAGCTCACCTAGGGTAAGATGGAGCTCAGACATCCATGGTAAATCCTGGAAAAGGTCTCCAAAGTAGTTGAAGTCTGACGCGGTCATTTCGGGGTCCGACTTTCAATATAGAGATCGACCGAGTTATAATGAATGGACCACTGAGTTGATAAGGGGTTGGCGTGTAACCTAGAGGGTGGTTATTAAGCATTGGAAAAAGAGCTTGTTTAAACTAAAACATGCGGCATAGCACCCAACCAATGCAAGTATGATTAAGACGTTATTTAATGCAAAACAAAGGTGATTGCCATTGAGACATAAAGATCCAATACAAATGTGAAAAGCACGACATGCAATATGTGGAACTCGCCATGGGAATATCATGAAATTTGAGGCATGATGTTTAGAAGGCTCGACAAGACATTTTTTGAAGGAGGTGAATTGGCAAAGAAGGTCGCTAAAGCAAAGGAACTCAGAGAGTTAAACAGACCATCTCACCAGTCAACTCATCAAGCTCATTGCCGAGCCATTCACCATGTTGGTCACTCTTACAAGCCAAGACCCCCTCCTTTACATAATTAAAGTCATGGGTCCCACCAACAGACCAAGGATGACCTCCGAAAATTATTAAAATATTATTTTTAATTAAATGGGGAATTTTAATTTATGAAGCATGATGTAAGGAGTGTTTCTTTGAGAGTAATTTAAGGGTGATGCAAGTATCATGGGAAATTATCAGAGAACTATACTCATTATAATTTTTCCTATAATTTATGATTTCTCTTTCTTCCTCTCACATGTTCAACAGTGTTATAAAATTTATAGGAGTGCATTACTTTAAGAGAGTTAGACAATTTTTTCCAAGCCTCCCCTCTCTTCAAGAGTTGAGTTGTTATGAATTTAGAGGCTTTCAAGCCTTTCTTATGAATATTTTAATGGAAAATTCTGCCTCTTCGTGTTGTAATGATGCACTTTGCAAGTTCTTGGAATAATAAAACTATGTTTTGTGGCTAATTATTTGTCCTTGCATCAGTTTGGTTGCTTTCATTTTTCATTTCTCATGTTTGCAAGTACAATGTTCAACCCATGTTTCCTTTGCAATTTTTGGGAGTTATTATGCTCATTTTGGAGCAAACTATTGTATGTAATCAGATTTTTGATGCATGTTTATCCTTCCCATGTTCATCCTTCTTCATTGGAAAGATATAATTTTGTCTAGAAAACCCCTTTCCTGGTGCATCACCACTTCTAGTATAGGTTTTATTTCTTGCAAATCTCTCTCCCTAGTCCCTTGGAAATGTTAGTATAGGTCTAGTTAGTTATTTTTCTTGCATTAGGAGCGATGTAGTGATTAGTTTAGGAAGAGGAAGTCGACCTTCTCTGAAGGTTCACCTCAATCTTATAAGTCCCACAACATGAGAGGTGATCCCATGTTACCCAATAACACCGAATGTCTCACTCATTCTCAGGCCATTCGCGGGGGTGCGGTGATTTGGTGATATCAATAAATTACATGGTCTAGAAGATAAAGTAGACAAATAGAACTCACCAAAAGGAATACGACAAAATTAAATTGAAGTTACATTTCAGAGATGTCAAAGTTCATATCATATTGTAAGAAGAATATTTTCATATATGTCATAAGGGGTAGAAATTTTAAGAAGGTGTCTTAGTGATTTATAAGAATATGAAGCATCTTGATAGGTTATGAAGGACATGAATTTGTAACTGACACTATCTCAGATGTAATTACTACATGAAGAAAAAATTGGTGATGTCATCTTATGTCCTTAAACGAGTTCAAGGCTAAGAAGTTGAATATTTCCTTGGAAGTTGAAGTGCAAGAGGTTAGAGTATGTTGCTCTTGAAGAAATAAAATTCATTAGTATGCACATGAGTTGTTGTTAATTAAAAAGAGAAATTATCATGTATGAAGACAAGTGAACCTAGGTGAAGGTACAAAAGGAGTGTTCATGAGAATATGTTATGAGTGATCATGTCTTAAGAAGCTTGATAACATGAAAATCAGGTGTAATGCCTTCATGACAGAGCTTGTTGCAGCAGTATGAACCCATGAGAGTGTGAGTGGTTGAGAGGGTGATTCAAGGAGAGACTCGTGACAATAATGAGTGTGTGAAAGAAACCTTGTATGATAGAGATTTGTAGTAGATGAAAAATATGAGAAAAGAGTTCAAGAGAATATGTTGGAATTGATTTATAGGTCACAATGTGTTGTGTTAGTAAACTAAGTAACAATGTTCAAAACATTGTAGAAGACTAAGTAGTGGCTTAGAAAACATGGAGTTGAAGCTTCCTTGTAAGTGGTAGCTTATAGAAGAATCAGGTAGAAGCTTGATTGGAGTTCTGGGAGTTGTTTCTTCTAAGAAAGTAGTGGATTTCAAAAGGTCAAGTGGTAGCTTGACTTAATTTTGTAGTTGTAACTTCAAGTTGAGTGGATGCTCTAGGTTTGAAATCTTTGTAACATTTATAGGACAATTTTGCCTAATCTAGTGCATTGATTTCAGTATTTTTTTCACCCTTATTGATGATTTATATTGAATTTCTTACCAATCTTGTGAATTTTTTAAAAAAATTTAAGTTGCATTAATTCACCCCCCTCTCAGTGCCTATATTTTCCAACAATTAGTATCGCATCTTGGTCCTCATGGAGCAATTGTAACAACTTGGAGGAGATCCTTGTAGCACAAACATGGGTAAACTAGCTGAAGTAGTCCTGAAAAGGAAGTTTGAGATTTCTCAGTCCTTTATTGATGGATTGAATAAGGAAATCAAGATTACGGAAGATGATCTTGACCAAGCCCTCAAAGAGATGGAAACTATAGTTGATAATATGTCAAAATCCCTGAAAGACAAGTAAGATGCTTGCCTCAGACATGAAAAATAATTGAGTATCCTCAAGGATGAATTAGAATATGCAAACAATAAATTGATAATGTATGGAAAGTTAGAGAAGATATCTAAAGCTCTGGATGGAATAATGGATAGTCAAAAAGTATCAGGAGACAAGAAAAATCTAGGATTCAAAGGAAAACCTATGAATAAGTGTAAAGATGACAAGGCTGGTTCAAATAGACAAACAAACTGAAGAAGGACTAAATCATTCAAGAAACCAAATGCATCTTTGTATGAAATAACCTTTAATGGATATTGCTTTTCTTGTCATAATTTCATACATAGAGATAAGGAATGTATAAATCATGTCATGGACATGAAAATCTATGGAGATATTGCAGAGATGAGTACTTAAGCAACATCACCTATTTCAGTTGTTAGGAATAGGGACAAACTACAAAATATTGCCTAGATGAACCATCTAGTCAGTTCTGGAGGGAA
This sequence comes from Taxus chinensis, assembly GCA_019776745.2. Classification (NCBI taxonomy): domain Eukaryota; kingdom Viridiplantae; phylum Streptophyta; class Pinopsida; order Cupressales; family Taxaceae; genus Taxus; species Taxus chinensis. The sequence goes on from CM034156.1 coordinate 11,467,590, forward strand.
GAAGACTCAAGAGGCATGAACAAGATAGTATCCTACAAGTGCAATAATCTTGGGCACTTTTATAAGAAGTTTAATGTTCATAAAGATTCTAATTTTGGGTGGAATTTCAGTCCATATATATCTGGAGGAAAGAACAATGTTATTTTTTTTAGTTGTCATGAACAAGGGCATTTTTCAAGACATTGTCATCTAAATGAACATTCAAAGGACAACAGAAGACCTCATCCATTTAAAGAACAATATAATATAATATTCAAAATGAAAACTAATTATAAAAATGAGTTCAAGTCAGCCATGTCTAAGAAATCAACTAGAAAGAAGAATATGAAGTACATATTCTAGGTCAAGGAATGCAATTCTAGGATTGAGGAAGGAATAATGAAAAGAAATTAGCATGAGAAGATGATGAAGAGACAAAGAAAACAATGACATTAATGGGAGAGGAAAATTCAATAAATACATCAAAAGGTGACGATCAAGTCAAGAATAAAGTAGACAAACCTAATGAAATTCAAGAAGAAATCTTACCCCTGGCTATGATAGAAAAAATATATGAAAAGCATCATGTATGTTTTTCACGCATCCAATCAAAAGAGGAATATATAGGAGATGGAGTTATCTCACCTAGAAGTTCATCCAATAAGAGAAATAAAAGAGTTAGCATTCTTATTTGATGACCATCTACTATTATAAGGTGATTTAACTAGCATGATGTGCTTTTCCTAATATTCTAGAAGGCATTTATCATTGAAAAGATGCTTAGTATGTATTTGAAGACATATACTACTTGAAATAAGCATTGGTGTGGTCTTGAAGCAAATTTACCATCAGTAGGTGCTGATAAAAGACTTCTCAAGTTGCAAATATATCACTAGTCAAAGTTATTCTTGTTCAATCCCTTTCTTAAGGTCTGTATGCAAGTTTGATTTGTGTAAGCTACATGAAGGTCATAGTAGTTCACTCAATTGAAAAATAATGTTTTCATGTCTTTGTATAACATGTCAAGTCTAGTCCATAAAGCTCCATTCAAAATGTATCATAGTACATGGTGTGGTAGTCATCCTAGGCTCCAAGAACTGAGTCATGATTTAAATGAACAATTGGACGGTCTATTGTGATCTGAAACAAGTATATTTGGTCTCAAGTGTCCTTTCCAAAAAGAATCTAAGCAGTGTAAATTTTTGTGGCTAATCTTCGTTAACTCACAAATATTTGGGTTTTTGAATTTTAGATTTGGCTAATTTTGAGGTGTTAGATCACTTTCTATTTCACCTAAATGTTTTGGGTACAAGTTAAGTTTTTGGGTTGATTCACCTAGCATTTACAGTAATAGACAAAAATTTAATATTTAAATCACCTACACTACATGTAAAAAAGAGAAATTTATTACCATTCGATAGCATAATGCTACTGGCTTGTAGTATAATACTATTAGTCAAAATTTTCTATTAGTCGACAACATGTCCTTTTAATTCATGGCATTCGCCAAGATTTTTAAAGTCATTTTTAGAAATTCGTCAAGTAATATCTATGGTTTATTTTTAGGGGGTCTTAAAATTTACCCTAAATCTAAGTCTTCCAAGCAAAGTATTGATGATCATCACTCCATCAAGGTACTTCAAGTCATGTAACAAGTAAGGTAAAGATCTATGAGAGTAAAGTAAAGTTATCATCTCAAGAAAATTATATCTATGGTACTCCATAGGGCATATTGAAGTCATTTGCCTTTATATTGAGTTATGATGAGAAAGTATCAAAAACTCATAGTCTACTTAAAGAGAGAAAAAGACCATGATATCATTTAAATTTTTTCTTTTCTCAATTTGAACATAAAGAAACATCATCCATAATTCTCTATGACGTTTACTCAAGTAAGTAAAGAGGTCTAAGAATATCCAACTAGGTGAATCTTAGGAAGTCACAATCATGTCCTAAGGTAAATTTGTCAAGTTTGAGGTTGATTTCCAAGTTCATAAGTCTATCATGGTCACAATTTGGGTTGAAGATCTGATAAAAAGTCTCAAGTGTAGTAATCATCACATAAAGATGAAGTCACAATGCTATATTGGCTCAATGAAGTCTTTTTTTCAGTTTGTGTTCTCTAAGGTATTGCAAAGGTAATCATGTGTTTTGATACTCATCATCATTCCAAGAAGCCTATGTTCACTGTCAGTTCATTCCATTCAAAGTAAGAATGACACAGAGATTTGAGAAAGTTCAACATAATTCAAGACTTGAAAGGTATCTCAAAGTAGTATAAAGTGATTCCAATGAAGAGATGAGAGTGAGAAGAAGGAAAGAGAAAACCTAAACTAAACTAAAAAAATGAGAAAAACATATTCATAAAGTATTTGGTGATTGAAGAAGAACAAGAAGTCCAAATGTGTAAAAATGACAAATAAGATGATTGAGGGGTGTAAAGATATTGCAAACCTCTTTCCCAAGTCTAACCGAGGTGATTGAAAGATCTTATAAGGTGGAAATCAGTAATAACTTGCAAAACCCTAGAATGTGAACTCAAACCCTAGAAGACCTTTGAGAAGAATTAGTAAAAGAGGGAATTGTTGAAAAATAAAATTGTATTATGAGTTGAAGGACAAAAATTGACGTGAAGAGAGAATGCAAAAACAAGGATCCAGAACATTGCTTGGGTTTGCACAAAAGTTTGTACTTTGTTCCCATTCACAATGTTTGTCTCTGTGTAGGGCTAATTAGGAGATTTCTCTTGGAACGGTAAGACGAAGATAAAAATTCACAAACAGAGAATTGGCCTCTAAAACTATGGAATTTTCCAAAAGAGAGAAAAGGGTACTTAGAAAGTTTACCAGAAAAGTTTTATGGTGTGTATTTTGTTGAATATCTCAGAATTTTTCATTTCCAAGGGCTAGTAGCAAAGTGGAAAGTCTACAAAGAAAGTATGTGAAAATGATCACTTGAGACTTGGGGAAATGGTTAATCATGTTTGACTGACAAAACTAAGTCGATTAAGAGAATTTTGAGCCTTTAGTATAAGATTCTAAGATATTTTTATGCTTTAAGAAAAATCAAGTTTCTTAAAATTCAACTAAATTGGCATGAACCTTGTGGTTTTGAAGGGCCTATAACGTTGTTTCAAATAGGAGGTTAGAATATATAGAAGATGGTTTAGGAATATACATGCCTTGAGTGGAGTGATAGGAATTTCAAGTAGAATTTAAGGTAAAACAAAAGGTTGGCACTGTCATGAAGGTAAGATCCCTATAGTTGTGACTTAGTTTGGACATCAGAAGCAAGGCAATGAAGGAAAAACATAAACTAATAAGAGGTTATAGGATCAATGCATGGAGAATCAATGCTCAAATGATGAATCAAGCTTGTTGGAAAAGTATAATAAGGTATGAAAGAACATATAGAGCTTGAATAAAGGGTTAAAGATCAAGAAATTACTGTGAAATCTGGGTAAATTCTTGATGCGTAGGGTATGTCCTTTGAAGCTATCTGTAGACACCTAAAATATGCTTACACTTAGCATTTCATCCAATTCAACCAATTGACGACAGTTAGTTAATTCCCCCTTCTTCGCTCCATTCTCGGATGCCCCTTTTACAACACCTTCTTGGTCATTTTCTCCTATAAATCAACTTATTTGGCTAATATCTCTCTTATTAGCTAAACATTCCTCCTTTCGACCATTCAGAACCTCCCTAGTTCTCTCTAGACCACTTCTATTGGTTTTGCAGGCTATCTATTAGTCACAATTGGTTATCCAGAGCCCTCCCAGCTCTCAATGAGTCTCTAATCACTTTCTAATCAAGTTTAACTAGCCTAAACCCTAGTTAACTAGCCTAAACCAAGCTTATCTAAGCCTAAAGCATGTTTATCCTAATCTAATCTAAAAGTGATTTTTGAGCTTTAGTCCTACATGCACCCAAAGTTCAACATCCTCTCATTTGGAAATCTATAAATAAAAGGGTCACCCCTCCCTTTCAAACTTACAACTTCACTCACAAATCCTTCTCTCTCAAGCACTTTGGAAAGGCATTAGAAATCATTTGTGGTAGCTTTAAGCTACAGAACATTTGGATCTTGGTCATACTCCATTGTTGAGAGCTCCTTCATCTTGCACCCATCCATTCCAAATATAGTTAGTAGGGGAAGATCTAAAGTTTGGCCATGTAGCCAACTTGGAGAGATCTCTTCACTATTTTTGGGAGTAAACAACACACAATTGGATTGCTTAGAATCTAACTAGGTTCACTTTCATTAAGCATTTATGGAGTAGAGAGTAGTATATATGATAGGGTTTGAATATTTGTTTCAAATTTATATATGCATAGATAGTTTCTTGTTTAGCTCTTATCTCATGGTGCATGGATGAGTAAAGCAAAGCTTTGAGGTTCTTTAGCCTCATTCCATAGCTTTTGCAAACTTTCCATTGCATACATTTGGCACGCCCAGTGGGACACTTAGTCCATCCTCCATTAATGGAGTCACTTTGAAGCTTTTTGTTTTAGTTTCTAATTATTTCTTAGTTTCAATCTTTCTAGGATAGTTTCAAGCTTTTAAGATTAGTTTTTCAAAGTTTTTTAGATTAGTTCAAGTTTTTTATTTCATTAAGCTTTTTGTATTAATGGCTAAAAATCAGGTTTCTTAACTAGTTTAACTAGGATTGTCTTGCTTGTGTGCTCTTTGCAAGATCAAAGGAGGTAAAGTGTTGCCGAAATTGAACCAAATTGATGAAATTTTGACATTTTTTGAGATTTTGTTTGAAAAATCTTGTGCTTTTTAACCACCTACAGGGAAGGGCACGCATACACCTTTATGCTAGCACAGGCACCACTGACTGTCATTTTTTGACAGAGGCGCGCAGGTACACTAAACCGCGGCACATGTTCACTAATCCTGGAGCACATACACTAATCTTGACGTAGGTACACTAACACTAGCGCAAGTACACTAACAGTGGCACATGTACACTAATTGTGGCGTACACGCCCAAACCTTAGCGCAAGCATCATTAGCAATCTTCCGGAGGCCATAACGTTTGCTCCCGAGCTTGAAACGACTCCATTTTTATTGCGTTGGAAAGGTATTGAAGAGAGATACACAATGCAATCATAAAATTAGGATTTTTACTTATAGAAAAATTATGGTTTACATTATTAGGTAAATAGTCATTTTTTTAACGTGTCTTAAAGTCTGAAAACTTGTTTTCTTGACCATTCTAACACTTTGAAAGGTTTTGTGCCACTAATAGTGATTTGCAGGTTGCTTTTCCATCATATTTTTGTGCTAAATTAGTTGATTGTTCACTTTTTTCATTTGTAGGGTCCTTTGAAATGTGTATGCTCTTCCATCGCACCTTTTAGGTGATCTTGGGAATAAAAAATGTTTCAAAAACCTTCTATTTTGCTTCCAAAACACTTCAATTTAAGCTTTAAAATGGATTAAAATTCAAATTTGGCTAAAAAGAGTTTCCTTCTACAAATCACTTAAGGTTTTTTTCCATATATTGTTTTAATTGGGTTTCCGCGTTGTGTATGCTCTTCCTTCAAGCCTTTTTTGGTGATCTTAGGAATCAAAAGAAACACGCAAACTCTCTTTTGATATCATGATCTTTTTTGGAAAACTACTAATCTTGGTATGTAGGGCCAAAATCGCATGTCAAAGAAGGGCGTCAAAACAAACAAACACAAAACTTCTAATACACGTGTTCTTGCAGGTTACCAAATGGTGTGTTACTTAAAACCACATTAAGTTAATCAAAATAAAAAACACACCACTTTTATCACACTGTATTGCAGGTTTCAGAAAAGGGTATGTCCCTATCCGCTTAACTGGAACATAACCCCTTTGGCATAACGCCTTAAGCTACAACAATGGGTGTGGTTCCAGGAACCCTAAAGTAGTCCATCACTGTGTAACCTCGTGGATGAAATGGGAAGCCCTCCGCTTACCCATTTGACTAGTACACCTTGTGAGTTAGAGTTACAAGTTGTCCGTATCGTGACCCTGGTAAGAGTACATGATGGATGCATTTATTGCCCACTGTACTTGAAGGGGGAAAAGCCGAGATACTCCTAAGATAGTCAAAGGGACTATTTGGGTAAATCACACCCGCTCTTAGACAGCTTTGTAACACCTAGTTGAGAGAACTTATTAAGGAGGCCATTTTGTCTTGAGGCCCACTTTACTAGTCCTTTGTCGCATCTTGGCCATCACAAAGTGATAACTTGTTTGGATTCAGAACCTTGTTTTTCGAACAAGGTAAAGAATCCACTTAAGTTGGATCTAAGTTCCTTTCATCACAGAAATTAGATGACGTTTCACTTAGCTTAGCTTCTTTCTCGCCTTCAGACGAGGCGAAAGTCTGCCCAAGTGGCGCTTAGTTTATTTTTCATCTTTTGATCTACACCTTTGCATTCTTGTTGCCCATTTGGGGCAACAGAAGGCATCTTTTCAGGAGTGTTGTCATAGATAGTGTTCACCACTTTTTTGTCTGTTTACGCTCATCCATGTTTGCGGCTGAGTTGTTAAATGTCTAAAGTGTGTGGATGCGTCCTCATATCTTTGATGGCCACTGGATCTTGATTTCAAGATCATCATCATAGTTCGGATTGAGTCATCATTTGATCTCCCTTTGACGTGTTACCTTGTACGCATTATCTCGACACAATTAAGATACTTATGTCGTGTTTTTCGTAAACGTGATCTAAGTATCCGCATTATGGCGTTATGCTGCGCACATTTTAACACATCCTCAGTATACCTTGACTTGGTTTTACTTCAAACATTTTCCCAAATATTGAAGAGTGTCGCTTACTTTGTTTGTGTCATTTCGATACCACTTTGGCACTAATATCTCGCTTCTTCGTGAAGTTGGATAGACGTGTCCAATTGGTGTGGTTACGTGGCTTACATTTGTAAACCTCGCCCTTTAACATTTTGGCCTTGTTGGTTGTTGAACGTGTCGTTGTATCCTTTGATTGGGATTCACGTCTACTATTTGTTAATATTTACGCCTTGTTCATTTCAAGCTTGACGTAAATATTGACATTGTGTTGATCATCTTTGCATCGAACTCGCTTTGCACACACATTTGAATAGGGATTATTTCCTTTTTGATTGACTTTGTGTTTCACACTTGCATGATTGTTCCTTGTGATTATTCATTTCAGTTAGAGGACGCCATAAAAAAACATGATATCTTATTCTTGAAAAGGCATTTCCAAACCATAACATTAATACAATTAAATTGAACAATTCCTCATCTATCAATAAAATAAATTTGTAAAGAAACTAATTTTTTTTTTTATTGAATGTTGAAGTTACACTAAAGAAATTGATTTATTATTTTTGATTGAATGCCGAATAATTATAGTGAACACTAACATATAGATTGTCTAACATCGACTGTTTGCATCCATGCTTATGTTTTGGAGGAAATATATAGCGAAATTATAATACTGAGGAAGAGTACAAATTAAATCAGCGAGCGCCTTTAACTAAGCAATTGAAGGTGAGGAACATCCACACTCTCAAAAATCACCCATGACACAATCCTAACCTTAACCATTTAACTCTCTATATCAAATCATAAAAACCTGTACATGCAACAAAAATTGATTCATGATAGACTCTATGTGAGTTAAACAACTTCATCAGTAAACCAAACAATAATGGAAAGTTACAGAAGATAATAAATCATAAAAAATTCATGGCATATCAAATTGTAATACACACCGACTGGTCAATTCAATCAATATTCAATTTCCTTGGAAAATGGGTAGGTACACGCTATTTAAAAAAACAAAACGAAAAAGTAGCATAACAAAACACGCATTTAACGCTGCTTCTGCTTTTAAGATATAATGTTTGTCCTTATTGTTGTATTTTTGTTCATAGAATACAGTTTCTATTCACGGGTTAGTTGGGTACTTTGAAATATGTGTTCCAGTGTGGTAAAGCATCTTAATTTCCATATAATACACGCATATAATCCTTATGAATGCCAACCGAGTCCACACATTCTGAGTTGCTCAATGTCAACACATGAGGTGGCATTGTTCAAGAAACTGGACAACCATCACAAAAACGCAACTTAATAATTAAAAACTTTCTAGATGATTACAATCCATTGAATTAGGAAAGAATGAATGCTTCTACTCACCACCACAATAAAGTTATAGATATGATAATTGAAGATTGACCCTAATAAAAGTCAGATTTTTATGTTTACGTAGTACCTTTTGCCATCATGAAACTTCAAATTTAGTGAGGTCTAGCTCATCCTCTAAACCACTTTACCTTGACCACGGCCACCTTACTTTCAATTAAAAATTAAAAATTAGTGGGGTTTAGTTTGTTCACTATCTCACTTTATTCTTAGCACACTCATCTTAGTGGGGGCCCTATATCTTAAACACTTCATATCACGGAGTATTCTTAGTATTAAAATCATATCATATTGTTTTAGAAGATTGTTTTCCACCCTTTATGTTAAGATATAAGTCAGTTTATAGTTCCTTAATTTTTTTAGGTTATTATACTATAGGTGTGGTCATTAATCATGGCATAGCTCTTTGTACTTTTTTTAAGTTTCCTATTTTTAGTTAAAGTCACAAATGTATCAAGTTACGGTATTTAAGATATAAAATTATAAGTTATTATGTAATTTCATCTATTTTGAGGAGTAGAAAATCTAAAAATATATATTATTATTTAAATTCGATTATTAATTTTTTTATGAAATTTGTTTTTATATGTTTAATTTATTTTAAGATATGATATTTATGATTAATCATAACATTTTGTTTCTTATATTTTTGTTGTAATTACAAAATATAAAGACATATTTTATAATATTATATGTACATTTATTACTAACACATAAAAAATAAGATTATTAAACTTTACACTTGTAAATAATTATTTTGACAATATAAAAATACTATGAAATAATTAAACTAGCTTACAAGCTATTCATATATATTATCTTAATAAGCATCCTATTAAAAACCAAGACAAAAACACATCAAGAATATTTAATATACATTTAGTACAAAACACTTTGCAAACCTTAGGAAAAAAATGTCTCGAATACATCAATCCATGACTATTTGAGACAATGAAAATTTCTATCAATTTTTAAGAAAGGGAAATCATTAACTATACTCGTAAAAATAGCTTACGAATCAAGAAAAGTCAAAGATGTAACTATGAGATTTATCCCTAGTATAAAATAACACATCAATATTTATATTTAATAAATGTTATTGAAAGTAAGATAAAAAGTAATAAAACGGTACAAAACATGTAGCAAGACTTTTAAAAAGATGTCTCCGGTACATCACTCCATTACTCCATCTCTATTTGAGGCAATGGAGATTTGTCTCTCTTCAGAAGGAAGGAATTTCCAGGAAAATCATAAATTGTAAAATGAGGGATGGGTCATTGGGTAGAATTAGGAATGTCCAGGGAAAGCCATAAATGTACCCATTTAGTTAGGTATGTATCTCTCTTGAACATTGAAAACATATTAATATTTATACCTGCACAACGTTGGAAATAATAAATACTCTAAAACATGCATAGGACTTAGCACCATCTGATCATGGTGAATCTTAAATGTTACTGGAAGGTGATTAATGACCTGGTTGTCTGGTCCACATAACTTGTCTGGTCCCCTTTCTTCACATTTTCTATCTCTATATTTACATCCCCAAGAGAGTACGATCCACACCTCTATGGTTTTATTCCTCTTTCATCAGTCTCACTGTTTCCATCTTTAGGGAGTATTCAATGGAGTTGCAGAAAATTTATGCGGTTCTGATCTACCTTGGAAGTATTTTTCTTTCAAGATTTGCAAAATGCAGCCCACCAGGCCCAGTTGTGGAATGTTCAAGCGGATTGACAGACTGCAAGGTTTCAAATGCTTATGGTGCTTTTCCTGATAGAAGCACCTGCAGAGCTGCACAAGTTGTATTTCCTTCCACAGAAGAAGAGCTTCTGAAATTTGTTGCCATTGCTGTTGAGAAGAAGCAAAAGATGAGGGTGATAACAAAATATGCTCACAGTATTCCTAAGCTGGTATGCCCAGGTGGGGATTCTGGCCTGGTTATAAGCACTGCAAATTTAAACCATGTTGTTTCTGTTGATAAGTCTTCCATGAGAATGACAGTGGAAAGTGGCATGGGATTGAAGGATTTCATTGACAGTGCTGCAGAAAATGGGCTTGCATTGCCTCATTCTCCATACTGGTTGGGTGTAACAGTAGGAGGAATGTTGGGCACTGGAGCTCATGGCAGCTCTCTGTTTGGAAAAGGCAGTGCAGTTCATGAATATGTTGTGGGCATGAGACTGGTAATTCCTGCCTCTGAAGAAGAAGGATATGCAAAGGTTTTGGGGCTGACTGAAACAGATGAGGATCTCAATGCAGCAAAGGTTTCTCTGGGTGTTCTTGGTGCTATTTCTCAGGTACTACTTACCCAATTCTCCTAAAAATTCCACGGCAGCTTTTTCTAAAAGCACTTTAAAAAAAAAAAAAAAAGTTTATTAAAATAAGAAATATTGTCTAACTAATATTTCATAAATAGAAAATGTATTTACATAACGGGAAAAATAAAACAATGGTAAAATTTTGCAGGCATGTGGTTGGTAGGAAGAAGCATTGTTACATATTGGCGCTTAACAAAAATTAGATTGATATATGTGAAGTATGGTCTTCCTCCATGATGATGACATTTTAAATGTAGGAAATAAAATTATATGCATTTGAATATCAAAGCTCAATTATATTGATCTAGTATGTACGACTTTCAATTATAGTAGTCAAAGTATGTATAGGTATTATAATATTACATATTATTGGAACTGTTCTTATATTAATAAATAGAAGAGAGTTACATTATCTTACAAAATGTCATATGGGCAACAAAAATAACCCCGTAAAAAACAATATATAATATTATAATCGATCAAGATGGTGAATTATACTATTATATATTGTTCCATAAGTATGACAAGATTATAACACTTAACAAATATAAATTTAATTTTTTTATTTTAATAGGAAAGGTAACAATTAACAAATATAAATTTGATCATATTAGTTTCCAATATATGAACTATTGGGTTAGGGGGACACCCTTGTAGCTTAGCTAGTAAATTATAGGTTATTCTATAATATAAAATTGTATAGATATATTAAATACATTTATTTGAAAAATATTGAGAGATATTAATTTTAACATCCTTATTTTGGATTTTTTTTAGCATACCACAATTCTTAATATTTTTATTACCTTCTTTAAAAGTCTCCTATGAATAGTGACAAATGGTGTTAATCTAGTAACACTAATATGTCAAGTTCAAAAGAATATTTCAAGAGAAAAAAATGGGCTCCAAATTCCATCAACAATTTTTCAATTGACTTCTCTAACAAAAAGAGAAAAAAAATATGTAATGAAGGTCAAAAGGATGTCAAATTTAAGGTTGGAATTAAAAGTGAGCATACTCATTGACATTCCACCCACCACCACTCCCTCATCTAACTGCCATAATAGTATGCATGTTAACATAATTATGACACACATTTGAATGTGAAACATTTTTATAATAGTCCATGAGAACGAATATGATACATGTATATAGGCACGAAATGTTCAACAAGGTTGAGATTGATTTTTTTTTTGTGATTAGAAAGAGGGTAAATAATTTACAATTGATTTGCCTCAACTATCACGAAAGAATATAGATGACCATTCAATGTTAGATACTCATGGCATGTTAAAAGTCATCCCTATGATTTATGGTTCAAAACTGTACCCCCTTAGTTTTAAAAGGGATACTATTATATACATCATTACAAAAATGCAGTATTATTTATCTTTTGTCCAAGTGATGGTTCACCTTCTTGCATGTTTTTTGACGTGTGGTCTAATATTGTATGAGGATGTGAAATGCCACTTGCCATGCCACAAAGCATTGAGAAGTTTTCACATGCCTATTTAGTTTAGATGGCCGCGCATGCTCTTAAAGAGTTGTGGTATGTCACGAGGTGTTACACAAATGCACAAAGGTATCATGAGGTTGCATAGGTTGCACAAGGTGTTGTGAGAATGGGGATAACCAATTCTTTAAGATCATTATCTGGCCCCACATGGAAGTGCACATATCATCTGAAGATCAGAGTGTGACCCCACATGGTAATGCACATATCATTTGCCCTTTCTTAAGGATTGATTGCCAGCATAGAAATTTTGGTCATGTGTGGAAACTAAACTTGAAGCTACTAAAGTTTTCACCACTTAACTAGTGTATACTTCCCTTCCTTGACTGCTCTAAACAATTGAAGTGCTACTTGGCATTTGCACGTTGTTGTAACCATTCGATCATTTAATGACATCTACAAGTGTTTATGAGCCAAGTCTTAAAGATTTTGAGTTGATATTGGCTTAAGAAAAGTGGGGAAGTAATACTTAAGGGGTTCAACATTGGATATTGGATGCAAACCCAATTATTGTGGAAAATCAAGGAAAAATCTATTCTCTTTAGATGCGTGTACTATTGTGAGGACCAAAATTTAGAGACTTGATCTTCCTATGAGGACCCTTGAAGTTCCTCTAAAATTATGTACATACATTATCGCCCACCTTGAACTCATGAGATGTGTGATGCACATCATGACACTCTTTGTACTTATGTTATTAGCATGAGAGCATCTATTTAACTTTCTAGTAAACATGTTGGATGTGTTGTAGGCATGGTTGTTCTTAATCCACTTTCTTTTCTTATGCACACATCTCCATTATAAATGGTGTGTGGAAGATATGTCTAGGGGTGATGCTAGCTGGAACACAATACATGTATGCAATGGACTACGCCCTATAGAATTGTGCAAAGATTTTTTATAGGTGAGATTAATGTAGGGTAAATTATCATCCTAGGTGCACATAGTGTGATGCAATACATGCACAAAAAATGGACAATTAGAAATTAAAAAATACATTTCCATCTTTCTCAGGATGAAATGTTATAGACTATTCCAATTACATTTATTTATTATTTCCCATAAGGAAAGCTAGAAATGATCAAAATTTTGCAGGTCATGATAAGACATAATGGATGTTGGTATTCCAAAGTTATCCAAAATAAGGCTGAAGAAAGATCACACGGTTTCTTGTGCATTTATAGGATTCTTGCTAGAAACCATGCTAGCCATCTTTATAAACATATCAACTACAATGAACACAAAGTGTTCATGATGTTTCATCATAGGCAGTCTAGTCATGAAGTCCATGGTGATAGATTCCCAAGGGATGGATTTGACTAGAATGGTACATTTAATGTTCTAGATTTTTGTTTGAGGGTTGGATGATGCAATAAGGAATGTAAAACTTGATGTGGCACTCAACATATATGTGCACGTAAAGCACCTAAAAGTGTTATTGTAGTAGTATCAATGTTTTCATAATGGTGAAGAGTCCTTTTATCTTGGTGTAATGCATCTCCCGAACAAGCCTTTAATAAGGCAGGCCTTTAGGAACACAAATATGTTTGAGCCTGCAAAGAAACTTGTTAGACTTGTAGAACTCAAAAAACTTGTTAGACATGTGGAACTCACAAACTTTTTCACCATGTGCAAGACCAATATATGCTCTTGTAAAGTCACAATATGCTAAGTAAATAAATACCCTGTTAGCTTGACTTGGTGGTTGTGTGTGGCAAGTACCATGATTATCATTTTCACTCGAGGGTTGTTCAAAAAATCAACAATACTATTGTCTTAACCCTTGTTTTGATTGATCACTAGATGTAATTGATCTACTTCATGTGGCATGCATTATTCAACTTTTTTTTTCATATGTAACAACTAAAGTGATTTATGATTATAATTTGATTTCGTTCGCTGATGACTTGAATGATGGCATATAACTATTTCTCATACGTGGAGTATTGTTGACCAATGTCATTGAATGCATAAAAGTGCTAAACGACATGGTATCTATGCCATTTTAATATAGTACATAGTCATATGCATGGGTTTTAATCTCAAAGTGTTAGAAAATGTTAGGAATTGTAATAAGACATGTTGTGTAGAGCCACTACTTGAGTTCCCAAAATTCACACTATTGCATGTATATGCCCAGTGGATTTATATTTTGTGTGCATGATCTAGCTAGAGGGCATGATATATATGAGAAAATATGGAAAAACATGTGGTAGAAGTTCATAATTTCAAGAAAAATCCTCAACTCGATGAGATTACATGGATTTGGACAATCGTGGATGACTCCAAACTTTATAAGATCTACACAAGTGTTTTCATGATCAATGATGTATTTATTCTAAATACCAAATCTAGATGATGTTAAATGTGCAGTTGGATAGTTGGTTTGTATGATTATTATTTATATATTATGTATAAGACATGTGAGATGTGCTCAACATACTCCTCCTAAGTCTTGTTGAAGATTACTATGTCACCCAAGTAGACGTTAAGGAGTCGTTGAAGGCTTAAATAATTTCATTCATAAAGAACATGATTTTTGATAGCACATTGGTCAATATGGTTCACAAAATGCCTCTTAGAATCAATTTCTTGTTCTTGAATGTTTTCTTCTAGATGGAACTAATACCTAATAACATGACTTCAAGTCAATATTAGTGAAGTATTGAATTCCTTGGAGCTAATCCAAAAGGTTGTCAATATGTAACAATAGATAGAAATTCTTCACCTTTATCTTGTTGAGCATGTTATAGTCGATGCAAAAGTTGCATGTACTATATTCCTTTCGCATGAGCACTACTGAGTTGACATAAAGATAAGAGCTTGGATTTATTTTCTCTTTACAAAATAGCTCTTGGATTTGGCGTCGAAATTCATCATTCTCCCAAATAAACATGTGATATAAAATAAAATTTAAAAGAGGGGGTCTAGGAACCGAATTTATTTGATGTTTATTGTACAGTGTGGAGGAAATCATTTCATATATTAAAATAAGTCTATGTATTTATATAAAGACTTTTTACTTTTTTGATGTTGTGATGTTGATTGTACAACATGACATATTGCCAATATCCTTATTCTAGTTCCTACATATGTGCTTTTGGATGAACTATGAGTAGAAAAAAATGGCACTTGTGGAATGAACTTGTAACATTGTCTGACCAAGATTAAAGCAACTTTAGTATTTGGAGGTGGCTCCCAAAGTTGAAGGGGAAAATTTTGATCTAGAAATTATATCGCTCTAACTTAGCTTGATATGTTACATCATGATCATAAACATATAATCTCCAAATAATATGCCACAAAACTCTAGCGCCATGCCATCATAAGTGACTATATCCTCTAAAGACTTGGTTGCATACTTGAAAGAGCATTTTCAATAGAATAGAATATATTTTCCCTATTATAGCCATCTCAAAGGATATGGTCATAGTATGCTTCAGTGGTAAGACCTAAACATTGTACTATATCTTGCATAGGTACATTCTTGTGGTTTGAACTATCAATGACAACATAAAGGGTCTGATCATTGAAAAAATACTTAGTGTGGAAGAAATATTATCATTCAAGTAAGTGGTAGTGGTTGTGGTGTTAGTGCTCGAATAGGAAGCCTCTATATTATTGGCATCCTCTTGTATAGACCTTGATGTAGATTTCACAATCATATGTTGATTTATTCATTGTTCATAATGATTGTGTGAGCTTGTGCAATGTCCATAACACTACCCATCACCTTCATTATTCTTTCCTTGCACCAATGCAGAAGGTGTTGGAGCCTTCAAGTGTTGTAAGACATTCTTAGGATACTCTCCCTTGTGTGACATGTTCTACTTATACATGTGAAGGCTATATGGTGCAGTAGGTTCCAATTGGCTGCTACAGGCAGCACCCATGAATGAAGAAATGTTTGCTTCATATATTCCTTGGATTTGATCTTGTTTTCATTTCAATATGATTACCCTAACTATTTGGAATACAATACCTCCATCTTTGTTTGGATATAAGGTGAGAGTTTGTTGATGTACTTAAACACTCTAGGTTGCTCCGCTATATCCACTTGTAGATGCATATTGTAATTATCTAACTTGATGATGTACTCTTCAAGTAAGTTCTCCTTGCACTATAAAAACTACTAGAGCCTCATGTAAACATCCTCATAGTATGTGTCGGGCTAGTACTCATTTTGCATAGTGTTAACAAAAAACTCCAAGTCTACATGGCCTTGAAGTTTTTCTTGCATTGCAAGTTGCCACATTTTCCATCATTGGGAAATTGAAATGAACATGTTCAATGTTGTGAAGGTGATATTCGTCGAGTCACTAACATGGTTAATCCAAAATTATGCCCCCTGTTGTCAAATCCAACGAGATAATGTTGTGACATTAATTTTACCTTTTAATATTAGAATGTCAATACTAATGACATGTACTTCAAAACAAATTTGAAGCTAAAAAAGTGGGTGCACATGATGCACAAAAGAATGATTCACTTTTGGACGAAGTTGTTATATGAGTTCACAAATTTGGAAAATATTTTGATGTACTACTTCTAGATGGCATCTTGAATGAATTTACGGAATTTTAGGGATTCCTCAGGGAATTACTTTTGGATATCGTCCATCTTGATCTTGTTACATGTTGTTCTTCTAGAGACTCTGAAACAAAAATCATGGGTAATTTTCCTTCTTTCTATTGATGTTTTCTTATGTTTGTATGCATGGGAAATTTGTTGTTTTAGTACTATTAATTTGAACCACAAGACCTTTGATGTCTTAGAGAACAACCCTATAACTTTGCTATAAAATCACAACCTTCGTCAAAGCATACAATTGTGTACCACTTTTTTCCAAAGCTTTACCAAACATATATAAAATCACCAAACATGTATTTTTAAGAGCTTAAATATACCATGGTGCAGGGCATCCATGATTTACCTGATTTTTTAAAGTTTTAAAATTATTTTTAAAGATTTATTTATTAGTCATATTTTAAAATATTTTTGGGCACAAAGTGGGACACACTTATATGCATTGGATAAAGGTATATAATATGGAATGGAAATATATTATAGTAATAAACCAAAGAAAATTTGATTGCAAAATAACAAAATTTATATTCTCTGCGAAATAATGAAGTACAGTACATAGGTGTACAATGTTTAGCAAGGTTGGAAATGGATATTACCAAGATTAGAAAAGGGGGAAATAATTCCTAGCTAATTTTCCTAAAGTGTTATGAAATAATACTCATGACCATTCAATTTTGGATATCCAATGCTATTAAAATTCATCTTTATGATCACGAGTTGAGTTGAAGCTTTCCTCCCTCCTTATGTTTTAAAATGTGCATATTATATACAACATCACAAGAAGATAGTTATTAAAGAGGATTTTTATAAAACCATTTGTCTCCTACTTGAGTGGTGTTTCACCTTACTTAAAGTGTGACAGCTAAAATTTTAGTGTTGTGGTTTTCTCGTAGGTGATCTAACATGGAACTAGCTTGATAAGTGTTGTTTTCCTTGGGTTGCAAAACATCCAAAAGCTACCACATGGCTGCTAATTTTGGATGTTCTTGTATAATGTTAGATAGATGTGTGATATGTCAAAATGTGTTTTGCAAGAACACTAGGGTACCAAAAGAATCCAAAAGTAACACCAGTTTGGGAAGCGCAAAGTCCTTAAGATAAATTCGTGGATCTATACAGATGAAAAAATGTTAAAACTCTCTTTCACTATCTAATTCATTCACAAGATTCCTAATAAGATAAAAATTATTCACTATATCATTCACCTGTTAAATTTTGTATTAATAATAATCCATAACATGATTAGCTATGAAGTTGGTCTGCGATGATTATTCAAAGGTAATTACAGGGATGTCTCCCATAATTTTTTTATAGCTTGTAGCAATTTTTGATCCTATTCAATATTTTTTGATACTTAAGAACCCCATTAAAAGGTACATAGTGGTTCCAATATTATAAATCCCTCTCCACCATATGTTGTGCACACTTGTAGAGAAGAGTAATGTACCATATGGGGAAAAGGGACTTGGTACCATCCATGCACACACCAAACCATATGGGGGTTTCACTTGTTTCTTTCTTAGGTTCTTAGACACCTATATGTCACACATCTAAGTTTAACTTACATTGCAGGGTACTTCCAAAAACCAACAAAATTATTACTTCCGTGCAACTTAGCCATTATCTTCTGATGGAATTTACTTAGTTTTCAAAACAAAAAATATTCACATATGGAATCTCAACCATTTCAACTTCCATAATGATTTTTTTTTTTACTTCATGACTATTTAGTCTTTGCACACGTATTAGTAACTTTAGATAGAAATCAAATAGTAAACATCCTCGACCATAGAGGTATCATAGGAAGATAGACAACCATCCATCTTTCTCAAGCATATGCCATGTATAAAACACACAAATTATTATAATTTTTATTTTAGTTATATTATCTCTCTTGTATGTTTTCATTAGGATTTTCCATTTGATTAATTCATTTATTTTTCTTCTACACGCAAATATAAAATATCTAGGTTCCCATATAGGGTGGTATATGCACGATATCTCATAGTATTGAAATTAGTGGTATCAGAGTGGTTTATTTTGTTTGTGCATGTCCCATTAAATGAGATTAGAATATCTAAACCTCTATATCAACCCACAAGACCCCTCAATTTTCAAATAATTCAATTTAATCAGGCTTAAATAGAAAGTGATGGTGATTGATGAGATGTAATCCAAGTGACAATCAATGTCAAAATTGAAAAAGTAATTCAAAATAAAATTACATTAATGTTCAACCATTTTAGTGAAATTCTCGAATGGGTGATTCCATATACTCAATCATTAGAAAAACTAATAGTGGTCGTGACCCCCTATTTTTCATGTAAATTTAGGCATTATTTTGTTTGAGGGTAAAATAAATGAGATGTGGCACAAATAATTTGTTAGACTAGTTAGAACTTTGTATTTTTTATGAATGATTTATTTGATGAAGAAAATATCAATACTCTATTTTTAAAAGTTTCTTCACCTATTAAGAAGTGATGGAAATCACATACTTTATGGGAGAAATATCAAATAGAACAAGAATATGGACCAATTTGGGATAAATTCCTATAAGGCTTAAAGATGAATATTACCCTACAAATCACTATGATAACTGTACATTATTTGGTGTCAACAATAACAAGGGTATGACCAATCAATAAAAGCCAACATCAATGCCTTCCATGACATATATGTGAAGTTGGTATACTATTAATTAGCTAATAATAGAGTTATCAAGTACTAAGGAAACATAAGACTATCCATTCAGTCTAAATTGATATTTTCTAAGTTCAAAACATTAGGTGAACCCTACGTATTTGTAAAGAACACTGAGGAAGATTCAAATATAAAGGGAAGGTGTGACATGTTAAATGAAATAAATAATATACCTTATTAAAAGATACATGTACACACCTTAAGATAGGTAAGATCTGAAAAGATTTATCAGACGTGGATTCAAAGAGAGGATTTGAATTCAAACCATTTGACTTTGATATATATATATATAGTCACCACAAAAGAAAACCCCATAATACAAGATGCCAAGAAGAAAAATGTCTATTCCATTTGCAAATGTGGATGTTGAAATATCCACTAGATTTTGTTGACTAATGGGGGTAGTACCTTATGAAGAATATCATTTATGAATAAACCATAAAGCGACTGAGTTTTTTCATCCATATAGGTTATCCATAACCTTATAGATTGCTATGATTCAGTTCCTACAACACCAACAATATAAGTGTCACTAACCTTGATTTTTGTGATGCAATTCTTACAATCATACATAGTTTATAGGGTGTGTATCTATCCAATCGTCAGAGTATGATGCGCCAAAATTAGCAGGAACTTGAAAAGGTCATAACTTGTGCTTCTGGTGTCCGTTTGAGTCCATTTTTTTTAAACCACATGTTTCGAAGAGATGAACGTACCAGTCAAACTACCCTACCGATTGGAGCAAGTTTTGGCACATTTTCAAGCCCAAAATCCGCCATCTTGAGACCAAAATTTAAGATTTAAGTTGCAATTCAGTTTTTTCCTATTTTAGGGCATTAGTTGATTTTATTCTATTAGTTGCATTATGAGTTAGAAAGTTGGCAATTCCTCTAATTAAGGCATGTAGAAGATGCGTGGCAATTTATGTTCCCGTACAAATAAGCATGTGAACTTACTAAGAATAGCAAGTTCTAGTAAACTGCTAAAAATAGTAATTTCTGCCACCTATAGTAGATTTAGTCAAATTTAGTTAGAGTTTGCTTGGCAACTCAAGTCGGGATT
Organism: Taxus chinensis; assembly: GCA_019776745.2. Taxonomy (NCBI): domain Eukaryota; kingdom Viridiplantae; phylum Streptophyta; class Pinopsida; order Cupressales; family Taxaceae; genus Taxus; species Taxus chinensis. The sequence goes on from CM034156.1 coordinate 11,487,931, forward strand.
TGTTTTCCTATTTAGGAAACATTGTAATTCATGATTCAATAACGAAGGAGATCTATTTTCTTTGGAGTTCATATTATTTACATTATATTGAGTTTGTTTAGAATTTGGCTACATTAGAGTATCACCATATTAGTAGATAGTAAGATATTTCATATTAACAAGGTGATTCTATGTTCTAATCACATTTATTCAACTCCTAAGAAGATTGCATTATAGAAATATGCATTATTATAATTAATAACGTCACATTTTCTAGATGTGTGACATTAACTAGTAAAAATAGATTAGTTTCTAGAAATCATGCATACCTAGCAAATTAATATATGTCATACAAGTTTTTTATAGTAATTAAATTCCCTCATCAAGGGAAATGGTTCACCAAGGTTCATCTTGAAGCCAAGGCTCCGTAATTCCTTCATAAATTTAACATTTTCACGATTATATTTTCTTAAGGTGGGATGATTGATCCAAGAGAATTTCCAACAAAATTTCTAGTGATTCCACAATCCAATTCTCATAACTTGCATTAATTATGAATCATGTTTAATGGTCCATGTAACTCCAAAACCCCATCTATATATTCATGAAACTTCCAAGGTCATCAATCTATCTCCACTTGATGCCACATACAATATTATAATGGCACATTGTAATCTTAGAAGAGAAGATACAAAGAAATCCATGAGCTCTCCAAACCTTATGTAGTCTCCACTTCTAAATTTCTCAAAGCTCTAGATAACTACATGCCACACAACTAAAGTAAACTCAAAATGTATGGTCTTGCAAGGTGCCGACATCATTTTTTCCTTTGTTCAACTTAACTATTTAACATTTGAAATTGTTCATCTCAACCATAGTGATTTAAAGAGTTAGACATGCAAGCCCAATTGTTTTGACATTTATTCGGGTTCTTTATGCCTTTAGATATTTATAGTCTATGTATACATATCAGTAACTTTATATAGTAAATATGAGATAATAGACATCGTACAACATAAACATTATTTAGAAAAATACAACCATACATCTTTGTAATTAATATAAAAATGTACGAAACACACATACACATATTTACACATGTATATATGTGTATGTGTATTTACATACATATATATCATAATCGTATTTATTCCTTCACTTTTATTATCTTTCTTGTATGTTCCCATCTCATTAATCATATTTCAACAATTCATTTATATTTATTCTCCACACAAGTAAAATACATCTAGAATCTCATTTAAGGTGGTGTCCCTCATATATCTCCTAAAATCCACAAGAATATGAAATTGGCTAGCCATATAAATTTATATATTAATGAGTTCTTGTTTTATCTATCAAATGTATATAATAATTTTATCCATTAAGGATTAAAACTTTTCTAAAAAATGACCACGAATATGGTTTGTAATCACCTTCGAATTAGAGAAGATACTCGCAAGCTAAAGCTGATTTCATATCATGTAAAGGATTGGATATATAGAAAATTCCTTTACCATATTGTTTACAAAACTTCTATTAGATTTACTAAATATACTTGTTGAATTGATTCTATAGAATAATTGTATGTTGCAGTGGCCAAAAATATTTTAAAAGATAATTACTACATAAATCTTAAAAAATATTTAACAAATTTATTTTTTTGTAATAATTATAGGGGAGGCACTATTATATAGATGCCAACTTCATCTATTGCAAATGAATACTAATTTTATTGGGAGGGACAACCATAAATATATTATAGATATGTTTATGATGAAACTTGCAAACAAGTGTATCGTGTATTAAAAGGTTTATAAACTTGTAAGTAATGTAGTTGTTATCCACACATTTATTCTATTGAACTTACTAGTAATGTGTTTGTTATTTGTACATATGTTATATTGTTTTCTTATTTAATCTATTAATACCAAAAATATATGAGAAAAAATATCCTTACAATAGTTAGTACACTTAATTAATAAGTAAAATTACACAAAGTAAAAATCAAACAAAAATATATTATCTAATTTTATTTTATTTAATTGTATACAATATAATTTTCTAATTTTTTTTGTTTAATTATTACGAATTAACTTGATTTACCGCGTTCTTTAGTAAAAGATTGAATTAAAAATATATAAAAATTTAAAAAATGCAAGATATATTAGTAACTTTTGTTTAATAATTAAATAGTTTAAAAGCTTTTAAATGTAATAGTATATATTTAACATTTCATTCCACATTAAGTTGCATATATTTTCATTTTATTTAGAAATGCTCTCTTGTAAATAATTATATATGAATAATATCCAATATTAAAAAAATGTTTTTTCTTAAAAATTATATAAGAATAAATGTGTGAATTTCTATAGGAAATAGATGAGTGTTATTTAATATTAAGTTTCATGATAATATTAATTTTCTTTAATAATAATATCAAGTTTTTGATATTATTAAACCATATGAGTGTTCTATTTTGGTAATAATATCGACAACGTATGGTATCCCCTAGTTATTCAATATGTCCACATTAATTATTTTTCATAAATTTTAAATTTTTAAAATTTCAGTTTTAATTTGTATATAGTTTTAGTTCTTAAGAAGAGAGGTTATAAACAATAATGACAAGGGATAGAAGAATTAGTAAGATAGTTGAAATGCAATAATAAATGGAGAACAATTTATGATAAGAATTTATTTATTTTTTGATATCTTTTTGAATTTATATTTTTAAACTTTAATACAAGATGGTTTGTTTATTTTATTTTATAGGTGACATTTCAACTTCAGCCTATGTTCAAACGTTCTATCATAAATGTTCAACAAAACGATTCTAACATGGAAAACATTGTTGCACATTTCGGGTTAGAACATGAGTTTGCAGATCTAACTTGGTATCCTTCTCAACATAAAGTCATTTACAGAGTGGACGATAGGGTTTCTGTTAATTCTTCTGGTGATGGAATGAATGATTTTATAGGATTTCAATCTCAACCAACTTCACTTTTGTCCACAGTTCGAGAAACAGGTAAGGGAATAAAATGAATAATCTTCCTTATCTTACTAGAATACCATGTGTTCCATGCTACAATATCAATCTAACAATGTATACAAGTTTAAGATTTTGAAGAACAAAAAAGTATAATAATTCTCAAGAGAAAAATCATAAGATTTAAATTTGAAAATTTATTCTGCATGAGATGAATCTAAGAATTGTTCAAAATATTTGTGTGTAGAGGAGATTAAAGAAGCAACAAAAAGTGGTGAGGGAAAGTGTGCTATCTCAGTAACTCAACTTTCTACCATTCTAGACACAGGGACAGGACTCAAGAATGAGCATATGATATTCACAGGATACCCAGTGATTGGATACCAAAACAAAATGCAATCTTCTGGATCATGTCTAAGTAGTTTAGATGATGGATTACTCACAGCATGTGGATGGGACCCTCAAATAAAAGGCTTATTCTACCATCAAACGGGAATGAGTATCAGTGTGTCTAAGATTTCTCAGTTTCTATCAGATGTGAAGAAACTAAGGGACATGAACTTCATTAGCATGTGTGGGCTTGAACTCTATAGTGGTATTCTAATGCGCTATGTAAAGGCTTCTAGTGCTTATTTGGGAAAACAAGTTGATTCAGTAGACCTCGACATTACATACTATCGAGCAAATGATCCTAACACTCCTCGCTTATATGAAGACGTGTTTGAGGAAATTGAGCAAATGGCTCTTTTCAATTATGGGGCTCTACCTCATTGGGGAAAGAATCGTAACCTAGCATTTGATGGTGTTATGAGGAAATACAAAAAATCAACTATGTTCGTGAACGCTAAAAACAAATATGATCCAAACATGCTCTTTTCGAATGAGTGGACTGATAGCCTACTTGGAATAGGGGCCAAAAAAGTGATTATAACAAAAGATGGGTGTGCTTTAGAAGGATTATGTGTGTGCTCAAAAGATACACATTGTGCTCCTGATCGAGGTTATTTTTGTGAAGCGGGAAGAGTTTACACCAAGGCTCGTGTATGTAGACATAGGGAAAATAAAATTTAATACATAACTAATTAACAATATGACATGTACAATAAAGAGTAGTATCCACTACCATATATTAAATTATTGAATTCATTTTCAATACTATAAATGCTTGTTATATGTATTGAAGAAACAACAATATATATGTACACAAGATCCCAATATAGGCAAACTTAATACGAATTCTATATTCAAGTTGAGAACTTTCTATCGTAGTGTGAAACAAAGATAACACTAACTAAATCCCTAGTCTTAGCCAATGCTTCAAGAAAATAAGTGGTAGATTAGTTGTATACTAAATCCAATAAATTGATGAAATACTCTAATTCAATCCCGAGTGGAAGTTTAGGGATTAAAACACACGACTTCACTATGTTTTGTTCTTCTGGTTTTAATATTAAAACAATAATGTAATAAAAATCAATTTTACTTTCAAAATACATTCAACTGTACTATTTCCACTCAACAACTTTTAACACTATCTTCGATATACACTTAACTTTAGATTTTCAGATTTTATTCTGCCTTCTTTGAATCCCCTAAAGTGGTGATTTCAAAATTTATGTTCAATATCCCATAAACGTTTATAAAATAAAATATAACTTGTAAAGTTTTGAACAAAACTCATTTTTACATCTCTTTTTTTAGGGAAGATGAAAAACACATAAAATTGATTCGGATCTAATACAACACATTAAATTGTTTAAAATTAATATGTTATAAAAGGAAGTTCAAAATCTAGTATAAATTATAATAAAATAAAATATGAATCAATGGAAACAAAATTAGATTGAGCGAGACGAGAAAATTTAAAGAAGAAAATTTCATGCTTTGATTGATATGGGAGGTATGCACTTCTCTATGGAGAAAAGGGAGCAGCTATCTTTGAAAACGTTTATGAGCTATTTCTCTAGTGTCATTAGAATAGAAGGTAGTAATCTCCAACAAGACACGTAGAGCTGTTCTATATTATTTTGTATATTATAAAATGTCGAACTCTTTCTGAAGAGATGGGAAGTTACAAGATTCTTTGTCTTCTTAACATTCATCACAATTCCCTCTTTTCTTTATTTGTATGGTCTTTCCGAAAATATGAGATATGATCCCAACAAGGTGAAATACTATTGTTATCAATATTCTACCCAAAATATTGTCTTGGGCTGCCACCTAGATCATAAAGTCAAACATCATAACTTGAGAGTTGAAGAACTTCTTAAAACCAGAAGTAAAATCAAAAGTGGTGGGGAGTTTCATGATCAAATTGATCGCTGATTAGGAATATTGATAAGTCAGAGGAATTGAATGAAATTATATTTGAAAAACAACGTAAATCTAAATCAATGCAATGCAAGTCTTTACATTTTCCATAAAACAATGCAAGTCTTTCAATCTAAATCTTTCATCTTCACAAAGTTAGAAACTCGCGTGGGTTAGATTAATACCACACTTTTCTCAAATTGTTTTTTTCATCAATATCTCTATTTTTTTTATTGAATGCTGAAGCATTACATTAGGTACTGACTTACATAGAATGTTGGCGTCTCTATTTATATTTCGGAGGAAACATATAGAAAATTACAATTGAGTAAGCGTACATCTAAATCAGTGATCACTTTTAGCTAAGTAACTAATATCTAGATTTTATGAATAGATTGCTAAAAACACAAATAAAATTTACCCCTCATATAATTACATATGTTTTTTCCCATCTTTTAAAAGTAACGTCCCATGAGATTTTATTGTACCTTGTATCCATAATACCTCTATTTCATATTCATTCAAATTTCAGTCACACTTGCATCATCTTCATATTTATATTTCAAACAATATTTCTAGTTTATATTGAACCATTATGAACAAATTTCATACAACATTTCTTATTCATTACAATCATACTTGCATTTGCATTTACTTGGCCATCCATGTTCACTTTCAAACCTCCATTGTCACACTTTCCCTATTATTCAAGTAACTTCTCAACCATCCATTAACTATTAGCTTTATTTCAAAAACATTGCACCTCTTGTTTCCACTTAGATATACAACCAAATCTTATAAGTCATTTTTTTTTTTGTCATCATATCATTCAATGCTATTATTTCATATCACTCTGCCAAATCTACCATGTTCGAACACATTCCCCATCTACATTTAAGGAATACAATAGAACCTTCCCCTTTGAGGTGACATGTTCATCTACATACTCTTGAGAAACATGTACTTAGAATTGAGCAACACTCGTAGATATATGATCGAAATAATTCCACGGTCATTTAATAACATTTGACAAATCAGACGATTAGAACATAAGGAGACAAGATTGCATTTTAACTTCTACATTTTGTGATCCTATTTTGTGATGACTATTCTATATTTCATTTGCGATTATTTTCCTGATGACTATTCTATATTTTGACATTGTAATTTCTTCCCCTCAAAAAACACCCAAACGAAAGTAAACACTTAGTTCAACACCCATTATGTAGATTTGGGAATTCCTACTCTTACCTCACGACCCTACTTTATATGTAAATTTAAGGCATGCATTTTATCCTTCTCATGGATTGGATTGTACATTATTTTCATTCTTCATCTTATCATTTCTTGAGGCAACATGAAACACTTCATGTTATGGACATTATTGATATGTTATTAACTCTCAATACTCCAAAGTTCAACTATTTAACACCTATCTTGAATGTTCCTAAAAACACATGATTGTCTATCTACTTGTTTGCTTATAATTTATTTAAAACAATAACAATCTTAAAAATGAAATTTAAGTTTTGTAATCTATATAAGATAAGGTTTAATTAGAGAAATCCAATATACGAAATCTCTAACAGAGTAATGGATTATATCTTCTTATCTCCGAGGCATTATGCAGCTTTAATTATACTACCTTCTCAAGACTTTTATGATGGGACCTCTTTACATTAACAACACACACAAATACTCATGCATTCTCAACAACTTTCTTATTTACACTTCCCTGTCACACTCCAACTCTTAAGACACCCAATAAAGAAGAGCTACTTAGAAACCATGAATTGATACATATAATGATGCATGAGAGTATATTTATACAATTATAAACATGAGAATCGTGCAAACAAAGATGATAAGAATCATAAGAGCAAGAGAGACCATTTGCAATTGTTTCATTGCTTCTTTCTTGTCTTCACACTAAACTTCCACTTAACACAGAGAAAGCGCCGCTATAACTAAAGGTTGTGAACTCACTTATAAAGGAACCAATGGTGATGTAACCACTACTTGCTTCCAATGACATTTATACAACAAATGCATGCAAACATAAGGGGTTTACAACTATAGATGCCCTAATTGCACTTGCATATTAGCTAAGTAATCCACTCATCCCATTATAATTCTATAACATCCCAAGAATAGTTAATTCACTAATTAGTTATTTGTACTCCAGTAACTAATTATCCCACATAGATCTTGAATCTCACCCTCCTCCACTACATATAACCTATAAATTGATCCTCCAAGATTCCATTTGAAAAAACACAAGGAAAACTTTCCATTTTGGGAAGCCCAAGTCCATTTTGGGAAATCATTCCATCTTGGGCACCTTTCCACTTTGGGAAACATTTACATTTTGGCAAAGCCTCATTTCCATCCTTGTACACACATGATGTTGACATCTTGCACAAGCCATTGAGCAACCACAATCATCGTGAAAGCATAAGAAAATCCACACAATAATGTTGATTTGCATTTGGTAAGTGTGGGTGTTGTTTCCTTTCCCTTACTCAATTTGAGGTGTTTTGTTTGCATTTAGAATGGGATTTACATTGTTGTTTGTTCTTTCATGAAGTTCCAAATTATAACATACGCATTTGTGGCATGCTCGGTTGGACTCTCCTTCGTCTTATGACATTTTATTGACTTATTGGAGGTCTTTTTTATTGTTTGTATTGTTTTTGGCAGGTATTGCTTCATTTTTTTTAATCAATTTTCTCTTATTCAAACCTATGTTCATCATTTTCTTCATGTTTTGTGTCAAATTTCTGTGTTTTTGATCACTAGAATGACATTTTTTATATGCATAGTGGTGTTTATTACTTATGTTCTTATGCGTGTATTTTTGTGTAGTGCCCTTCTCCATCATACCCGATCAATGAGCATAAGTTGGGTGGTCGTCAAGAAATATTTGGGGTTGTCATTGGATGTTCATTAACCTCGTAGACATAATTCCCTTACCATATCAACATTTATTATATCGTCTTAGTTTTCTAAGGACTTGGTCATGTGACTGCTTTTAAGTATGTGTGTTCGAAATAATATAATAACAATAAATTTTAATTGATAAATAAATAAAAATAAAATGATTTATGGAATTGATTAATAAAATCAAAACTAGATCAAATCAATCTTAATGGAATGTATGATTTTAGTTGGTTTCAAGGGCTCAACACTTCCATCTCGCTCCACATGTCGTTCATGGACAATGTGTTATCTATGGAAGCTTGAACAAATCATGTGAATGATTTTTTTTTTTTTGTGAGTGTGATTGATGTTTTCCTTTCCATACGGCCCTAGGTGTATCATTTTTGAGTTTTTCTTTATTTTTCATTGGATTCTAATTTTGAGCTCCCCATTAATTTCTTTTTTTTCTTCACTGTAGGGGACCCCTACCTTCATCCACACGTAAACTGTGTTAATCTGGGAGCTTGGAATTGGATTTTTTGTTTTTGTGAGTCAACGCCTGACATAAATGTGGCCTCCTCATGGCCTTTGGTTTAAATCCTATAAAATAATGAGATGACTATCTGGTCTTTAGATCTTGAGCTAATTGTGCTATGTTTGGTTTGAACTATAACTCCCTCCTTTACACACCTCTAACCTCTACCAAATAAGGAGTTTGGGACTGGTTTGATGCAACTTCCATCCTATGTTAAAATTGGAACTTTGTATTAGGAATGGATGTACACCACCACATGATGGGGAAAGGGACAAGGCATTTGTTTGATGTTGTAGTTGTGACTGCCCTGATAAAAATGTATGCAAAATCATAAGGCACGTGGAATGTTTGACAAAATGTTTCAAAAAATGTGCTCCCATGACAGATGGTTGTGTAGACACTAAATCATGCACTTTGGGTATTTATCCAGTCTTGATCACAAGCTACTATTTATATGATTCCTAAGCAATAAAACTACTAATTAACCACTATCTTTGGCCTCTTTGTTTGCTTTATGGTTTTCTTCTTGGTATTACACTCCTTTCCCAATCTATCTTTTCATACTTCAACATTGCTGACTCTGGACATGAACACCTAGCCAGGATGTCAGCGCTCCCGACCTCTTTGTACTTTGCTCACATCTTTTGGGTATCTTATAGCCGTTTGGGCATCTTGTTTCTTACTAATCGACATTTTAGTGGTTAATTATGAAAGTTGAGCAAGTGAACCATATAAATATAAAACTATGTGACAACAACAAAGGACCAAGCACTAAGCATTATCTATCACCACCTAAGGTTGCATCCAAAGGAATTTACAAGAGCATTCAAACATCCATCTAACATCCACACAAGGGCAAGGGACTGTTTTCTTCTGCATACACTTCATAGTAAGGGAAGTTCATTTTTCCATGCACACATCTATCTACATTTTCTACATCTAGCTATTGCTCGCTATCAAGTGTGACTCACGCAAGAGACACCTAGGGCACGGTTTACACACGCGCACGCAGAACTATATGGAGTATGAAATGTAGTGCAATGCCTAGATCATAAGTTAACTCAGTCAAGTGACTTCCAGGGTTAGTCTAACTCCCCATTTGCATCCTTTTCTTTTTATGATTTGATGTGTTTTGGGTTTTTGCAAGTGCTCTTTCTTCTTGCAAGTTTTAGGCGAATAACAACGAGGTACAATGGCATACAGGCAATTAAAGGTGAACATTAGCAAACATCTTGTGACCATGTGAAGATCATTTTCTGAGGTTCTAAGCAATCACAGGCACCCAAAAGAGGTTTGCAGCGCCATTGACCTAGTCCAGGCGCCCTAGTCCAACTTATTCCAAAACTTGTACATTTTTCTGGGCATCGGTGTGACACTTCCCTCCTCTTGTTCATCAGTTCGTCAGCTCGGCATAGGCCAGGATTATTTGCGAACCAGCGAAGTATCTTACCCTCTCTCTTGCAATTAGGGTTTTAAAATCTAAATTCCTTATTAGCTTGGGTCAAATTTGTACTTAATTGTTTATATCATTGTGTTGTTACATATTTAGATTCACAATCTATTTATTTCAATATTTGCTTAATCATTTGCTGAACTCGTCTCATTCAAACACTCTTAGGGTCCTCATACTTTTATTTCTTTCATCTTCCTAGGTTCTTCTCATCATGAATATCTCTATTCATGATTTCTTGCTAGCCAATCCTGAGTGTCGCACTAAAATAATTACTCTTTTGCCTACTACTCATATTCCTTGCACTACTCATATGAACGTTGTTTATTAGACATTTGTAAATGCATTTTTCGCAACACATTATTTTTCCACCTACTATAGTTAATAATCTTTCTGTGTACAAAAATGATCCTCCTCTATATACACAAGTCTGCATCCATAATTTGGGAGTCAAGTGCGCTTTGGTCGATACTGGATCTGAACTTAATCTTTTTCCTTTATCATTCATTCACGTTGTAGGCCTTCCCACATCTCTACTTTCCCTAACATATATCTTTGTTCGAGCATACAATTCCACTACGTGTCCATGTGTAGGCACAGTCACCTTGCCCCTCACAGTTGAGCTAAAGACTATTCATGTTCTATGTTTTTCATTGATATTCCAATTTCATATAATTGCTTACTTGGTAGGCCATGGTTTCATAGAATGCAAGCAGTGTCTTCTACAGTTAACTGATGTGTTTGATTCTTACATGAAGGCTTTGATTATGAATTTCATGCTAATAGTACACCATTCCAATATTGCAACCTATATCTGACTACTACATTACCTATTTCGACTTCTTCTACTATACATCATGTTGTTGATCTGCGACCCATGCATTATCCGGAAAATTTACCTCCACTCAAGGGAACCATTTGTACACTAGATGTTCTTCGATACACTTAAAAAAAAAACCCTTCTACTAATGTCATGGTACTTTATTGGGGTTCTTTCCATACATTGGATGTCATACCAATTGCAGTTTCTTCTCATGAGTAATTTGTATCTGCACTTTCTCCCTTCACATGCACTATTTTCATGGATAATGCTTATTGTCTGCACATTCCATTCGATTCCACTTGTTCTGACACCATTTGCACACATGATAGTTTTTCACCACATTTATATCATGGATATGTTTTCATTATTTCTTATGGCCTCTGAGTATTTCATTTATCGATCTTTGTTGCACGTGCTCTACATCTTGCACCACTTACTCTTGGGCAATCTTGGCTTAATTATAATAGCGGTACTTTAGATCCATATCATATAGACATTTCCTTCCCTATGCCCTTCGGCTACGTTTTTTTTAAATGACTCATTTCTCGGCTATTCAAAAAATCTTACTTGTTGGTATGCACACAGATTTCCATTACCACCTTTCACTGACAAGGAATATGCAATGGGCATGTACAATCTAAGCCGCAATGCCTTTCTACAGGATCAACCACATTCAATTGCTTACCAAGTCTCAAATGCATCACTATTCAGTTTTGACCATGACAATGATGATCTCTTAGACGATATTACTTTATCACACTTATCATCATACACTTTGGAGGCATCATACTTATTCTTCTCCCCTTCTAGTATTATCAAATGTTTTGTATTTCCACTCGCTCATTTTGCACTTCATATCTAGACTTTCACACGTATTTTTACATGTCTTGATACATTTCTATCGTCATTACTTGATGACACACTCTTGTGCTTTGGTTCACACTTGACTATTGAGGGATCACTACATACATGAACCTCACATCATACACACTACACATTTCACTCTCAGTGCATTTTCAACACATCTCTCTAGCGCACATTCATCACAACACACTACCCTATGACGCACTCTAATTCCACGGTTCATACTCGACTGTTGAGGGTTCTAAATCTGAAATGAACCTCGTCACACTCTCTCACACATTCACTCATTCTCTACGCTATATGCTTTGACGATAATATCTTTCTAGCACACAATTCAAACCATTTATCAATGACGTACTCTTGCTCTATGGTTCATTCTTGACTATTGAGGGGGCATTTATAAATGAGCCACATCTCATGCATACCCATTCACATTCGCTTGGGGGGCACGTTACTCCTATCATTCTCACACGGCATTCCATGTCACTCATTCACAGCATACTACATAACTTGGTTGCATTGTTCTTTCTTACTGATACTCGCATGATACACTTTGCTTACTATGTTAGATGGATATTTCGTATGTCATTATCTTTTCTATACACACATACACATTCACTTGCCTTCTAGTTGTGAATGGAGACTTTACATAGATATATTACATGTGGCACAAATGTTTGGCATAGTACCTCTTACCAGTCCCACAACAGCTCTTAGGGGCATCTACTTTTTTACACATCACAGGTGTTATTGTTTTGCTTTATACTACTTCATCTTCCTACTAGCACACTACATTATCGGATCATACATGCTTTGACATACTTTTTATCTTTCTAACATGCTAATTGATGTTTCATGTGTAGTATTTGTCTTTGTAGGAACTATTTGACACCATGGTTGTCTGCTACTTTGTTTGCTATTGTTTTAATTGTTTGCAATTGTATGTCATTGTTTGTAGGATTATCCCTTTGTCTTGTGTGCACATTGTATACTTCTGGCCACTTCGGCCTCGATTGTCTTGCGACATCGTGAGTGATGTCCCATGTTTGCACCCCACTTTTCGTGGTTACATTGTCTTCTTGCTTGTTAGCTTACACATTGTCTTTTATATGCATGTTTATCTTGTTTGCACTAACACTTGTTTCGATCCACTTTGTTTGCATATGGCTTGGTTTCTACCAAACACATTCCCTTCCCCCTATAGGGAATCAATTTCAACACAATTTTTGGTCCTCCTTTGGGTCGCATCCTCCTTATGACGTCGCATGCACCCCAAATGAGTGGGGCATCATTAGGTGAATCGGTCACCCCATACAACAGTTCACAGTCATAGTACAACACAGTCTTTAGTCTCAACAACATCCCAGAATTTGACTTGGGTCCTCAACACAACACATACACCAATGCCTAGACACAGAAAGTAGCGCTTGGGTGCCCCTGACCCTTCTTGGGTGCCTATGACCAAGGGGCAGTTACAATTTTTTTCTCATTTCAGTACAGTTCACATATGTTTACACATCAACTTTTAATGGACAAGAAGTCCTTCAACACTCGACATGCATGCATTACACCTTTTCTACTTTCGCATTGGATCGAACTAGATTGTAATGGATTGGATTTGCACACAACATCTATAGTGGTGTTTAATCTTAGGAAGAATTCAAAGGTTGGATAATAACACTAGACCTTTCTCCCTACACTTCTTCCATACGCGGTGCAACTAGTGTGAGATCTCCCAGAAAACTCATACTTAGCACAACTGGCATGAGATTGCCCAAAACACTTGTTCTTCTACTGTAGAAACCTAAATTCGATATCTCTACCCTTGTCTTCCCGTGTGCGCATATTTTTCTATGGTCATATTTAGGTCCCCCTTTAATTAAATCCATCCCCTTTAATATTTAATAAGACACCCACTTATTATCCTATCATCATTTAATTCTTATTCATTTTTATTAATTCACATTAATTAATTAATATCCATATCCCTAACTTTCCCTGATCAACTTGCTATTTAGGACCCTTTTATCCTAAATATAAATCCCTATGCTTTTTCTACCCATTCTTATCTTTTAACTACCCATGACTCATCCCTAAACAACATATTCTTGCTCACTTGCTTTAAAGCAAATTTTCCCATTCATCAAAAACCCAAAATCCTGACCTAAACAACAAAATTCAACCCATTGGGGAAACTTTCCTCGTGGTCAGTGGTGACCCAGCCCAATTGTCGTCGACCCTGTAAAACTAAGTTGTTTCTTTCTATAATGATCAGATGCAAATGAATATTTGATCTTTCTTGTGACTTGCAAACACTTATTCTCATGCTTGAGCATTCCTGCAACAATTACAAACCTCTTGAATCTCCTCCTAATGTGTTTGCATCACTCGTGAACATCCTTCATTATGTTATCACTATCTTTGTATTGTTTTATGAAATCATTATTGTATTATCATTGTCTTGTTTGCATCTAACATTTTACATGACAAGATCATCTTCATCAACACTTAGAGCTCTGTTATCAGTCTTCTCTTCCATTTTTTTATTTGCAGGTCATCCATCCAATCTATTTGTCCTTGGCCTTATTCTTCTCTACAACATTCGTCGTCTATCACTGAGTTTTCTATCTCTAGATCCTTCTACAGTGCCCATCTAAGTTATGTTTCTATCTTAACTAGCTAGATTCATCATAGTGCTTCTTTGTTGCATCAAAGATAGTCTATCTGCACCCTGGTCTTCGTCAACCAGGGTCTTGTTTGTTAAAAAATCTTCCCTTACCTATGTTTTCTATCATTTTCTGGTGTTTTCTACCTTAGATTCCCTTTTGCAGGTCACTTCCAGCATCCACATGTCTCTGTTGCATCCAGTTTGCATTCAGACCCCTGCAGGTCTACATATTCATCCCATTTTCCAGATCCACTCACTCAAGCCACCGTCGACCTGCCTCTGTATAATCTATGTCACTTTCGACCTAGTCAAGTACCAGTTTATTTATATTTATTCAGATCATATCATTACTTAGATCCATCTTTATTATTTTTAGATTTTGTATTCCTTCAGTTTCTGCATGTTATCTGTTTATCTATACTTTACATCGCTTTCTTTAATCAAACAGGGGTTGACATCCGTGAAAGGAAGGTAACACTTCTTGGATTCAAATTTGTTGGGAAACCCTTGCATATATTATCTAACCCATCTCCTTTTTATTCATTTTTATTTGAAGTTTATACAGTTGCAGCGAGGATCAATTACATCTACAACATCTTCGGGATCCTTTCTATCTTTTTCACTCATCATGGATCAGGTGCACATGTTCCTTTTTCACATGTTCAGATACTTTTTTACATACCTTTTATGTGTTTAAATCAATTTTTTTGTATACACGTATTTGACTACTTGTTGGTTCTTCTCTTTTCCAGGACCTTTCTTATGGGAAGCGGTAGTCACATCAATCACACATCATTGTAGTCTTTGTTTTCTATACCTAATGCCTAAGCGCACTGACACTTCATTCAAACCGATCTGAATGCTCACCCAAAGCGTGTGAAGCCTACCAGGTCCCTCCTTTGTGTTATCTTGTCAAGATGTTAGCATGCATGTTCATGATTACCATTATCAAGCATACATTCAGATGTATATCATTACAGATATCATAAGGAAACACATGTAATAAGGAAACATGAAAAATCAAACCATTACTAATATCAACTGCACTATGTGATCACAATACTCAGATACATTAATTACCAGAATCTAACCACAATGATCCATTCATAACATTAATATTACATCACAGAAGTTGAATACACAATATATCAAACTAGTCTCAACAAAGTTATGTGCGCTATAACATCATAGCAACATAACAATGCAATACATATGGTCTCTAATACACTGTTTCAAAAACTATCAAGATTAACTAATATATATAGGGGTGGGGACTTTCCCTTTGCCGCCTATGCATCTCAAAATAGACTGCATGCTCAAAATAACCATGTGTACATCAATAAAGTAATGCATGTTTTTATATCGATCCTAATAATAGATTAATTTATAAATAAACTCTAATTTAATCTTATTATTATCTCAAACTATGCATGACATTTGATCTCCACTTTAGTCCCTAAATAACTCTTTCTTAGCTATGAAGTCTTCTTGCTTTTCCTATTTTTAGCCTGCTCTGAAAAATGGCTAAGTCTCTGTCCAAAATGTGCAGTCCTACACATAATCCATGATTATCCTTCCTATGCGCTCCTTCTCTCATGTGCACCAACTTTAGTCTTCTTTGGCACTTGTTGTCCACTCAAAATTCCCCGCTCTGATAAGAGTAAAAATTTTAAAATTTTGAGTTTAAGTGTTTTTCTCTGAAGTGCCTAAGTCGTGAAATTGAAAAAATCTGTGTTTCTGGGTCGTTTTGTGTGTTTTTTGGGCCTGTCGGAACTTTTTGTCCCATCTGTCCCAAGTACGAAAGTGTCACTTTGTTCTCCGATCGGCCGAAACCCCCCGAATTTGTCTCATTTTCGGGCCTGTCGGAAGTTTTTGTCCCAAGTGCCCCCAAAGCCAAAAATGCACGTCTGTTCTAATTTCGGCCGAATCATCCTTCCCACGTACTTCACACTTTCCTGTCCCGAATGTCCCAAAGTTAAAAATTGCGAATCGTCCCCATTTTCAGCCTGAAACTGGCCGAACCGCGTACTCCGGAACTCAATCG
Organism: Taxus chinensis; assembly: GCA_019776745.2. Lineage (NCBI taxonomy): Eukaryota > Viridiplantae > Streptophyta > Pinopsida > Cupressales > Taxaceae > Taxus > Taxus chinensis. Next base: position 11,504,512 of record CM034156.1, read on the forward strand.
TCCCATTCTCAAAAAATGCGCATTGTCCCATTTTCGGCCGAACCGGCCCAACCGCGTACTTCGGAACTTTTTTTCCTGAATGTCCCAAGTCCAAATGAGCCCTTTGTTCCATTTTCGGCCGAAACGTCCTAACCGCGTACTTCGCCTGCATTTTCGTTCCAACTGTCCCGAAAGTTCCAAATGTGCGTCTCTGTTCCATGTTTCGGCCGAAACTCAGCCGAGTCGCGTACTTCGCGCATTCGCGTCTCACATGTCCCAAATCGAAAAATGCAAACTGTCATCCACATTTCGGCCGATTTTCCCGAACCGCACTCCGAGTTTGATGCATTTTCGCCCCAATTGGTCCCATTCTGTATTCAATGCGCCCTGTAAATTCATTCCTCTCGGCCGAAAAGGTCTATAGTAACGCGTACTTCGGATACTTCGGAATTTTTCGTCCCGAATGCTCCCAAGTCCAAACTTTGCCCGAACTGTTCCAATTTCGGCCGAAACACCCGAATCGCGTACTTCGACAAAAGGAAGAGAAAATCTCGTCCCATTTGTCCTCAAATGCATTTTGGGACCAATCCTCTCCTTGTTTCGCCTGAACCGGCCGAGCCGCGTGTTGGGCACGCATTCGCGTCTCGTGCCAAGAAAGCCAGAACCACGTACCAGAATTGTGTCTGATTCCCAAGGTCAGCAATTCTTGGAGATCGACCCGAAGCCTACAGTTTGGACAAAATATGAATTTAAGTTGCGACTTCCTGATGCTATCAATGACTTGGAAGATCAAATTTCAAGGATCAGCTATGGGAGAGTCTACTCTTGACGAAGAAATCTCACAGACGCTACAGTTGAATCAGTTTTCACAGACACTCATTGGTCATCCTCAAGATGAAAGGTCAGCAAACTATTGAACAGTTGGTAGAGACAGAGCTGAGATGTCTCAGAAAGATTCAAGCAAGTCTCTTTTCTCTAAGGATAAAGTCTTGGACCCTACCCCATTGACTACTCTTCCACCTGTCTGTAATTCTAAGCCAAGATGAAGTTCTCTTCTATCCAAAGATCTTTTCAAGTATTCTGTCTATGGCAGATCTATTTAAGCCATGGTTGCGATTACATGCTTGTTCCTTAACTAAACTTCATAGATAAAAGCTTTCAAACGGTCCATACGAAGAGTGAGTGATTTGTAAGCTGATATAATGGCCCCTCCACGCCATTTAATACGAAGGATAAAAAACTAAAAATCTAGAGCAGTTGTATAGTAGACCTGCTGAAAGTGTAAATGGGATCTTACAGATGAGAATCATCTTACTGGAGAATAGGGATTTCTCCGATGATGCTAAGGACAATCTATCTGATTCTTGTTGTCTACAGCGTGGTGTGGAAGATCTTTAGTTATTGTGAAGATCAGCTTTGGGAGAGACTCATTTAGTCTCAGTCTGATTGCATAAGGGAGAAGTTTTGCAAGTACACTGGATCTTGCTACAACCAAGGAGGATACTTTGTCATCTTCAGGATTAACAAATCTGAAGAAGGTTATTTATGGAACTTTGTGTCCTTAAATTTCAAAGCTCAGTTCAACCATCGCAAATGATCTTGTCTTAAAGATAATCTTTGAAGCTTCACATACACGAAGAATTATTCTGCTATCTATAATTCTGAATGTTGCTATTCTGCCCATCTATCTTAATTCCCTTTCCTCAGTCCTTCTGTAACTGATGAAGCAAATGTGGAAAACACTATCATAATACTCCAAGTTCGAGTTTGATAAATAGATGTTCTATAAGTGTCTGTAAATAAGTTTGGACTCAGAATGCAGGGAACACGTCAGTCCCACGTAAAGAGGAGGGACTTCTTGCCCCCTGACTGTTGTTCATTCTAAGAAATTCAGTCAGCAGATTCTGAAAACCAACAATTTTTGGCAACTCCGCTGTAGGAGGAAATTTGCATCTCCTTCCTCCGCTGGGGAAAATCTTCATCCCAGTACTTTGCGTATTCTTTCGTAATCAGTTAAGGTATTGCAATCTGGCGACTCCATGTTTCTATTCTCGAGGGAGAAGGGCCCTTGGTATACGAAGAGTAACTCAGTTGTCAGCTTTTGGAGCAACAGGGTTTTCCTTTCGCCATTTTCCAGGGAGGAAGAACTTCGATATTCGACTGAGCACTCCACCTGTCCAAGATAGAATTCCTACGGGTGGTATTCAATTCAAGAGCCTGCTAGTCCCAATCTACAAGCTTTGATCCTATGCTGGTGTTACAGTTACTCTCCGAACCCATATTCCCAAGAAGAATGTGCACAGATTACCATTGGGGTCAACGTGATTCATTAGCCCCTGGCTGATTGCGTACTAACCAGTTTTGCAAATACAGTTACCTAGTAGGTAACCAAGAAGGAACTTCCCCAAGTCCTTAAAGGGGATGGCAAAATGACACCCTGATGAACATATTGCAGCCTTCATAGTTGCACTGTGGAGTCTTGGGGGTTGAAACTCCCATTCAGCTAATCCGGCACTATGATAATGTCTTAAATATTTTGGAACTCCTTGCATGCATAATGAATTATTTACTAATGCACAGCCTTTAGTTCTGAATGGATGCTAATCTGGAAACATCTCCTTATTCAACATAACACAAGAATACCATCGACTATAATAGATGATCAGAATGATGGAAAACACTTTCAGAAATATCAAAGTTTGACCATATAATAATATTCTGTACATTTGTAAATAAGTTACAATCTCACCCATGAGGGTACCTTTAACATTAGACTATGAGGAGAAACTTTACAATTACGTCCTCTTGACTGTTGCTTCCTCAACACACCTTTAACTGATGGCTATCCTTCGCAAAACTTCCTACAATATTTCTCAGCTACTTCTTTCTATGCTAAATCGAGGGGGGTGGCCAGTACTGTAATTTATAGATCATCCTTTGATCTAGCTTACTCCGCATCTTCATCTCTAAGATAGGATAAGAAATCCACTCTGACGAATCGAATATTCTCATACCTTCAACTCTTGGATCTATACAAGGTTAAGCTTATCTCTTCAAGATAAGATAGAACCTTATCATTTTACATGGGTTCCACATTTTTAGACTTTTTACAAGAAAGAAATACTACAAAATATTTATGACCTTCAGAGCCTCCTTGTCCTTATCTACCAGCTATAATCCTTTCTAATGTCCTAATCACGTAGACCCTACAAGCTCGTAATTACCCAAGACTGGTTGGGCATTTTAACATTACCGGACCACGTGTACGGACAAATATTTACTTTTTACAACATTCCTATTGTACTTTGACTGTTACCGTACTCCACATTATTGGCGGCACCGTACTGCGGCGCCGTTATCTTCTAGGTCAGATGGCTACTAATTATACCCTGATGAACAATATCATAGCATAATGAAATAGAAATTACATGAGGAAAATTTTAGTGTCAACAGAACATGAAGACGTCTGAGTAAGACTGTTCGTTGAGACGTTACAGGATAATGCTGCTGACTAGTTCTATCACCTTCCGGCTGGTGCCATCACCGACTGGAATACAATGAGAACTCAATTTGAAATCCGTTTCAAGCTGGCAGAAGATGTGCATGCCCTGCTTGCCCAGATTTCTCAGATAAAGAAAGATCCATTAAAACCTATGACAGAATTTGTGGCTCGGTTCAACAGATTGATCAACAAAATTCCTGTAAATACTTGACTGGTTGATCAAATTAAAGAAATGTTTCTTTTTGAATGCCCGAACGCCTAAAGTCAGTTATGCTCTAAGAATGGCTAATCTCAGAACGTTAATTCTAGATCAAGAACTGGCTGTTAGTGTCGAAGATGACCTGATCATGTCAGGGAAGTTGAGAAGAGATCCTCCTAAATCTAAATCTGCTGCTTCTTCCTCTTCCACCTCTGGACCCAATACTGATCCATTAGTCCAGAAACTTGCAAATGATCTCAGTGGCTATAAAGAAACATTTAGCTCAGCATGCACCATATGCAGACGTTCCGAGAAGAAATTTTCGAGCCCAGAAACCGTTTGCCAACTCCCCATACAAGACTGGCACTTGAAGGACCTCCTGTCAAAGTTCCGGTGAATGCAACTTATGAGGTTGAAGAGCCAAAAGATGATAATGAAGTTTGTGAGGAGTTCCTGGAAGAATTCGATGATGAGGCGGAAGAACTCGAAGGATCTCGAGTCAATTTCTTTACCACCGAAGGCATTGATGATGGAGATGACTATGATGAAGTGGTAGCAGAGATGAACAGCGAATCATTTGTTGTCATGACTTGAGAACAGACAAGGCAGAAGGAGAAGGTGACACAACCCCTAAAGAAATCTAAGGAGCAGCCATCAACTATCCCTGTAATTTCTAGAAGAGGATCTCCTATCCCTACCTCATCTACACCAAAGGTAAGTACTGTCAATCCTTCTCCCAAAGTTGCTTCTTCTTATTTTTCTCCTAAGAGTTGATAGGCCTAGAATTCCAAATGATGATGGCCCATCCACCTCTGGATCCTTTGATATTGTTGATCATCTTAAAAGGACTAAAGTTCAAATATCAGAAGCTGAATACTATAAAACTCATCCTAAAGATTTTGCCAAGATGATCCAATTTGTAAATTCCCATTCCAAGACCACCTCTAAAGGCCTTTTTCCCACGCCTCCTTCTACACCACAACCTAGTCTGGTAGCTGCTGTCACCTCACCTGGAGACAAAATCAAGCCTTTTTATGTAACACTTCTTATAGCTGGCCATAGGCTCAGTAACTGTGTCATAGATTTCGGAGCCTCTGATAATTTGATGCCTACTAAGGTAGCTCATGCTTTAGGTTTAACCCTTACCCGCACTTATGGATCTTGCTACTCCATGGAAAGTAAGGAAGTACCTTTAGTTGGAAGGATTAAAGATGCACAATTGGCTTTTGCTGCTTTACCTGAAAAGAAAGTCTTGGCTACCATCCTAGTAGCAGACATTCCTCCCTCCTATGGAATGTTGCTAAGTAGGAACTTCTGTAAAGATGTGGGTGGAGAGATTCAAATGGATTGGTCGCACACACTCATACCTGTCAATCGACAAATGAAGAAGTTACTACCTGAGAAGCAGTCCGAGTATATTGTGCAGAAGATTGATGATCCTAAGGCACAAATACTCTATGAGGACAGGGGCCATGGTAATTACATGATTTTATCCCCCTGATGAAATCCAACCCTCCAAAGTATCACCTAAAATATCCCAATGGTGTCTGGATTTTAGAATTTGACGGAAGTTGTTCCTCAGCTGGTTCTGGAGCTGGTGTCTTGCTAGTATCACCTGAAGGCTACCTGCACCCTTTTTCATTTAAGTTGCAGTTCGAGAACACCAACAACACAGCAGAGTATGAGGCTCTCATTCTTGGACTGCAAGTGGCCAAAGAACAAGGTGTGAAGAACCTTCTGGCTTGTGGTGATGCAGAGTTAACTGTGAAGCAGGTCAGAAACCTCTTTCAGGTAAAGAATGGAAGGCTGAAGCATTATCGGAATCAGGTTTGGGATTCAATTGAATTCCTCGATGCTTTTTCTATTGAGGCAATACTTAGGGAAAAGGACAGAAGAGCTAATTCACTGGCTGTCTCGGGGTCATTACTGATTCCCCATCCTGAGTTCTCTTAGGATAAGTTCACTATTGAAATGGTCCATCGACCCAGTGTCCCTGACAATACCAATAACTGGCAAGTTTTCAACGATGACCAACATCTGCTTTCCTTGCTGGAACTCAAAGGAAACTTTGAACAACTTTATTTTGAGGGAAGTGACAACATGCCTCGTGAGAGTGTGTCTTCTGACCAAGCTGTCACCCAAGGAGAAGAAACTGATCAGGAAGGATGCATTAAGCTCAAAGGAAACAAGATTCCTAAAGGTTTGGTGAGTTTGGAGGAGTTATTTGATAAACATGACAGGTACGTGAGATCTAAAGCTTCTACTGGACCTCAGCAATCAGCTGAGTATGATAAGATTGATATTGGGAGTTCTGACTGACCCGAGGCTAGTGAATATTGGGAAATGTTGCACAACAGAAGAGAGGAGAAGAGCAATTGATCTTCTAAGGAAGTATAAGGATGTTCTTGCATATTCTTATGAGGATCTAAAAGCTTTCAAGCCAAAGGAAATGCAGCACTCTATTCCTCTCAAACCAGGAATCAAGCCTTTCAAGCAGAAGCAAAGGTAGTACAATCCAAAAATAGTTGACACCATCTTTCAGGAGATCCAGAAGTTGTTGAAGGATAAGATTATTTTTCCCATTCACCATTCAACATGGATTGCAAACATTGTGCCTGTCAGGAAAAAAAATGGAGAGATCTGCATTTGTGTTGATTTCAGAAACCTGAATCAGGCCTCTCTGAAAGATAATTATCCTCTGCCCATGATGGATCAAGTCTTGCAAGCGGTAACATGCTCCGAGATTTTTATCTATGCTTGATGGATTTTCTGGATACAATCAGGTAGAGGTTGATACTGCAGATCAACACAAGACAGCCTTCACTACTCCTTGGGGTACCTTTGCCTACAAGAGAATGCATTTTGGGCTTATTAATGCTGGTGCCACTTTCCAGAGAGCTATGGATTTGGATTTTGGAAGCTTGAAAGGAAAATGTATTGTCATATACCTTGATGACCTGACGGTGTTTTCAAAGACAAGAGCGGATCACTTCGACCACTTGGAAACAGTTCTGCAAAGATGCCGAGAGCATGGGATTTCCTTAAATCCTAAAAAATCTGTCTTCTATGTTATAAAAGGAAAGCTATTAGGGCACATTGTTTCAAAGGACGGCATCAAGATTGACCCTGAATGAGTTCAGGCCATCCAGCAAATTCCCCTCCCGACAAGTAAAAAGGGCATGCATTCCTCCTTCGGCAAGATCAATTTCTTGAGAAGATTTATTCCCTGATTTTGCAGAGTTAACGTTGAACATTTCTCAGATGATGAAAGGGAAGCAAAAATTTGGTTGGTCTTTTGAAGGAAAAGAATATTTCGAGGGTATCAAGAGAGCCATAGCTAAAAATCCAGTTTTGGCCTGCCCTGACTTCAGCAAAGATTTCATCATCTATTGCTACGCTACAGACAATACTCAGGCTGCTGTCTTAACCTCAAGAAGATTCTGATGGACATGATCTGCCAATTGCGTTCATAAGCTATATTCTGAAAGGACCATGAGCTAAAGTACACCATGATGGAGAAGCATGCTTTTTGCAGTAGTCAAAGCAGTTAAGCAGTTTCGCTTTCTATATCCTCAACTCCCACTCCATGGTGTTGGTTCCAGATACGACTGTTAAGTCAATCCTTACACAACAAGAATTTGGATCCAAGAGGGGCAACTGGGTGGCTAAAGTTCCAGGAGTATGACATTGATATCAAACCGACCAAGCTGGTTTGTGGAAAGGGTCTTTGTGAGCTTATTGCTGAAGGAGCCAAACATGAGTTGCTGGAGGAGAAAGCTGACGTTCCTACTGTTCTGTTCCTTAGCTCAGTCGATGAATGATATGCTGACATCGCCCATTTTCTCACCTATGGGGATTTCCCATCAAATTTAACTGCCAAGGAAAAGAGGACTGTTAAATTGAGGTCAGCGCAATATGTACTGTGGGAAAATGCTTTGTTCAAGTGTGGCTTAGATGGAAGATTTTTGAAGTGTGTGGATAAAGAACAGCAGAGAAAAGTTGCTCTCAGCTTTCCACGATCAAGCATGTGGAGGGAACTATTCATCAATGGTTACTGCTCACAAGATACTCCGTGGAGGTTACTACTGGCCTTCCCTGTTCAGAGATGCATCTAAGTGGGTAGATAAATGTGAAGCCTGTCAGACCTTTATGGGAAGACCCAAACTGGCCGCTTTGCCTCTCAAGCCAGTTGTGATCGAGGAACCTTTTCAAAAATGGGGTCTAGACTTCATTGGTACACTGAATCTTGCCTCTAGTGCTGGCCCACACGCATGTGCTAACTGCCACTGACTACTTCAACAAATGGGTGGAAGCCATTCCGGTCAAGAGCACTACTTCTGAAGTTGTATGCAACTTCCTCAAAGAGAACATCTTGGTAAGATATGGTGTACCTAACAAGATTGTAACAGACAATGCTTCGAACTTCTCCTCAACTGAGATCATGGATTTATGCTACGGGTATGGCATCTCTCTGGCTCATTCTTCAGATTATTATCCCACCGGGGAATGGACAAGCAAAATCCACCAACAAAAATATGGTGACTATCATAAGGAAGTTGGTCAATGAGTCTCAGCAAAACTGGCATAAGAAGCTTTATGATGCTCTTTGGGCGGACAGGATGACACCTAAAAGAGCCATTGGAATGTCCCCCTTTCAAGTAGTGTATGGAGTAGAATCCCAATTTCCAGTGACAGTGGAAATGCCTGCCTTGCAACCTGATGAAGGCCATTGAGGACACTAGTTTCAGTGATTCTCTGGACAAAAGAATCATGTACCTGCACAAACTGAACGAGGATAGACTGGAGGTTGCTGATAGAATATCTGCTCACCAGCAGAAGGTGAAGGTTTTGTTCGATAAGAAAGATAGGTCCAGAGAGTTCCAAGTTGGTGACACCATGCTGTTATGGGACAAAAGACATGAACCTCGCGGCAGCCATGGAAAATTTGATTCTCTGTGGCTTGGACCTTTCAAGATAAGACACTTTGCTGGTAAGAAATCTTTCTATCTTGATTACATGGATGGTTCCCCCCTCCCACTTCCTTATAGTGCGTAGTATTTGAAGTTGTTCAAGTCGTAGGTGACTAGGGAGTCCACTTTGTATATTCTGTATAGTGTTTTTGCTTCTCCTGCTTTTGGTGTGTTTCCCCTTCTGTTGTCATGTGTGTTGCCCTCTGTATTGGTTTGTTTTTGACTCCGTTGCCCAATGGATAAGGCACTGGTCTGCATCACCGAGTTTGTCTAAGTTCTTACCTTGTTTCATTCCGATGAATTTATACCAAGTCATCCCCAAAAGGAGCCAGTTGTTGTCTACTCAAAATTTCCCGCTCTGATAAGAGTAAAATTTTCAAAATTTTGAGTTGAAGGGTTTTTTCTTTGAAGTGCCTGATTCGTGAAGTTGAAAAAAATCTATGTTTCTGGGTCGTTTTGTGTGTTTTTCGGGTCTGTCGGAACTTTTTGTCCCAACTGTCCCAAGTACGAAAGTGCACTCTGTTCCCCGATTGGCCGAAATCCCCAAAGCTGTCCCATTTTCGGGCCCGTCAGAAAATTTTGTCCCAAGTGTCCCAAAACTTATTGTGCACGTTGTTCCTATTTCGGCCAAATCACCCGAACCGCGTACTTCACATTTTCATGTCTCAAATGTCCCAAAGTCAAAAAGTGTGAGCTTCCCCATTTTCAGCCGAAACTCCTGAGTCGCGTACTTCAGAGCTCAATGTCCCATTCTCAAAAAATGCGCACTGTCCCATTTTCGGCCGAACCGGCCAAACCGCGTACTTCGGAAATTTTTGTCCCGAATGTCCCAAGTCCAAACGAGCCCTTTGTTCCATTTTCGGACGAAACGTCCTAACCGCGTACTTCACGCATTTCCGTCCCAATCGTTCCAAAAGCATTTGTGCATCCTCTCCCTGTTTCCCCCGAATCGGCCGAGCCGCGTGTTTCACGCATTCACGTCTCACATGTCCCAAGCGTACCAAGTGTCATTCACACTTAATTTTTCCCGCTCAATCCGAGTATGATGCTATTCAAATTGGTGGTTGTGTATTCAATGCGCATTAAATTCATTCCTCTCTCCAAACGGCTATATAACAAGCATTTCCCCTTTGCATTTTTCGCATTGCTTCCATGCTATCTTTGTTCGAACCCTTGCAATTTGAAAACCTGCGCAAATATCCCCTCCCTTTGCAAATTCCTTCCCGAGTCTAGGTTGCAGCTCCGAGACTATCAATATGAAGATCAAGTTTCAGGGACAGGAGCAAATTTCTCCGCTTGAGTCTGCTGTTAGCAATATTGGGGACAGCGAAGCTCGTCATCTTGACTTCAGCGATTTTTGGGCAAGAATGGCAGATGCAAACCCTACACCAATAGCACAAACGATTCATGATAGCGGTTTGGCTTTTGTCGGTGGTTTCCCAATCTCAGTACAGTGTGCTGATACTGTGCTTTCATGCGGAGCTCACTTCGACCCCGCTTCGAGCGAATTGACAAATGTACATGGGGAACTCATTGCCAAGCTGGACGCTGCCGCCATTGGCGCTGCTCTGAGGATTCCGGAGTTGGACAATGCTATAGTCGTCTCCCGGGATCAAGCACAGACCCTATTCGATCAAGACAGTGACAAATATAAGGCGCGAGTGGCGAAGTCTTGGTTGAAGAACCCTAAGAAAGGTGCTTCTCACCTAACCAAAACCCTCTTCCGAGCAGATTTCAATGAAGAATTGTCAGACTTCATAATCCTGCTGGCTCGGGTTATGGGTTTGCCCTCCACCAATGAGTTTCATTTCTGGATGTGCCCGCTCATCAGCATGGTGGGCAAGGGAACACAAAACATCAACTGGGCAGAGATCATCAGTATGAATTTGGCGGAGCAGCTATCCAACGTTCAGCAAACAAAGAAGTTCTATATGACTTCATACCTGATGTATACCCTAGCAGCATCGAGGCAGTGGTTTGGTTTCTCCTATATAGATGCACACAAAGATGATCCAGTGTATGCCTATTGCCCACAGTTTACCCTGGAGACCAGCAATCGTAATTTCAGAAGGGTCAATGACGCTTTCACCATGTACGTGGTCAGATTTCTCGAAGGTGATACTGCTAGAAGGTTTTCAGATGAAGCCATGAACCTGATATCGCAGTATGGAGCCTATTTCATCCAATTCAGGAAATTTTCCTATATCAGGCTTGCTGGCTATGAGAACACCCCTCTGCGGCTTCCCATGTTCTGCAATGAAAAAATGGCCTTGATAGAAATCTGCAGCCAACACGTCAGTTCCACGTGGCAGAGACATAGCTGAGGCATTGAAGAAATTCAGGCTGCGGATTCTGAAGACAGTGGGTCCCTCCCAGTAGCTGGCCACCTATCTCCTTCTCCTTTCTTTTCTCTTCTTTCCATTCTTTTCGTATTCTTTGTAATTAGTTAAGGTATTGCAATTGGCAGTCCTTAACTATTCTTTAGTTAAAAGAAACGGTTATGAAGAGTAACTGACTTGTGAGCTATATAATGGCCTTTCCACGCCATTTTACGGGGAGGAAGAACTTGGATATTTGCTGAAAGTGTAAATAGATCTTAAAGAAATCAATACAAAAGGGCTTTCAATTCTTTGTCTATCTAATTCTTGTTATCTCTGTGTTTTCCCTTAATATTGTGAAGATCATTTTGTTCCTGATTCGTTAGTCTCTCTGATTGCATACTATTCATTTTTGCAAATACAGTGATCTTGTATAACCAAGAAGGAACTTTGCGTCCTTGATAAATGAATCTGAAGAAGGTTATTTATGGAACTTTGTGTCTTTAAATTTAATCTCATTCAGCCAATGCAAATGATCTTGTCTTAAATTCTTTGAAACTTCGCATACATAAAGAATTATTCTGCTATCTGTAATTCTGAATGTTGCTATTCTGCTCATCTTCTTATTCCCTTTCCTCAGTCCTTGTGTGATTGATGATCCTTGTGGAAAACACTTTCGTAATATCCAAGTTTGACCATAAAACAATGTCCTGTACATTTGTAAATAAGTTCGTTTCTGAATAAGGGAACCTCTCCCATTAAAGAGGAGGGACTTCTTGTCCCCTGACTGTTGCTCTTCTAAAAAGTCCTATTTGACGACCAACAGCACTTAAATCATTTTTCCCATCCAACATTACCCCACACTAGGTATGTTGTCTGTCCTCGGCAACGGAAAAACTATTGTGCAAAGAGTAGTATAGTACACACAAGATTCAACGAATAAAAGAATAAAGAATAAGGCTTGCACCTAAGAATTGAGACTCCTTGGGTGGAAGAATGATGGAGAACTCTTTCATCAATATCTTCTATAATTCCTTCCACCCCTCCATCTCCTTGCTTTCATGTAACGACGCATTATCAACAATGATAGGGACTTCTGTAAGATTTAAAACATCGATCTTCCCCTTCATCTATTAAATCAAAGTCTCTATCTACTTTTCAACATCATTTGGCGCATGCATCTTGCACATAATCTGTGGGAAGAGTTCCTTCAGCCTATCCTTGAGCGAAGTTTTTAACATGTTTATTAGTTCTCTTTTTTGTTCTACCTCTACCAAAATCTTCTCACGATCCACCCTATTACCCTTATTTTGGCATGGAACTCTTTCAAATTTGTTTCATCCCTGAAAAAAAATAGGCCCACATCATGATCGAAGTCTTTGCAATTATCATACACGAACCCTGCTACTTGTTTGGCATCCTTAACTTCCACTGCCAACACATCGTATTGCTCAAGGTCAGCTTCAATTTTTTCCTTGTCATTCTGCCTATGTCATGTGAGCACATCTTATGCAAATTCCAAGGCTAGAGGTTTTTTTTATTTTGTGATCATGCATGCTAGGTCCTCGAAACAGTGAAGGGTTGATTCATATGTGGTTTGATCTTGAGTGATCAGATATGGGCGTGCCAACGTAATTGCATCTGCGATGCTTTCTACCTTTTTATAAGCAACGTGGATCCATCCTTTCTCCTCCCTTACTTCTTGCTTTAGTTGTGCGATGATCATGTCCTTTTCTTTTATATATTTATCCCTCTTTTGTATCTCCTCATCTTTCTCTACCATCTCCTTGCGCAAGTGCCTAATTCTGTAGTCTTTGTCAAAAATTTGAACCCCTATATACATCGATAGTTTGTTGTGTGCATTACATTCTTGCTCATTTGTTAACATATGTGAATCCACTATCGGGTAGGCCTCTCCAGGCATATACTTCAGTCAGGTCTTAGGAAATGATTGTGCACTAACTTCAAACTTCAGATCCACCATATGTGATTGAAATTTGCAAGAGATCATCTTTTGTGTGTGCGGTAATACTTCATCCTTCTTGAAAAATGACCAACAAAATAGGTCCTTTGTGGCCACTTTGCTCTGGTATCTTGCGCTCAAAACCTTGTTTGTATCAGCATCATACTACATCATGGGGCCTTGGGGTATATTCCTGGCCTTCCTGATCTTCCCACTGGAACCCTTCAGGAAGCTTAGCACAAGAGTATTGTTCGGTCTAGTTTCTATCTTTTCTTTAGTCCTTTTTTTAAAACGGCCTACTTCATGTTCTAATATTCCCTGTACTTTATGCTCGATCTGGCGCTCAAATTTAATTTAAAAAATGTGCTCCACCCTAGGCTCTTTAGTAGGTCCTTCTTTTTCCTCCAAAATATGGGTGATGGAAGCATCGACCCCTCTCGTCTCTACCTCCATTACAGAGATCTCTTCATGGTGTGCACTATGCTCCTTTCCGTCAGACTCCAAAACATCATGTACTTGAGGGCTAAGCTACGCAACTTCTTCTTCATCCCTTTGTTCCTCTTCACTCTTCTTTGTGTCCTCACTAGACAATATCTTTTGTTTCTTCTTTCCTGGGGACTTATTATTTTCAAGCTGCCTCTTTGAGCTTGTGCACGAATGAGATTCCTTACGCATAGGGGTCTTCTTCACAGTTGTTCTTTTTATCAGGGGTTCATCATCACTTCCTTCTTCCTCCTCGATGATAGGAGGGGTAGCCTAGCGCGTTCTCTTATGCTCGGTCATCTTCTTCCCTATCAGCTCCAATGGGATAGTCAAATCATTCTGCTTGTACTTTCTATTGACCACGCCTAGCTTCAAATATATGTAAATTTTTGTGGCCACCACTCCTACTATTGGAAAAGTAACCAAAATTTTCATGTTGATATAATATGATATCATTCTTTCTTCATATGCGTTCCCCTTCGGGTAGATAAGTGTCTTGCGTAAATTATGGTGCTCATAGTCCACCTTGTCCGAGTCAATCATTATTTTGTGCGCTTCTTTAAACCTATTCACAGCAATTTGGAAATTTTTGGTTGTGAAAGAAAATGGTTAGCTTACACCAGGGGATCTTCATTCCATCCTTCAACTCAGAACAACCAATTTAGGAGTGTTGATATACAACAAATTATGCCTTTCCCTCCAGTTACGCAGGTAATTCACTTGGAATGCGCCACTCCGCCCCAAATGCATCAGACATCCTCTTCTACCACCTATCTCCCCGAACCTTGTATGCAGGAGTTATATTCTCACATGTATACTTGGAAAATATTTTTGCAAGGGATTTAGATTCCTCAGGGTACTCCCATTGTAGACACCAAAATTGGGTCACACTCCCCTTGGCGCCCCGTCGAATAACCAACTCAAACATATTCACCTAATCATGGCCCCCTTTCACCCCACATTAACAATTAATTTAATTAAATTAAATACTCATCCTCTATCCATTATTTTATCTACCTTAATTTCCCTAATTTCCACATCACCTAGACACCTCATCCAACCACCTCACCCTAGACCTATTTTTGGCATGTTTTCATAATTAACAATAACTAAGTCTTACTTGTCTTAATGAGATAAGATTTGGTCTAACCATAAAATCAATGCCTAAGATTTCTCTAACCACATTCCCGCTCGTTAGAAGGGAAGCTTTTGTTCTGATCCGCGACAAAAAACCAACCTGGCCTAAGAAATTAGAAAGATCTTCCCATTTTAGTAAACTTAGGGAATCCCACCTAAACCGATGCCGGTCAAGACAGAACCATTGTTGGTTACCATTTATCCACCTTAGCAACCTTGTTTGAGAAGTTAGCACATCTTGGACCAGAAGAGATGAGATCAGAGCTGCATGTAATTTGAACAACATCATTTCACGCATTCAGGCACTCACATCCAGCACCAGGACAAATCCAGAAGCATTGCACTCACGGAAGAACTCTGGTATTCACTGTTACGATACCAAATACCATCCTTCTGATCAACTACCATTACTATTTAGCCATCCAGTCTGCATCATAGTAAGTGTATCCCTAACCAACATTGTTATTTCAGTCAATAGCTTTTGTTACTCTTGTTATTAATCTACACTTTGCATGCCCATTCTTCTATCCCTTACCAACTTGTAACCCAACCATTTCCTTATCCATACCGCCAAATCACCCATCCTCGCCTGTTCTTCACCCCTGAATACACCTGAGACTTCTATAAACCTCCTTATCCACCCAACCATCTCTATCAAATCCCAGATCAAACCTTGCAACCAGATCTCTTTGAGTTTCATACATCCTGACCTTACTGACACCAGTTACCCATAATTGTCATCGGTTTTGCGTAAACCGTCACCGGTCATACCAGACCGATGTCGGTGCCCAAGAACAGAGCCAAACAACCTCCTACCCATTGACCTAAACAACCCAGAATCAGACCCTGATCAATGCCAATACCTTGACAGTTACCTCATCCTTTAGATCCAACTATAGCCTAGCCTGTTGTGATCGGATTTGCTTATTGTACTTGAATGAGATACCCAAATCATATCAACTACAGTAGGAATTTTCTTATTTCTTGCATTAATTTTTTTTAAACAGTGGATTGACAGCCATCTAGGAAGTGTCACATTCCTTGGAACTAGCATACGCTAGGCAGTCCACTGTCATATAACATTTAACTTCTCTTTTATGGTCTTGTTTTCTATTACAGGTAGTTCCTCCTAGCCAAAAGGAAGCTCTCACAATCGGCATTGGGTCAAGAAGTCAGAACACATGCAATAACCATCAACCCACCCATTTAACAGGTATTCCTCCTAGCCCATAACCCTATCTGTTTCTTCATTCAAAAACATAAAGAAAATGGTGAAACACCCATATCTTATCATTGGGTCCGTCCGGCACCCCAATCACGAAAAATTCTATCAACAACAAAATATTCCCAAACATGATTTTGTCACTCGCGTGGGCCTCCTCAATAATCTCTTTAGCTACAAATACCGCAAGGTTGTAGACTATTCCCTGTGAAATCTTCTTGGAAATGTACAACCATCGTTTGTTCACTTACCCCCATCATTCTTGTCCATTCAACTTAGTAAACATGTGTGATTCTATTTTGATAACATAGTCATCTAGTTTTAGAATGTCCATTGTGTGACTCCCTCGATGATAGTTGAACTCCTTAGCAGTCTTATTTAGTTCATCAACATCATCCAAGTCTAAGGGGATTTCTACACATGTGCTTCGAAGTCCAATTTACTTGTAAATTAGTGCTTCGGTTAAGCGCATCCTCCTTCCAACCAAATCAAAGAAGTGTTCGTGAACTTGTGACTTTAACCACTAGTATAGTCACTCAGGCTTGCTAAAGTGCGAGAGATCATACAACTGTAGCAACCTTGCATTCTACAAATTTTTCTCTCCCTCATCATCATATATGGGCTTGCCCTCTGGAGTCCTTTCCTCAATCTTTCAGACCAGCTCTTTTTAAACTTTGCATGCATTGGTGTTTGTGCGATGGTTATAATCACTTACAGCCATTTTGTGTATATGGAATACCTATTCCTTCCCCATTAGTACTCCATCAGGGTATTGCATCTCTGAGTACCACTCTTCTTACAAGTCTTCCACTACAGGATTTTCCTTACTATTGCCCTTTCCTTTTCCCTTTGGTAAAGTGGTTGCCACCTTCTTGGGTTCCATTCCAATGCGTAAATTCAAACTTATACCTTGTACCTTGTTTTTTCTTTAGTGCTCTAAGCTTCTTGCTTTAAACCGTCCATGCAACAATTCTGCACTTCTGGTCCAAGTTCTTCAATTCATGCCCTAACTCCTCAAACCCTAACTATAAAAATTGCAAACTCCTTTGAACACACTCCATGTCGTCTCAACCTGTAAACTCCCCTCCAATGAGACTCTCTTTTCACTTAGCCATGTCTTTATTATAACCTAGTTATTAATTCTCCAACTCTGCAGTAAATTCTCAAGAATTCCTTCACAAATGTTGGAACTCACGAAAAATCGCACAATAAAACACAAAAGTTTCACAAAAGGTAAGGTAAAAATTAATTTACCCCGACGCCTTTTAATAGTTTTTTAAATTTTTACCGCATTAAATGCTCGCCACCTACCACCATACAATAGCTTTAAATGTGTTTTTCCTGCTTTTTCTCGCACATTTTCCACTCTCTTCTTCCGTGCGCTATAGTTGTAACCTTCTGGTGTGATTTACTACTTTACAAGCCACATGCCTCCTTGCGCATGCTTCCCTATACCGAAGTACATAGCCCACTGCACCTCTTACTAAATAGTTCACCATGCTGATTCCTGCCTCACGTTAC
This sequence comes from Taxus chinensis, assembly GCA_019776745.2. Taxonomy (NCBI): domain Eukaryota; kingdom Viridiplantae; phylum Streptophyta; class Pinopsida; order Cupressales; family Taxaceae; genus Taxus; species Taxus chinensis. The sequence continues at coordinate 11,521,806 of CM034156.1, forward strand.
ACTACATGTCCATTTTTCACACATGGTTTTTCTTCTGAGCATCATCTTTATTATCACCATCCTTCTTATGACACCTTTTTCTTCTCTTACCACTTCACCCTAAAACATGTACACCTTTCCTCTAGCCTTACGTGCACATATTTTTTAGACACCTAAATTCGGTATCTATACCCTTAATCGCCCGCGTGTGCATGTGTAGACACCTAAATTCGGTATCTATACCCTTAATTTCCCACGTGCGCATGTTTATTGAATTCATCCCCTTTATCTAATTTAAATGCCCATCCAATTCCCATTAATTAATTAATTAATCATTTAACTATCTTACATGCCCAATTATCTCATCCATTTTAATCTTTATTCCTATTAATTAATTAATACCCATTATCTTTCCCTAACCTACCTTCTATTTAGGATGTTTTTATCCTAAATCCATCCCCTTGTTTTTCTCATATCTATTTTTATGCCTTAACTACTGATATCTCATCCGCTTCCTGCCTATGAGCTTTAAATCATTCGAACAACTCTTAAAAAATCCAAAATAACGCCAAAATCACAAAAACTAGTCCCATTGGGGAAACTTTCCCCAAAGTCAATGGCAACATAGCCCATTCGTTGTCGACCCTATAAAGTTATTCTTCTCTTGACAAAAAATCATCAAATGTATGCAACCTCGAGCCTTCTTCCGACTTGATCATTCTTCCCCGCACCTGAGTATTCTTGAAACGTTTAGAGACCTTCTGAACATCCCTTCGGTGTGCTTGCATCACTCACGTTGTTTGAGACAACAATGGAACCATCTCCAAGTTGTGAGACCTTACACACTTGATACAGATCTTCAGAGAAGGTCGGTTCCTCTATCTATTTCTATTGCTACTGCTACTCCTAATGTTGAAAGGGAAAACTAAGCTAACAATGCCAAGGGACAAGGGATAGAAGGATAACAGAAAGGAAAAATAATCTAAGGAAGGTGATAGCACCAGAAAAAGAGGGATGAACACCATTTGTTCTGAGTGAAAATGAAAGGAAAAGGTGTGAAAGAAGGCTAGGCATGTGTAGCACAAACTAAAATGCATTTACCAGATCAGTTTCATGGAACACAACTAAAAATGGAGTTGCAAGGGATGTAAAGTGACACAACAAGCACACAATGCAAAAGAAAGGAAAGAAGAAGGAATATCAACACGCTTAGGATAGAGAATAGTCACAAAATGATGCTTCCATTACTTCCAGAAATGCACAGAACTATTACAATGGTGAAAGAGGCCGATATCCACATGCATGAGCCAGATCTAGAGGTATGTGACTCAAAATACAAAAATATGAAGTCCTTAGCAAAATGTGTAAGGATCCAAAATGTCCAACATTAATAATGATCCCAACTCTTACATTTATAGATGAATTCATAGAAGAAGAAGAGAAGGAGGGAAAACCTTGAATTTGAAATACAACCACCAACAAGAAGCATTCAATGCCTAAAAATCTATCAAATGTGCTTCCCCAAGTCTATTTGGCATGTTGGAGAAGGAAGGAGGGCAGATCAGATCAAATTGAGTGGTTGGAGCAATCAGATCTGCTCATTAATGCCTAGAAATATGTTTTCCCATTTCTCACCTACCAAATCTACCAAAAAATTGAATTTGAATATCTAGCATTGTAGTCTACATCAATAACTATTGATTGAGACTGGATGCACACCGATCAGAGCTCTGTAGAAAAATATATGGCTGTCAGAATATTTTCTTAGAGTTCATCTATGCACACAAGACACGTGGAGCGTTGATTGGTCAAGAAGATGGCCAAATGTGCAAATGCTTTGTCATTTTCTTCCACGTGTCACTTCATTGATTTTTTGCAAAGATTTGAGCAGCCCTGTTGACATCACACTTTGATTGGTTGTGTGTGGCACACTCAAGTGTGTCAGAGAATGACATGGCACATAGAATGACACAGAGGAGGGCAAAAAAGTATGTGCGTGGAAGAATGAGGCCATGAGAAAGATAGAAGGAAGGCATGCACAATCACAACATGCATAGAGAGGAAATGGGGAAAAATTGGTGAGAGAGAAACATATGGTCAAGGCACAACTATTACAAAGTAATGTGTGGGGGTGTGTGAGAGGGATAGGGACTTAGCTGATTTAAGCAAGTGCAAGGTGCACGTGCATAGGATGAATAACTGCTAGGAGGAAGGTGAATGCATAAAAGATGTGCGTGCAGGGGAAGAGTGGAACAAAGAGGAAAAGGAAAATGGAAAGGGGATAAGGGGAAACATGTAAGGGTGTGTGAGGGAACAACAACCAAGTGAATGTGCCAAGGAGATGACTGAAGTGCACATAACTTGCAATGAAAATCTCAGAGCCAGAATATGTATGTAAGTTGTCCAAATAACTAGGAGAGTTATTTGGATAACACTTTTGGTGACTTTAAGGGCCATCTGCCTACTAGATGAAGGAGATCATTAGCCTGGAGCGTCCATTAGGCATGGATTCTGCTATGTGATCATGAAATTCTAATTTGTAGCTTTGAAGAACTACCCTTAAGTCACTTGAAGGATCATTTCTTCACTCTATTTTGAATCCTTGCTAAAACTACTGGAAGAAGATCGGTAACATCCTGGAAGAAAAAGAAGAGTGCACGCAAGAAGCACGTGAGAAGAAAGAACTATGTACAAACAAACAATGTGCATGCAACACACTTGGAGGAATTGAAACTATTCTAATATATACAAAATGATGCAGAAAACTTAATGGAAGGGTTTGAGATAGATCCCATTTACTGGGATTTACAACATGCCTCCATCAAGATGAGTTAACTTGAAAGAGTTAGCCTCCTTGCACGAACTGATGATGTATGGGCCACTCCAAAGTGCATCAAACTTTGAATGACACCCTGGTTTAGCTCTGTCAGCATCCCATTTCAAGACCAAGTCCCCAAGTGGTTTGAAATCTTGAGGCCTAGCCTTTCTGTCAAACCACTTCTTTGTTACTTGTTGATGTTGTTCTAGCTTGATCATGGAAGAGTTCCTTGATTCTTCAAGATTAATCAGCTCTGTCATTCTGACTTCTCTCTAGTCTATGCCTTCAAATTCTAGCTGTTGGGCAAGTGCTAATGAGTTCAACTCAAGCGTCAAAGGAAGGGTAGCCTCCTTTTCATAGACAAGCTTATAAGGTGAAGTTCCTATTACTTTCTTAACTGTGATTCTATCTTCCCAGAGCACATGCAAGACCTTTGTATGCCACTGTCTTTGGCTGATGTTCATTGTGTGCTTCATGATTTTGATTAGGTTCTTGTTTGTTGACTCTACCAAACCATTTCCTTGAGGGTAATAGTTGGAAGAATTCTTCAAATAGATGCCTAGATTTAGAGCCCAATCAGTGATTTTAGTGCCAAGGAAGGATTTTGCATTATCAGAGATAATGGTTTGAGGAATGCCAAACCTTGTGACTATACCTTTGAGAAAGTCAAGGATGACTGACTCGGTTGATTCCTTGAGCATGAAAACTTCTGTCCATCTAGTGAAGTAGTCTGTAGCTGTCAGCACCCACTTGTGTCCAATGCTTGAAGGAGGATTGATCATGCCTATGAAGTCAAGACCCCATTACACAAAAGGTTGATCCACTTGAATTGATTGGAGGGTAAGTGCTACTAGTTTCTTCTTCCCTATAAATAAACTACATTCTTTGCATTTCATGACCCACTTGTGCGCATCTGACAAATAGGGTAGGCCAAAAGATACCTACCATTATGATTTTCATTATTGTAGTCTTGGTAGAGAAGTGTCCACTGGAGAATCCATCATGAAATTATGCTAACACTTTTTCAGTCTGTGCGTTGCCATCAATACACCTTAATAGCACACCATCAAGATTCTTCTTGAAGAGAAGACCATCAATCAAAACATAAGGAATAGATTGTAACCTCAGATTTCTTCTCTTTTCCTTGTTTAAACTAGGAGGGTATGCACCCTTGGAAAGGAATGTGATCATGTCCTTCATCCAGTCATGCATGCTAGGATTTGTATTCTGTTCAAGTTTTGCATGTAGGAGGTCCTCATCTAGAAATAATGAAGTCTCATTTTCATCTTGTGCATCCTTAGCAAGCTACTTGCAGAGTGTGCTACCTCTTACTAGCTTTGTGGCTTTGATAGTCACATCATACTCCATGATTTTGGTCACCCATCACGCTCTCTTCTCACTAATTTCTACTCCCATGATGAATTCTCTAATAGAGGAGTGGGAGACTAACACCTTGATATGATTTTTGGTGAGCATGCTCTTGAAATTCTTGAGTGTGTGCATGATGGCGTAGACATGTTTCTCCATGTGACTATATTTTAATTCATAATCCTTTAGTGTCTGACTGAAGAAAGCCACTGGTTGTTCCAGCCCTTGTTCATTTTCTTGTGTTAGGAAAACACGAACACTTGCATCAATGCCATAAGCATAAAGGATAAAATCCTTAGCATAATCTGGGTTGATGAGTGTTGGTGCGCAAGAAATCTCTTGCTTGATCTTTTTGAAGATTTCTTTTCCTTTTGTTGTCCATCTAAAAGTTATGTCTTTCTTGAGCATGGGGGTGATGGGTCTTACCAGTCCTGCAAAGTTAGGAATAAAGCGCCTAACAAAGTTAATTTTTCCAAGGAAGGATTGTAAGGATTTCTTTGTGCCATTGGTAGGGAAAGGGCCAGGATGGCTGACACATGATAAAGATCAATTGTTATGCCATCCTTTGAAACTACATGGCCCAAAAATTTTCCCTGTGCCACCGCAAAATTACAATTTTGGGGGTTAAGAGATACCCCATATTTTTGCATCTCTCAAAGACTTTCTCCAGGTGCGCCATGTGATCCGTGCTTTGTGTTGAGAAGACTGTGATGTCATCAAGGTAAACCAAGATGAACTCATTGATATATCCTTTGAATGTAATATCCATGGTGTGCTAAAACATTGTGCCTACGTTTGAAAAACCAAAGGGCATCTTATGATATACATATGTTCCCCACTTGGTTGCAAACGTCATTTTGAATTGATCCTCTTCCTTGACCTAGATTTAATTGAAACCTGAAGTATCCATCCAACATTGAGAATATTTTGTGCACCGGCCATAGTCTGCAAAATCTACTAAATAGAAGGTAAAGGATAATGATCCTTTAATGATGCCTTGTTCAAATCTCTGAAATCAACACAGATTCTATTTCACCATTCTTCTTGTGCACCAGAACTAGATTCTTGACACAGGTAGAATACTTGATCGGGAATATTATCTTGGCCTCAATGAGTTTGGATAACTCCTTCCTCATGAGGGGTTCTATCTTTGGATTGACTGGCCACTTATTTTGTCTGATAGGCTTGATACCAGGATCAAGGTCAATGGAGTGTTGAGAAACACTTGGATCAAAACCTTTGAGGTCTTCATACTCCCATGAGAAGATATCACTGTATTTTTGGCAGAGAGAAATGAAGGCCTTCTTTTCATCATGCACGCAAACTTTACTGAGTAGTAACTTCTTTCCAAGTGCAATAGTGAATGGGGAGTAGTATTATTGCATGGTGTGCATATACTTTTCTTCACCCTTGAACTCATCATCAGGGCTAAACATTTTTTCTAAGGTGACCAACCCTTTAGGAAACTTATTTGTCTTTAGTTGAATAACTTGGTCACCATAGTTGTCATGCAAGTCATCTTGCATGCTTTATGAGAACTCAGCTTCATTCTGGATGAACTAGATGATCTGCGTGTCATTTTCAAACACTTTCCAGTTGGTGTTGTTATCTGGAATGGATGGTCTAATCACCATCTTGATGTGTTGAGTGTTTCCTTTGACAAAGTCCTCAGCAGGAGAGAACTGTGAACCAAGCATGGCCATCTGATCAGCTTCCTTATTCATTTTACGTGGCACCACCTGTAGATTTAGAGCATCAAAGATCTTAAAGAAATCCCAGACTCTGTGTCTATACGCTTTGAGAAGCTTATTCTTCACTGCACACTTGTTGGTGAATTGATGGATAACCAATTATGTATCCCCATAGATCTTGCAGTGCCTTAATCTTATTCTTTTTAGCAATAAGCAAACCATGCACCAGTGCTTCATATTCTGCCACATTGTTAGAACATGTAAACTACAACCTATGTGTGAAGAAAAATTTCTCATCCTTAGGGGAAATGAGAACCACTCCTACTCCCGCTCCATTTCTCTTCTGGATCCATCAAAGTATAACTTCCATAGACCAGGGTTCTCTTCACTTTGCTTGAGCATGTGTGGTAGCACAACTTCTTCTTCAAGGATGTAGTAAGTACCAAGCCTAGTTTCATAAGCTTCTAGCTCCTCAGCATATGGATCAAATTTATGGTGTCTCTCCACCCATTCATCCAGCACTAAGTCCAGGATAGGAGGCACGAGAGGTTTTTCTTCAGAAACTGAAACTTGTTCTTCTTGAATTAAATAGTTGGCTTGGAGAGGGGATGGGACATATGACTCTACATGATAGGAAAATATTGGCTCACCTTGTATGGTAAAATGGGTACCATACCTTGTCTTGAGTAGCATATGGGTCCAATCAGAAGACAAGTAACCACCCACTTTAGCAGTAAAATATCTTCATAAACATAAGGCAAACAAAGGGGGACAATCAATGATTGAAAAATCTTGAGTTATTGTCATAGGCTTGGACATGCATGGAGAGTTAACTCAAGATCCTTGATGATTCCTAGGGTAGTGACAGTCAAACCATCAAGTTGTAGGACTCCTTTTTTCAAGGGGCTATATTTAAGACCTAAGACATCAGCAATCTTCTTAGGCATGATAGAAGTACTAGCACCTGAGTCAATCATGTAGTTATGGACAAGATGTTTACCTATGATTAAGGACATATAGAAGGGTGGGGTTTTAAAAAACTTTACTTACTTTCTTCTCCTCTTCTTAGCAGATATTGACAGAAGTGCATATTCTAGATGGTTGGATCAGTGCATGGGAGTTGAGCCAGAGCTTCATGCAACAAGTTGCGCTGAGATGGAATGGTCAAGGCATCCCACATTGTGACATTTATGTTTTTATTTTTCATCTGATCCAAAATGTTGAATGGAAGACCTAATGACTTGTGCATTTGAGGAACAACATCATCCTTTCTTGGTTTTTTAGGCGCAGAGGCAAGAACCTTAGCTGGCACAGAGGCTTGACCTACCAAAGGAGGGGTGCATTCCACTTCATGAGGAGCTTTACATAGTGGAGCCTCACCTATGTAGAACTTGGGAATTTTTACCACTAGATGCCCTAGCTACTTCCTTTTTCTTTTGAGAATTGGCCTGTGTTGCTAGAATTGAAACTTGCACACCAGATTTGAGCATTCTCCTTTTATACCTTGTGTTGTCTGCAACCTGGCATGTACTGTCTGTTTGCATCATCTACAACTTTATTTATTGTCCAAAATTCCTTGGTGCTAAAGAATATTAAGTTGTCTTTAGGAGGAGCCTATCACTTTTCTTGGTTCTCAGGCTCACCTATGCAGATGGAAGGCTCACAATTAGAATAATTTTGGATCATATAGGCATGTGCATGCATAACATTGGCACAATGATATTGACTATGTGGCATGTTCCAAGGAAGGCACCATTTAGACTCCTGTGCCATGTTATTTTGAACAGGGACAAGTGCTTGACTTGTGTTGGGTGCTAGAAGGGGTTGTGCAGGAGGAATAACTTGCAAAGGCAAGTGCACATTAGCATAACATCTATTATTCTACTGGTTCTGCCCATATCTCTTATTCCCATATTGATTTCACCAAGGTTGATTGCTTTTGGCTTTGCACCTGATTATTATTTGCTTCTCCAATGAATGAGTTCAAGTTTCTAATCAGGCCTTCAATTCATTATCTTCATTTTTCTGCAAGGGAGAGTAGGATGTAGATGCAACTAGTTATGCATTCTACATTGGAACTAGGAGAAATAGTAGGCTAGGGCATTGGAGACATCTCTAGGAATAAGGGCACAGGAGGTCTAGGATCCAACTTACCAACCTGAATGAGACTGTTCTCTACCCTTATTGTAATGTTGTATGCATCAGGTAAGGCTCTACCTCCCATGGATTGAATCATGACTGAAATTTCACTATTCAAATCCCTTAGATAATACAAGAAAACATGTTGGGCTTTAGGCCTTACCACTTGAGGAATTCTTTCCCAAGTACTTCTGGAATCTTATGTTGAAATCATTCATTTTCTCATTGGGCACACACTTTGTTGTAGTCATCTACTCCATAAGTGATAGATTATCTAATTTGTCTTCAAAGTAGTTACATAAAGCTGTTCCAAGTTCATCCCAGGTAGTAATAGACATAAGTATCAAGCCTCGGTACCATTGGAGCACTTTACCCTTGAAAGAGGCTGCAAGTAGCCTAACAACAACATCATCATGAGTGATCAGGTAAACAGAGCATACATTGGCCACATCTTGAATGTGTTCAATAAGGGTAACTTGATTCTCTTCCATGAAGTATGGAATACTCTTGAGCACGACCACTGGCATATCATGTTGTGCATTGAGATTAAGCGGGCTTCTACTAGTGAAACTAGGAAAATTTCCTTAGAGGAGGAGGAGGTTGAAGCACCATGGTATGGTGCATTTGTTTGTTGTGAGGAGGAGTAGAGTGTTCCCGAAACGCTGGGGATAGGGACCCGTACACATGAGATCTATTGCATTTACTTCTTAATGAAAGATAGAGATATCTAAAGGATCCTTCAGCTACAACACTCTATCTAGTATGCACTCTTCTCATAAAAGGTGCTCAGAACTACAAAATAGGAGATCTACAAATGTTGGGAGTCACCATATGTGTTGAAAGAGCCTCCAAAGCCTAGAAATACTAAGTCCACACACCAAAACTTAGCAATATGAAATTCAAGCTTTCACTACTTCTCCCACTGAGCGTGTCAGAAACTGTTGGTCATTTAAATGTGCACCCGTGTCTCAGATCTAGAAGAGCCAAGTTGTTTGAGACAACAATGGAACTATCTCTAAGTTTTGGGACCTTATGTGCTTGAGACGAATTTCTGAAGAAGGTAGGTTCCTCTATCTAGTCTATACTGATACTGCCACTTCTAATGTTGGAAGGGAAACACTAAGCTAAAAATGCCAAGGGACTAAGGATAAAAGGATAAAAAAAGGAAAACTAATCTAAGGAAGGTGATAGCACCAAAAAAAGAGGGATGAACACCATCTATTCTGAGTGAAAATAAAAAGAAAAGGCATGAAAGAAGGATAGGCATGATTCACACAACTGAAACACATTTATCGGATCAGTTTCATGAACACAACTAAAAATGGAGCTGCAAGGGATGTAGAGTGACACAACAAGCACAAAATTTGAAAGAAAGGCAACAAGAAATAATACAAACATGGTTAGGATAGAGAATAGTTACAAAAATTATGCTTTCATTACTTCTAGAAATGCATAGAACTATTATAATGATAAAGAGGCTGATATCCACATGCATGAGCCACATCTAGAGTTCTGTGACTTAGAATACAGAAATATGAATTCCTTAGCAAAATGCCTAAGGATCCAAAATTTCCAACATTAACAATGAGCCCAACTCTTACATTTATAGATGAATCAAAGGAATAAGAACAGAAGGAGGGAAATCTAGATTTGAAATACAACCACCAACAAGAAACATTCAATGCCTACAAATCTACCTACAAATCTATTAAATGCACTTTCCCAAGTCTGTTTTGCATGTTGGAGAAGGAAGGAAGGTAGATCATATCAAATCTAGGTGGTTGGATAAATCAGATATGTTCATCAATTCCCAGAAAGACATTTTCCTGTTTTTGACCTACTAGATCCGGTAAGAATTTGAATTTGAATGTCTATAACTATAGCCTACGTCAGTAGTTGTCGATTGAGACTAGGTGCACACCGATCAGAGCTCTGTAGAAAAAGATATGGCTTTCACAATATTGTTAGATTTGTCTGCACACACAAGACACGTGGTGCATGCAGATTGGCTGAAAGGATGACAAACTGTGCAAATTTTCATGTTATTTTTGCCATGTGTCACTCATTGATTTTTTACAAGGATTTAGCACCCTGTTGGTGTGATTTGATTGGTTACATGTGGCACACTCAAGCTGATAAGAAGATTGTTCCAAGCCTCGATCTCAGATCTAATAGCACACCACATTAGATTTGCAAAATATAAGAGCTAAAATACCATATATTGAAATCCATCATAATCCATAATGTTCAATACATTACAATACAATGACTTGAATTAATCAATAAGAAAGATATACATATAACAGGAGGGAAGTGAAACTACTACCTAAATCAATGGTGAAGAACTCCCACCAACTGATACTGATAGTTAAGTTAACTCCAAAAGACTAGTAAGCTAACTCCACATAACTGAGAAGCTAACTCAACCTAACTAGTAAGATAACTCCACAAAACTAGTACACCTAAGCAATCTAACCCAACAAGTGTAGGGCTAACACAAGTGTAAGAATTATCCTAATAAATAAATAAAAGGATAAATAATAACCTACACTAACACACTCCCATAAGCATAGCTTAGGTGGGTAAAAAAGAAGGTGGTTCTGGCAACAAGCCTTGATGAGGTACCCACATACAATAATTGGGAAAATTAGACACCGTAAGGTACCCAAAACTAGTAATGACAAAGTAGAGAGAGAAAAACCCCGCTGCAAGATATCCCAAGAAGCTCGGCTCCAAAAACTCGTACAATGCTAAAGAAGTTTGGTGCGCACTGTGGTCTGAATCCACTACTCGATTATAGAACTCAAAAACATTTGACACTGGGTTTCACCAGAATAACTCCATGCAAGGAGACTATCAATGGAGTGATGTCAAAAGTGCAAAAAAACACCAAACATAATTTGATCAACTGCTACAAATAGGTGGGTCACGATCCAAAAACAACCAAGGCAACAAGGCAAGGACATGAGATCCAAATAAATAGGAGTGCCACGATCCAAGAAAATATAAGGTAACAAGACAAGGACATGAAACTCAAAGAAACAATATCAACATGTAACAAAGTAAGGACACGAAACCCAAAGAATCAGTATCAACACCATACCCTCCCATACTGCTGAATGGGTAGAGTGACACCATAGATCTGTATGAGTTGCCAAAATCAACTACTCGAACACTGGCAAACTAACACTGGGCTTCACCAAAATATCTCCCCCATAAAAGAGACTGTTAACATGCCAAAAAAAAAGTGTCGAAAATACAGATCCAAAATATCTCAACAAAAAAAAGAGATATAAATGTATACACCCATAGATACAAGAATGCAATACCTAAAAGTTTAGGACGTCGGGCTCAACCGAAATTGCGTCCACAAATGATTACAACACCCTCCCAAATTTGACACTTTATAATTTAGTGCATGTAAATATTACAATCAGTAAAAGTACCTTTTACATTTGAAATATGTGTATAAAAATGTCACCAATGCGTAGATCTCAAAAAAATACATTATTTAAAAAAAAAATCACCTTAATCCGAGCTACGAATCAAAAGTTATGAGCTCTACAATGTTTTGCTATTAAAATAATATTTTAATGCTGATCTTTTTTTTAAAAGGTACATGTGACACCCAAATGCCCAAAGGGTAAAAGAGTGCATCCACACGATGCAGGCTTGCGACCAAAGGATAAAATCTTGCGCCTAAAACCTAAAATGTCCAAAGGGTAAATCATTGCATCCAAAGGGTACACGTCAATATCCATTGGATAAAATAATGCACCCAGTGGATAAAAGACTGCATCCAAAACAGAAATATCTAGAGGGTAAAAGAATGCATTTAGAAGGTACACGTTTATATCCTATGGATAAAAAAAATCACCCAGAGGGTACAGATCTGCGTCCAGTGGATAAAAGACTGCATCCAAAACTGAAATATCCAAAGGGTAAAAGAATGCATCTTGAAGGTATGCGCTTATATCCAATGGATAAAAAATGTGCCCAGAGGGTACATATTTGCACCCAGTGGATAAAAGACTGCATCCAAAACCAAAATATCCAGAGGGTAAAAGAATGCGTCCAGAAGGTACACACTTATATCCAATGGATAAAAGAATGCACCCAGATTTGACTGTTTCAAAACATGGTCGAGTTTACAGTCAATTCTAGGGTTTTGGCACCTTCCAAATCCAATGGCGCACTCTGTTTTGCATAAAAATTCATGCTGCAGAAAATTGCTAACAAATTTTGAATACATGAAAAAATAAACCCTTGCTTTTAAAGGAAAAACTTACAGATGGATGTCTACATCATCTATCGCGTTGATACCATGAAAGAAATGATAAGAAGATTGTTCCAAGTCGTGATCTCATATGATAATAGCACACCACATTAGATTTACAAAATAGAAGAGCTAAAATACCATATATGGAAATCCATCATAATCCATAATGCTCAATACATTACAATACAATGACTTGAATTAATGAAGTGAAACTACTACCTAAATCAAAAGTGAAGAACTCCCACTAACCGATATTGGTAGTTAAGTTAACTCCAAAAGACTAGTAAACTAACTCCGCATAACTGAGAAACTAACTCATCCTAACTAGTAAGATAACTTCACACAACTAGTACACCTAAGCAAGCTAACCCAACAAGTGTAGGGTTAACACAAGTGTAAGAATTATCCTAATAAATAAATAAAAGGATAAATAATAACCTAAACTAACAAGAATGAAGTGCGAGAGAAAAATAGAAGGAAAGGCACATGCAATCACAACGTGTGAGGAGGAAATGGGGCAAATTGGTGAGTGGGAAACGTATGGTCAATGTGTAACTATTACATAATAATGTGTGGGGGTGCGCGAGAGGGCTAGGGACTGAGTTGATTCAAGAAAGCGCAAGGTGAGCACACAAGATGAATAACTACTAAGAGGAAGGTGAATGCACAGAAGATGTGCTCAGGGGAAGAGTGGAACAAAGAGGAAAAGGAAAATACAATGGGGATAAGGGGAAGCACGTAAGGGCGCGTGAGAAAACAACGACCAATTGAATGTGCCAAGGAGATAACTGAGGTGCATGCAACTTGCAATGAAAATCTCAGAGCCAGAATATGTATGTAAGTTTTCAAAATAACTAGGAGAGTTATTTGGATAACACTAACCTTTTCCAGGACAGAGCAACTTCTGCAACATCCAAGAAACACTCAGTAGCATTCTCCTACAGCCCCTTTGACTGCAAGTTTCCATATTCATCCACTTATCCTTGGCTTTACTTTTCTTTGATACAATCGTCGTCGATCTCTCCTGGTCGTCATCGATCAGGGTCATGTCCATCCAATAATCTATCCAAACTGTCCATTCTTGTCCTTTTTCTATCCTCTTTGTATCTGGTTCTTTTCTAGAGATCCTCTTACATGACCTATAAACCTTCATCAACTTCCAGATTGCACTAAGACCTTGTAAGTCTACATATTTTATCTACAGGTTTAGATCCATCCTCACAGGTCATCATCAACCTGCCTCCACACAATTTGGGTCACCTTAGACCCAGGCCAGGTAACACTTAATTTGCAGTTATTTTAGTCTAATCAGCTTTAGATCAGTTTATGTCATTTTCTCAGATTTAGTAACACTTTTGTTTCTGCATGCTTTTACCATCGTATCCTTTATTTCTCTTTATCTAAACAACAGGGGTTGACATCCGTGAATGGAATCCAAAATATTCTTGGAGACGGCATTGTTCGGGCAGCCCCCGCATAAATTTATTTAATCAATATCATTTTCAGTATTATTTACATGTTTCATTTGATTTGCAGTAGCAGAATCCATCATTACTCAACGCCTGTATCATATCACATATCCGATGTAACATAAACCCTCTAGCATTTCTGAGTTTGCTAGTTTCTTCAGTAGCTAGTGCATTAACTTCATTAAGAGCGAGAAGTTTGGCAAACATCTTTGTCCACTTTTTCTTGGCTCTAATCATCCTAGGGTTTTTATGTCATGCATTTTCACCCAATTCACCCCACACTAAAACTATGTGTGGTTCTTTGCGCATAAACTCAATAGATAATAATAAGCTTCCTGGGCGCAAGCGCGCTTATTACAACAAAACACAGAACAATTTTGACAAAACATATCAACAATGAAAGGAAACACATGAAATGGAAATCTAATCTAATTGGCAATACTGCTTTATTACAAACACCAAGAAACTTTATTTATAGTAGGGCTTCAGCCTACTCCCATTGAAGTAACCGGGAAACATGGTGTCATCTAGCACCTATAACTAAAAAGAACCTAATTCAAGTATCTTGGTTACTACAAATGGTCCCAACCAATGCACCTTCAAATTCCCTAGATGGTGCGTAAACTTAGAGTCATAGAGAAGTACCATCTTTCCAACCTCAAATGTCTTATTCTTGATGTCCATATCATGTCATGCTTTCTATCTAGCCTTCTCATTCTTCTGGTTTTAACATGAAATGAAATGCCTCTCATCTAACTAAATCATTTTATCAATGTGCTCTTCCACAAATTTCTCATCATCAAGTCCACCTGCATGTGCAATACGCAAGGAGGATAACATAAACTCCACAGGTAATACAACCTTTGTACTAAACACCAACTAAAAAGGTGTGGCATTATTTAATCTCTTGTAAGTGGTCCTATATGCCCAAAGTACAGCTAACACTTTGTCATCCCAATATTTTCTCCCAACGTCACAAATTTTTGTCAATGTTTGTCCCAAAAAAATTAAAAGATTCTGTAGTGCCATTAGCCTATGGGTGATAAGGAGTAGTCTTATGGTGTGCCATCATAAACTCTGTCAATAGAATTATGATTGTCTCATTCAAAAAAAGAGTTCCTCTATCACTTGTTAAGCTTAAAGGGTAGTCATACCTACTAATAATGTTTTCCCATAAAAATCTTGTTATTTTTGTCGTTGTACAATCCTTTGTAGGTGTTACCTATACCCACCTTTTTAGATAATATGTACAAGTTATAATGTAGCGTGCACTAGTCCTATGCACGGGTGGGAAAATAGGGCCTACAAAGTCAATATCCCACTTCTAAAAACGATCAACGCTTGTAATAAGTTGTAACAACATCTCATCTTTGTGTCCAAGATTCCCAAGGTGTTGACAATGGTCACACGCCTTCACATATTCCTTGGTGTCCTTGCACAAAGTCTTCCACCAAAGTCCAGCCATTAGAATCTTAAGCGCTATAACATCACCTCCATAGTGTCCTCCTACAATTCCACCATGATCTTCTTCCATAATACCATCGTGCTCATGCCCTAGAACACAACGGTACAAAACTTCATCACATCCCAACTTGTACAAGTCTCCACCAATCAACTGATAATGCACCACATGTATTGCAAGATGCTTATTCTCTAATGTCTTCATTCCTTCAAGTGCTTGCCCAGTGCGCAAAAACATTGCAATGTCCTCTAATTTTGTGGGTGCGTGGTTTAATCTGAACAGTTGTGCTTCTAGCATTCTATCTTCAATGCTTTGTGTGCCCTCACTAAAATTGATCCTTGATAAATGATAAGGCCCTGAATCATTCTTTCCTGGTTTTATAACAACTGTAAAATCAAATTCTTGAAATAGAAGTATTCATCTACATATGCGCCCTTCAAAACAAGATTGTTGACCAAATATTTGAGTGCCATATGATCTGTATAAAAAACAAATGGGGTAGCTAACAAGTATTGTCTGAACTTATGTAGCGTGCAGATCATAGACAAAGCTTTGCGCTCAATAGTTGTGTAATTCTATTCAGCGGGTGTCAACTTCCTGCTTGCAAAACAAATAGGATTATCTACAATTCCTTCTCCTGGTTGCACCAACACTACACCAATTTCCATACTAGAAGCATCAACATTAATATTAAAGGGTTTTTCCCACGAAGTAAAGAGCAAAATAGGTGCAGTAGTCAGCCTTTCCTTTATTGTTTCAAATGCCTATCGTTGCACGTCACCCCAATAGAATTTAGATTTTCCCTTCAAAAATTCTTCTAAGGACACAAAAATATTTTCATATCCTTTTATGAATTTTCTATAATAGCCTGTATGTCCCAAGAATCCATGCACCTCAATCTGATTGTTAGGTTCTTCCGAACCCAAGATCACAACTATCCTGGCTGGATCTACCAAAAATCCTTCCTTATAAATTATATGTCCAAGCAAAAGTGCCAAAGGGTGTTGTAAAGATGCACTTTTAATGTTGAGAGAGATTCTCAACTACCTGCACCTCTCAAACATGAGCATTAGATTGTTACAATGATCCTTGACTAAACCATACGTTATCCAATCATCCAGATACACCTGCGAGAATTTATTAATAAAGTCCTAAAATTCCTGTACAACAATGCGTGAGAACACTATTGGCACATTCTTCAACCCAAAGGGCATAACTGTATATGCAAAACTTCCCCATTTAGTGGTGAAAGTTGTCTTTTTCTGATCTTCCTTCGTGATGCACACCTGGTGATAGCTTGAAATCCATTTGTAAAATAATATCTCTTGCCCAGCAAATCCTTCAAGGATTTCTTCTGTGAAAGGAGTGGGAAAAGGATCTATAACACATGAAGCGTTAAGTTCCTTGTAATCTACACATATCTTTATCCTACTATCCTTCTTAATGCTTATAACCATAGGGTTAACCCACTCAGATTCTTCGATAAGCTCAATGATACCAAACTTGAGAATTTTATCAATTTATTCCTTTACCTTCATGCACATGTTAGGATTCATCATGTAAGGTATCTTCCTAAATAGACACGCGCCTTATTTTAGCTTGATCTTCATCTCACCTAGAGAAGGATGTACACCTTTCAATTCATGGTAACCTCATGAGAATAAGTCATGGAAGTCACGTAGGAGTTCAATAATCTTAGCTACTTCATGCTCTGACCAGTAATCACCAATAATGGCCTCCTTAGGCTCTTCATCTATACCAATGTTAACCTTCTTTGTCTTCATAGGAGCATGATATGCGCGTGCCTTTTCATCTGCAGTATCCATCACCTCACTCATACCTTCAGTGTGGTTAACATCCAGGTTATCAACATCATCATCATCAATCATATATACCATTTTTCCCTTTTCTTTTTTCTTCCAGGCGTGAACCATTTCTTCTTCATCTATTTCCTCTAGATCCAAGCACACCTCAAGATCAGGTTCTCCAAATAGTTCTAACATAAGCTCTTCAGACTTTGTGTTATCTCCCAGAGTGATGCGCTTCGTTATCTATAATGATTCATGGAACGGAGGCTTGGTAGAAAAGTAATCAAAGGTTTGGATCATACCCGAGGTCATCTATTGCCAATTTGTTGTTTCCTTTTTCAACTCAACATGGGCATACCATGCACGCGTGCAACTATGTAAGGTGGAGTAGAACTTATGCACCCAGAGTGATGGCAGTAATGCCTCCTTGCCCCATGTCTGAAATCTCTCACACTCATGTATGTGATGAGAGGTAAGAGACTTCCCATGAAATTCACATGTTTGTGTAGGTACATTGCTCTGAGTAAACCTAGTGGAGAAAGATATTCTCACTTCTCTCCACTCCAAAAGGCCATCCCTATGTGTCGCCCACCAACCTGACGATGTCCTACATAAAGTATAGACCAGCATATTTCTTTTATCCCCCTCATTTTGCCACTAAGTCTCCATGGTGTGCGATAATTCATAGGGGTTCCCTTCACCAATATACCTTGGTACACGGCCATATCCTTACCACCTCACCATGCGTGGCCTAATCATTCTGGTGACTCTTTCTTTGATTTTGCGCCTAACCATCTCATACGTTCCATGAGCCCAGTTATCACAAGCAACACTTGTAGTGTCACTTACATACTGTGTGTCTTCCTAATGAATTACGCCTTCCTTGGATGGTTCCAAATTCTCTGGATCATGCACTAATTGAACATAAATTATATTAAGATCTTCTTCACTCAAGGGCTCAACATAGAGCTCTGCCTTCTTATTCAGCAAGGGTATAATCATGCATTCTTCCTCATTCTCAAAATTGTTGTACCTTTTATTAAAGCATAGACATGCCTTATTCACATAGCACATGGGTCGTCCCAGTAAAGATAGAAAGGTATCTACTTCAGCAAGCACTAATACCTCAAAATCCTCAGTAAACTTGATTCCCTGAATTGTACTAGTTGCATCCTTTAGTAACCCAATCGTAATGGCCCTAGTCTTGTTTTCCTTATACAACACATTCATCGATGACTATAAGGTTGGACTACTCATATGATTCTAAACATATAGAGTCAACACATTTAGTTTCCCTCCAATGTTAATAAAAATGTTGCGAAATATCCAACCATCAATTACTGCATCAAGTGTAATCTCTTTGTCATATTCATGATTCTAAGGTGGTAGATTTGCATGAAGTATATGTCTTTTGCACTCAGACCCAACGCGTGGTACCTTTTATTACAACCATTATCCTAACAAAGGGATGATGTTCTCCTAGTGCAACATCCTACACACCTCTTTCAATTCATCGGCATCCTTTCGCAGGAGTTCAAGCTTCCTTGCATGATCCCTATCGCACACTTGTTCCTTTAAACACTTTATTTCTCCTTGTAGCACCCTAAAACTTCCTGTAGACACCTATTTTTGGTATAACTCCTCTCAATAATCTTAAATGTATATTATTTCCATCCCCACTTCTCTTTATCTTAAATTAAATAAAATCTTATCTATTTGTTCATATTATTTGATTGATTGTCAATGGGCTCCGTATGGACCCATTTGATAATTCAATTTTTGGAATCTCCCCCATCTCTCACAAATTATTTAACTCAAAATGCACCCATCCAACACCTTCGTTTCAGAATGAAATCTTTATCTCACCCTCCCATTTAAATCATGTCCCCCACTTTGCCTAATAAGTCAAAATATGGGACCCACATGATCACATCGCATCCCTAACTCAGGTTACTTTACTACACCCTGGGTATCATCTAACTTGCAGTTTAGTCTCATATCTAAGCTATAAATATGGGGCTTTCCCCCATATTTCAGAGAGAAATTTTCAAGACCCTGGGCTCGAACCAAAAAAAGGACCCAGGACAGAAGACTTAGAAAAGGAGGATATATTTTTTTAGACAAAAGAAGAAGAAAGCTCTGACAGTGTCTCTTATCTTGCCATCTCAATGCCCAGTTCATTTCCATAGCAGGACATGAGCTAAGTACTCTTGTTATTCCATTTTCTTGTCATGTTTACCATAGTTCATGATCTAATTAACTTGTTTGACATGGGGGTTGACATCCTCCAAGGGAGTTGAAATCCTCTCGGAACCGGCACCGTCCGGGCAACCCCCGCATATTGTATTCTAATCTTATCTGGTTTAGTTTTGCAGATCTAGCTTCTTGATATCATGTATCTCCTTTCTTTGCTCCCGTATCATTCATCTCCATCTCCAAGGTACTAATCCCTTGTATACTCGACGTGGTCTCATGTTTCTTAATTACTCGTACACTCATCTGGACAACAAGCAGGAAACGCAGATCAACATTTGACATGCCTGGTGGGACCAGATCCTAGATTTGGTTGTTTTGTTTGTTATTTTACTTATCTTGTCTAACCTGCTTGTTTGCATGGTCTTAATGTTTGTTGATCTCAGTTTAGTACAATCCATCGTTTAAGTCAACTCGGAGGTACGTGCTCTTTGTTTTTTTTGTTTACTCGCATGGGATATAAATCCAGAAAATGATCGTATTCTCTGACTTTTCGTTTGCGGTCTTAGTTGTACCATAGATATAGATCTCGTTTTTTGCAATTATAAGAATCTATAGTCTTTGAAATAGTCCATATTCATTTGATTTTTAAACCAAAAAAATTATAGTTTTGTTCTTGTTTTATGAGTACTATAGATTTCATTTTTTATCTTTAATTAAATAAATGATTAAAAAATTTAAAAAAAAATTGTTATTATCCTACATCCCACACACCGAGTTTGCCATCTTCTTCTCTCCTCACACACCTCTCTCTTCTCTCCACCCATCTCTCCACTCACTCCATCTCCCTTCCACCCACTCCATCTCCCACCTGCAGAACTCCATTACCCTTACTCATCTATCCTGAGCCATCCTCCACATCCCCAATCCCGTCTCGCTCCATGAGCTCCTTCCATCGACACACCCCTTCCCCCTAACTATCTCTCACCTCTCCACTCTTCCCTTCCTCTCCCCGCGTCCTCCCAACCACCATTCCTCCCTACCACTCCCCTCGGCTTCAATTCGTCACCTGCCTGGTCTCCCTTCCTTGCTCCGAACTCCTCTCCACTCCCCACTTCACCACCGTCCCTTCTCCCCACTTCACCACCATCCCTCTCCACTTCACCACCGACCTCCATTTCTCCCTTCTCTCTCCCGCACCTACGTCTCCTCCATCCCTAGCTCCACGTACACACCATCATCCTTCCCTACCACATTATACCCACACAATCCCATATCCATCCTCCATCCTGTGTCGAGTTGCGACCACATTCCCCTTGGCCGATCCCCAACTCTCTCTTCCCACACCCCTTCCCTTCTCTCCTCTTGAGCCCACCTTCCTCTCAAACTATTTGCCACACCCACCTCTCTCCACTCCTCAGCTTACTCCACTTCCTCTCCACCCGAGCTCCACTGACCTGCACCTCCCATTCCCTGTCACCCACGTAGAGCTCTTTGATCCTCCTCCACTCGGTCAGCTCGGCCACATCACCTATCCCGTCTCCTTCTCTTCATCGTTGTCACTTCTCTCCACTTCACCACCGTCCCTTCTCTCCACTTCACCACCGTCCTCCCTCTCCTCTCTCTCCCCGCAGTCCACACTGCTCCACTCTGCTGTGAGCTGATCCCGTCTTCCATCCCACGCAGACTTACACCAAGCCATAATTAATTTCACGCAGACTAACAAGATTCTGCTCAATAATTCATTCCATTGTTTCTGACTTAGCATCAAATTCACTCAAGCTTTTTAGATAGTGATTGTCCCTATCCAGATAGTGATGTTCGGTTCATCCATCTGTCTACAACTCAGCTTCAAATCCATGTTGGATTTGTGATAATGACTGTCAAGTCATTTTTTTTTACAGCGGTTGTCTTGTAAATTTTGTTTTTAGAATATACATCTCCACGTTTTTCAACAATACTTATAGGTAGTCTTTTGTGCATAATAATTGCATAATCTCTTTATAGAAAAACAGTGCTCGTGCCAATTATATATTTTCCATTTAGTGTTTTGTGGTTTTCTTTATGTCATTGAGCCACGTTAACCAAATCAAGTTTAAATTCACGCAAGCTTTGTGTTAACAACTATACATTCTTGTTATAATAATTAGCTTCCAATCCTTTTTACAATCCATCACGTATACAAAACATCATAGTTAATTGCATATTTCCCGTTTAATTTTTATTATTATTATTATTTTATTTTTTTTCTTATTTTATTCTTTTTTGTGATTCGCTTCATGTCATCGTCCATATGAAAAGCCACATCCATGTGCAGTAGGACCAACTGTGGCATACCTAAAAGTGAATAAAATTGTTGTCAATAGAAAATTTTGATAAGATATTGCTCCTAATTGCTTTTTCTTGTCTCGTCATTTTATGACGTCTTATCATTTTAATATTTTATCGGTCGACTATCATAGAGCATAAGAAGTTAATAAATTACTTAGATTATAGATATTCCATGTTACATATTTATGTCATAATTTGGAAGTTATTTAGTCATTATTTCATCATCTATTTTGTTATTCTATTGTTTTTTTCATTTTTTTTCATCGTTTATTTTATAACTTAGTTTACATTCAATTAGTTTCGATTGTTTGTTTATTCTAATTAACATACAAACGACAATTTTTTTTTATAGATTAATATCCTACACCGAGGATTTTCTTTTGCATATAAATATTAGAATGTTTTGTTTTATTATCCTTTTTTATGTCTTTTTAACTCATATCCACTAATAGTTATATTGTTTTGCAGGAAAAAGTCTAAATTACGTTGTCAAAGACCAATGTTCAAATCAAACACACCGCAAAAAAAAACCTTTGCAGACCTCCTGCAGTCAAACGGTGCCATTTTAGCGTACCCGGACGTTTCAGGCCACTAACTGGCACTTTCAAAATACATCACTATCAAACGCACTTAAATAACCACAATAAGTGATTCTCTAGGTTTTTCTCATTTTTGTCTATTTTCTCTTTTCTGCATCGAATTTTCCCTTTCCTGAGTATTTTTCTGCATCGAATATCACATTTCATTTTGATTTAAAACAAACCTTCTGCATCCTGCCTGATCACATAGCTTAAGTAAAAGAATTTAACTCTTTGCATTTCACTTATCACACACTACCTTAGACTGCACAAATATAATTAACACATAAAAACGTTCC